>CM077347.1:44595262-45195262 GCA_039655645.1 Ammopiptanthus mongolicus
GAATGTGAAAAAATGAAAAAAAAATAAAAATGGAAAAGACAATTTTATCTTTATTTTTATACTATATATATATATATATATATATATTATTAAGGGTAAAAATGTCTTTACAAAAAATTCAACTTTTCTTTCTCTTCCACTTTTCACCTATTTCTTTCAATGCAAACAACTTAAAAATCTACTCATTTTCTACTCATTCTCTCTTCTCTTCAACTTCTTTCCACTCTACTTCTTTCTTCCCTATTTCTTTTCCTATCCAAACAAAGCATCAGATTCTCATCTCATTAGTAGTATTATTTTTCAGAGCCTGAGGACGATACCGTTGAACATACAGAGGCGTGGAGATTGTTATATTAACATTTTCGTTGTTGGTTAGTATGTTATGGCTTACACTAGGAGGACTTATGTTAACGTTATGTTATTTCTTCTACTATGCGTGTGGTAGTAGACTCTCGGTTTTAAGGTTTTGAACTAATTATGTTATTTCAGCATTTTATTGGTTTGTTGATGTAAACATTATTTTGATATTACTATTTATATTATTACACTAAGTGTTTATTCAGTAATATTTTAAGAAATTTTTTACTTCTTCATATTTTATTTAAATATTTATTTTGGGTTACTAATGTAACGAAGGGCGTTACATGGTTAGCCTCCTCTTCAGCTCTTGGAAATTAGCCTCGCATTCTTCTGTCCATTCAAACGCTTTTCCTTTTCTCATCAACTGTGTTAGAGGCAACGCAATCTTCGACAATCCCTCAATAAACCTTTTGTAGTATCCTGCTAGCCCAAGGAAACTTCTGATCTCGCTCACCGTTTTAGGGCTCTCCCACTTAACCACAACTTCTACCTTCGTAGGATCTACTGCTATGCCATCCTTATTGACCACATGACCAAGGAATTGCTCCTTTTCCAACCAGAACTCGCACTTGGACAGCTTGGCATAGAGCTGCCTATCCTTAAGTACTTGAAGTACAACCTTAGGATGCTCTTGATGTTCCTCCTTGTTAAAGGAGTAGATAAGGATGTCATTGACTAAGACGACAACAAACTTATCAAGGTACGGTCTGATGATCCTATTCATATAGTCCCTGAATACTATTTGAGAATTAATCACACTAAAAGGCATAACTAAATACTTGTAGTGCCCGTACTGACTCCTGAAAGACGTCTTCGGTATATCATCCTCTTTCACCCTTATATGATGATAACTGGATCATAGGTCGATCTTAGAGAACACATTGCTCCCCTGAACTGATCCATAAGATCATTGATCCTTGGCAATGGATACTTGTTTTTGATAATTACCTTGTTGAGCTGCTGCTAGTCCACATATAACCTTGAACTCTCATCATTCTTCTTAACAAACAGCATCGGCGCTCCCCACGACGAAACACTCGGCCTGATAAACTGTTTCTTCAACATGTCGTCCAACAGTTTCTTCATCTCTGCCAACTCTGTTGGGGACATTCGATAGGGTGCTATCGAAATCGGTCTGGTTCCAGGTACGAGATTGATCGCGAACTCTATCTCTCTCTTGGGTGACAACCCCGGCACATCATCCGAGAAAACTTCTGGGAACTCGCGCACCACCGGCAAAGCATTCATATTGGGAGTCTCCTTAGCCTCAAAGGAAAACAGCACCATGCATCCTCTTGATTATTCGCCTCCCAACATACCATCTGCTAGGCAATAATCTAGATTGCTCTGAAAATCTATGGGTCTTGTTTGAACAGTCTAACACTACATGGTTAGCTGAAAGTCAGTCTATGCCTAGGATAGAATCAATCTGTTGCATAGGTAAGTAGACAATGTCTACAAGGAAAGATATGTTCTCTATGATAACAGGGTATTGTAAGCAAACAAACAGGGTGGTTAAAGAATCACTCGTAGGTGTGGAAACAGTTAAGTCATAAGGAAAAGACGAAACAGGAAAACCCAAATGATCCATAGACACTAACGATATAAAATAATGTGTAGCCCCTGAATCAAACAAAACAGATAAGAGTCTCCCGGAGATTAGGCATTTACCTTGTATTAGGTCTAGGCATCGAGATGTCTCAGATCCTCTCACGACGAACAGTCTCCCACTTGTTTGTGGCCTGTTCTGTTGACTCGCCACTTGGGACCTTGCTCCTGCACTCTGAGTTCTTCCACCTTGCTATGGAAACTGATTCCTCCTATCACCTGCTTGCCGACAATCACTGGCATAGTGGCGCAACTTGCCACAACGGAAACAGTTGACATTCGGTGCTTGAGGACAATTTCTGACCATATGCGGTCCTCCTCATTGAAAACACATAGAGAATCCCGGTTGTCCTTGATTCGTACTTCCCCTTCCAAAACTTATAGATTGCCGAATTGGGCGCCTGTAAGGTCTTTCCCTCTGCTGAAACTTTCCACCTCGGCCTCTTTGACCGCTGTTGCGAACTGGTCCACCAATCCTTGTCTATGGCTGAAATATTCCAGTTGATCGTGTCCTTCTAGCATAGTGCACTTCTCCACCAGCTCCGGAAACAACCGGATAATCAATGGCAGCATGGCTCTCTTTAGCTCGGGTCTCAACCCATCTACAAACCTTCTGCACACCCAGTCCTCGTCAGGGTGCAATTGGTAGAACTGTGAGAACTTTAGTAACGCCTCAAACCTCATGTTGTACTCCCTAAAGGACATCTGTTCCTGCCTCAAGTTTAAGAACTCATTCTCTTTCTCTTGCCTAACACTTCTGGGAAACTACTTCTCAAGGAAACTTTCTCTGAACAGTTCCCATGTGAGGATTAGTCTTTCCGTTTCTAGCAACCTTGCCTTGTTCCTCCACCAGGCTTATGCTGCTCCAACTAGCATAAAAGAGGAATAGGTGACCTTTATGTCTTCTCTATAATGTATGACTACAAAGATCTTTTCAATTTCTTGCAACCATAACTCTACAGGCTCTGGATTATACTCCCCATAAAACTGCGGGGGATTTCATTTCATAAAGGCATTTAAACCCATATCCACGGTCTCATCCTCTCTTATTGTATGTAGTTGTTGCTGTCTCACTTCCCTTTCCTCCTGCCTTTGCATGAACTATGCATTCTGTTGTGTCTGTTGCAGCATTGCAGCCGCTAAATCCCTCATGACCCTCATTGCTTCTGAAGTTTCTCAACCACTTCTAGTCCCTGAGGTGTCACCATTGTGCTTGAACTCTCATGTCTCAATAGTTTTACCTCTTCCTCTACCAAGTCCACGAGCCATTTAACTTCCTGTAAAAGAAATTATTAGGTCCCATTCATAAGACATACAATATTATTAAATAGGTAAACATACTATATGCCTTATAAATGAAACAAATATCAACTACGATAATCTACGCATCGGACGCTCTAGCCAATCCTAAACATAGTCGGCATTCGATGTGAATCCAACTAATAAGGCCAATAAACTTCCTAAACCTCACCGTCCGATTAGAACCGAACTGGTCTGATACCACCAAAATGAGACAACCCGTTGTCCCATTAAAGAACCTAAGTATTAACTAAACCTTAACCCGTATTATAACGTTAGCATGCTTTATTAAAAATTACCCAATTAGAAACTTTAAATTCCTTGAAATTAAACTTTCCAAAAGACCATAGGTCACTTCACTCACAATCTTTTAGTGTGTGATTGGATGGAGTATTATTAGAGGGTAAAGTAATTTTATAGGATAATTAAATTACTTTACTTCAAAATATGTTGTTTGGATATTTTTTTTTAAAACTATTAGAAATTCTTGTAATTTTAATATGGTATTTGTTTTAATGTAAATGAGAGAATTTGAAATCCCTCCTAAATAGATGGAATTTGTAAATTCCTCTCACTCCCTCCACATTTGGCCACCACCTCTGGCAGTCACCGACCACCACCGCCGTCGGCCAAGTTCCGACCATTACCACCATCGTTGAGCTCCGACCACCGTCGCTGCCACCGGTCGGCGAGCTCCGGCCACCGTCACCGCCACCGATCGGTGAACTCCGGTCACCGCCACTGCCAACTCCGGCCACTGCTACCGCCAAACCTCCGATCACCGCCAACCACCACCACTTGCCACCATTTTTTTATGAATAATGACATAATTTATAATTTAATTATTCATAAAATTAGCTAATTATTAAAATATTTTAAATTTTAATTATTTTTGTTTTCTTCCAAAAGCTTCAAATTAGAATTGAACCCTAGACCTCTAAGGAGAAAGAGTGGAGATCAACCACTAGACCATCAATATCAGTTTGTCATAATTTGTTATTTAAAATTACTAACGTTTATTTATTTATCACATTTTATAGTAAAATTAAAAATTTAAAATTTAAAAATAAATATTGTGAAATGAAATTTTAAAATTAAAGAAAATGAAATTGTTTTATCCAAACAAAGAATTTGAAATATAAGAAATTTGAATTACTTTATCCAAACAAAATAATTTGAAGATGAAAGTAATTCAATTGATGCCATTCAATTACCTTGTATTTTAAATACCTTGGAATTTTGAAATACCTTATCCAAACACACTCATAGTGTATTGGGTAAAGACGTTAAACACTCAAGATTCTCAAAACATATACATTACCATAGGCTTGTCCATTGATCAAATCTCCAAAATATGATTCACATGCATGCAAAAGAAGGAAGGTATCTTTCATGGGTTGAAACGGGGCCAAGGCTTTGATGTTAGGTGCGATAGTGAAAGAAAAGGGATATTCAAAGGACTAAACCAAAAATATAAAGCAATAACCTCTTGAAGCATAAAAGAGCATAAAGTGCAATTGACACTTTTTCACAAATCTTCCAAGAACCTACTACTTTTTCTGCAACCTTTCCTCTCTTTCCCTTTCCCTTCCATTACTATAGGCTTTCTTTTTCTTTTCTTTTTCTTGCTTCTTGCTTCTTCTCTTTTATTTTATTTTGACCATTTTTTTTTCTTGTCTTTTCTTTTTCTTTATCTTTTTGAATAGAGCCAGAGAGAGAGAAGCCTTTTTCTTTACTTGCCAACCTATTTCTAACACTGTATTTCTGTAAAGGGATTCACAACAACACGTTCATACTATTGCTTTAATATAATTCTAAGAGGTCACCAAAAACAATTTAAAATTTTTAGAACAGGGACCAAAGAAATTAATTTTCATAAAGGCTAAAATTGGGCAACTAGTTGGAAGTGTTTATCAAACTAATGTAGGCCATAAAAATACCTAAGAGTGCCCCAATCAGATTTCTGCATGCATATAAGTCAAATTCGCCTCAAAATGGTCTAACGACAAGTTCTAGAAAGTATCCACCTGAGAAATCACACATAAAAAAGAAAAGGGGTTAATATCAATAAATTTAGCAATGTAGCTTAACCCCTATAAAAGCCCAAGTCTCACATTTAGAAGCTAAGTCTAATGAAAAGTTATCAACCAAGGAATTTTTAGCTAATTTTCAGTTTTCAAAAGACAAACTTTTTCAAATTCACTTATGAGACTATCAAAACAGTTCATCAAAAAATTTTTTTTTTTCTGTAAGGGGTCACCTTATTTTTCATCATAAAAGAAAGATAAGTTTGTTAATTATATACAGCAATATCATGAAAAATATATATTTTTCCTTCCCACACTTAACATTTGCTATGTCCTCAATGGAATAAAATAAACATGAAATACCGATGTAGAGAAGGAGAACAGAAAATTTACAAAATAATCACTTGATACAATAGTGTAAACGCTTAAGTACCAAGATGGTGTGATCACTGTGGAGGAGGAGGATGGTCGAAATGTCGCTGCATTATCTGCAACATCAGTGTCATATGATGGTCCTAAATGTCGAACCTCCGGAAAACTTCTGCCGAGAACTGATGAAAGCTCTGCTCCTGAGAATCCAAGCGAGCATAAACTCCCAGCTCTAGGTGATCGAAGCGGGCAAAAAGTCACTGATAGTCCTCCTCATGAACAAGCGGAGCAGGCGGGACATCCATAGGTGCATTTGCATGCGAGGCCTGCTCCTGCCCCTGATACTCCTCATCCTGCTTATGCTCCTCATTTGAGTCTTGAGCGGCATCTGCTCTAGCAAGTCTGAGTTCTCCACGAGGCCCACGTGTCAATATGCTCATGGATAACAACATCCTCTCATCAATGCCAGACATCGGGCAAATCTGTCGGGCCCGTGGTTGCAGCTGCTCCATGTTACGAGCTGGCTGGGAGAGGAACGATCCAATAAAAATAAAGCCTCTTTGCCCTAGCATCTGTCTATGACCTAAATGCAGACATGTCTGTAGCAGAATATAGCCGACATTCAGCGGCCGTGAGACCCTGACAGCTGTAGAGTAGTGGCTGGTAAAAGAAAGTGGTAGCCACCGATGAAGTACGTGCAGGGGTATGTCGGTGAAACTAGAGGACTTCGCCATGCAGGGGTTATAAGGCTCAGTTCGCCCCCTGTAACATCCCTGTTCTCGGTAACCCTAATTAAGATGGATAATCTTAATTGAGTCTTCGTTTAAGTTATGTAATGGGTTGTGTGTTGGTTATAAGTCTAGTTGGATGTTTAGAACTAGGGTTGGATCAAGTTGGAAGTGCTTAAGACGTAACATGAGAAACAGGGGAGATCAGAAGGTTATAAGTTCTTTCCCAGCTGAGCAGAGAGCTCAAGTGTGGGAGAACTCCATGCTAAAGCATGGCAACGCTTGGACGTTGGGATCTTGCACGCTCAAGCATTCTGAGTGCGTTGCCAGCTGTTCTGAGTTTTGATGCATGTGGGGCACGTGGCAGGCCAAGGTGAAGGCGGTGTGGACGAGGTTCCACACTCAAGCGTGGAGAGATCAAATGCTAGAGCGTGGGAATGCTCAAAGGTTGGGAAGATGCACGCTTTAGCGTATTGAGTAAGTGAGTTAAATGGCTAAGTTTCTTTTCATTTCTCATTTGCACGAATTCTTGCTAAGTTCTTTATCTTATTCCTTGGAAGAGAGTGCAGAGGAGGATAAGAGAGTCTTGAGTGATTCCAACTCGTTCGTTCGTTAAAACCCTATTCTGACTATACTTCTGTGCTCGTAGCTTCAGATTTGCCTGGGGTGCGGCTTTGGTTTCAAGCTTCTTTGAGGTAAGATTGGGTACCGAGATCGTCGACCATAAATCCTTTTTGGTATTTGTCTTGGTTGGTATCCTTTTCTGACTCATAGTCAGACCTAATGATGTTTTGCTAACACATTAGGGCTCTACGAGTGTTTTTGTTCTAGAAATCGTTCGAGGAGTTGCGCGAGGACTCGTGTAGGGTGGCAGCTGCGAGGAACAGCCCTTGTTGGGGTAAGTTCCCTCTTGATTTTCGTGGATTGATCCTTGGTTTTCCGTTCCTTCGTTGTTGTACGATCATTTATTGTTGAATCTGTCATCGTTTTTGAGTTTCTGGTTGTTTCTGGACCCTGTGCGTGTACCCGGGGTGATTATTGGCCCAACATGCATGCCGGGGGTGCCTTTGACAGTGTCGGGAGCTGCGTGGTAAGCTGCATGGTGGTCGTGGCTGTGTTCGCTGTGTTCGTGAATTTGAGGGTCAGGGCTGTCCGTGGATACGGGAGTATATCGGGACGAACTGTCAGGTGAGGAGGAAGAAACCACATATATCTGGGAATCATAGGCGTAATGTATAACTGTTAACATGTGTAGGGATCCTCAAACCCTACTAGTGGTTGAGTAACCGCCAATACCTAACTTACATTGGGGACCATTGGTGTGTGGTACCAACGCAGTTTTAGGCATTGTGGGTTTATCGCCATTAGGATCGATCTAGGATATATGTTGATTGAGGATATATGCCTATCCGTGGTAATTGAGAACATGATTAAATGGTGTCGTACATGATAACATGTCAGCTGAGATTCTTGTTGTGATAACATGCTTAGTTGCTAGTTGGCATGCCTGCAATGATGATATGTTGCTATACTATGATATGTTGATGTGATTGTGATTGATGTGATCTTGATTGACTGTGGAGACGGTTGGTGTGTTGTTAGAAGGATAGATTGGTTGGTGTTATTGGATTTGTAGTTGATGTTGTAAGCCAGTTGATCTAAGTTGAAGGTGTCTCTCATCGTTGGAGAGCGACATCCTCACGGTTGGAGGATGTGGACCTTGAGACATCGGTTATGTTGTTGTTAAGACGTTGTTGAGATGATGGGTGCATATCATAGCATTTGCATTGTTCTGGTGAAAGCAGTGTATACAACTGCAACAACAGTTTGAGTGGTTATCACACGAGGTTGGTGTTCGAGGTGGATACTCCGGGCGACCAAGATGGCTGAACTCACAGTTGGAGGGATGCAGGTGCTTTCTCGCAGTTGGAGAACTTCTCGGGTCTTCTCACAGTTGGAGGGGCCGGGGAGGCAGTGTTCCTCACAGTTGGAGGAACCACTGTTGCACTGTCTTGGAAATTCAGGAGGCGGTTACCTGAACGTCCGACTCCTCGCAGTTGGAGGGGCCATTCTTACCTGGTGAACATCCACCCTCGCAGTTGGAGATTGGATTGTCATTCCTCACAGTTGGAGGTTGACTGTTGTATCGAAGCCCAATAGGGCCCCATCTGAGAACTCTGCTGGGGTCTCCAATAATCTAGCCCAATATCTGTCCGATTAGACTGTCTCTAGTGTCTCGAAACCGAGGTGGACATTAAAGTCTGCTAAAGTCAACCTTAGAGTCAAAGTAGCGATAGGTTGAGAGGAACTCTAGAGTGGGCTCCCGGTAGGCTGGGCATTGGATAGTTGCTACTCGCTCCCACCCAATGTTCTGCAGGAAGTGGTTGACTTGGGGAGCGAGTCCATAAGTGGTCAGGATGTCCATGTCTAAATATTTTTGTGCCACAATGTCAAAGAGGCACAACTGGGTGAACCTTGTCTCATGATCGACATGGTGGAAAGTGAGTAGCTCGTTCCCGAGAGGTCGGGATGATCCACCATGCTCGACACGACTTCGTTTTGGTGCCATAGTCTTGTATAAACCAAAAATCAATCATTAGTGCAATAAATAATCATGATAATGGGAAGAATGTAAGCAATGATCATAATTAACATAGGCACAAGATAGAGGGACTGACCTTCTAGATATAAAATTATGCATTTAAAAATTATGGGTTGAGCATGGCCTTGCTAACAGGGAGCACGATCATGCTTAGTGAAGATTTAAAATTCCAAAAATTTGAACAGCACGACCTGTTCTATGAGGAGCACGACCGTTCTTGTGCTTGTTCTCTATCAGAAACTCAGAATGAAGAGCAGCACGACCTGTTCTTGGAACAGCACGACCATGCTTTGACCTGTGCCATAAGTATAACTTCACAAAAAACTCATAAATCACAACCCAATCGTGCAGAGACTCAAATAGCAACACTAACTAGTGATCCCTAACAAAAACTAACACTCTAAACTAGAAAAACAACAACGAATCAACAAGAAAGGGAGAATAGATAAAGGGAACCTAGGCTAAAACCTAACCACACAAAGAGAGAAGGGAGATGAGAGTTCATACCTGAGAAGAGAGAAATTAGTAGGGGAAAGGGCCGGAGAATGTGCTTACAGTGTAGTTTGGGTAAGCAAGGAGTGAGCAAGTGCTAGGGTTAGCCCGTGCTCTGCTCCCCCTCTTTTTATTTTGGATTGACGCGCGCAGCATGGCCGTGCTAACAGAGAGCACGGCCGTGCTCTCCTATTTTTTTTTTTTTTTTTTCAGTTTTTAATTTCAGATTAAAATAAGGAACACTAGTATTATTTTCATACAAACCTTCTCACACTTATTTCAATTTCTAGGTTTTAATTTTAAACGAAAAAGGGAAAACAACTATGAAACACACAAAGAACACAAAAAAAATAAAATAAAATAAAAAAGAAACACTGGTTGCCTCTTGCGCAGCGCTTGTTTTACGTCATGAGCCTGACGACCTTTTTAAGAACCTTCTGGATCCTATAGCTTATGGTAGAAAGATCAAGGTGTGCTTAAAATATAAGATCTTCCTCTCGGATCCCATGGCTTAAAGCATGGCGATTGTAGGAGAAAAACCTTAAGAGCCAAGGTGGCCACTTTGAATGTGAAGGTATGTCTAATTCCTCCATGATCGAATGGTAGCTGAGAATCTCCTCTTTTAACCTCTTTAATGAATAACAAGAAGCTTATATTTTGGAGCGAACTTTGAAATATCCACACATGCGTGTAACCCAATATACTTATCCAAATCAGAATTTTTGGATCCAACTTGCTTGCTCTCCTCAGAATTGCTCCCTTATGATTCAATGTCTGAGATGGAAGGGCTTACAGGGACTGTTGTACGGTCATGCTCACTTATTGCTACCACTTCATCCTCTTGTTTAAGCTCAACTTGAGAGGCCAGTGATTCTTGGACTTTTTGAGACCAATGTTGCAAGAGCAGTTAATTGAGCTTCCAAGACTTGAAAGTTGTTGTCAGTTTTCTTCATGAACTCTGCCAAGGTCTCTTCAAGATTTGGTTACTGTTCCTCATAATTAGCCCAAGGATTTGGATTAAGCTCTAGTTTAGATTCCCAAGCTGCGTTGGTAAAATAATCCCCAAAAGTTCTCCTCTCTCCCATAGTTCTTCTTGATTCCCTAACTGCAAAATAAGATCAACTAGAAGCGCACTGTTGGGAAGACATTAGCATACAAAAAGAGAGATAATAAAAAATAAAAAAATAATAATAAAAAATGTCTAAAGTAACTAGAATTTCTTTTTTCCAATATCATAAATATCACAAATTAATCCCCGACAACAACGCCAAAAACTTGTTGCGTTCTAAACACATTTAAGGGCAAGCGCACCCTGTCGTAAAAGTAATATAGGATAGAAGTCCAAATATCAAAACCTAAGGATTAATGAATAATATGTGCGTGTGTACCGGAATAGAGAAATCCTTATGTTATACAAACTAATCGAATGAATAAAAAACGTACGATGTAAGCAATAGTAAAAGATGAACAAAAGAGAAATAAAGGTTTTGAAATCAAGAGTGAAAAGCCTAGAGTCGTGGTTTCACTTGTACTTTCGATACCCCCAAATCCTAGTTCTATTCAATTTCGCGGTTGGTTTCTGAATATCATTCCCTCTACTAAAACTATTAATTGCTTATCAGGTAAAGAGTTTAAATGATTAGAAAGCATAAAGAGCAAAGAGGTTGAATGACTGAAAGGAGTAAATCAAGTTTGGTCATGCAATAATTTAAACCTCAGTTATCCTATAGATCTACCAATTAATTGCAGTATGGCCGTTGATCAACCAATTGATTAAGAGCATGCAAATGGTGCGCAATCCTAGCATAGGATGAAGAACAACAAAATAATACTATTCAAATCGCAACTTTCAAATCAAATAGAATTAGAATTAAAGATAAGACATAGCAAAAAGGATTTCTACTAATGCTAGATCCACCACAACGCTAGTGGTGAAATTAGTTATCCATAATAATAGATAAAACCAAATTCAATAATGGGAAAAGCATCCCGAAGAACTAAGAAGAAGAAGTACCTCCAACTTAACCTCCAAACGCAAATCTTACTCTAGAATTCTAAACACACTACTAAACTATAAACTATGAATAGTATAGAAAGATATTACAAGAGATGAATGTATTTCAAGAGATGTCTTCATAGTGGTACAGATGGCTTCTCTATATAGGAAAATAGGAGAAAGAGCCCCAAAATTAGGTTTGTCAGCGCCGCCAGCACGGGCGTGCTCCACTTTAGCACGGTTGTGCTTCCTTCATGTCAGGTCATGCTCAATTCTGGACGGGAGTACCAACTTCGTAAAACAATATCATTAGTGCATGGGCATCAGCACGGGCATGCTTCACTTCTGCACGGTCGTTCTTCCTTTATGTATGGGAGTGCCGAAATAAGTTAGGACTTGCTTCACTAAGTTAGGCCTTGCTTCACTTTGGCACGGGCGTGCTGCTATCTGGAACGGTCGTGTGTCATCTTTGGAGGTCAACTTTAAGTCTTTTGTAAGGGCGTGTTTGGATGGTTGAACTGAAAGGCTTGCACGGGCGTGCTCCATTATGCACGATCGTGCTTCCAGCTCCAGACTTCATTATTTTCTTTTATTTTAGCTCAAAAACTCCATATTTTATCAATTGTTCATCAAGCTGCTTATAAACATCAATTTTGTAAATATTTAAGTAAAAGGGTGAAATACAATAATAATCATCTTCAAATATATCAAAATTCAACTCAATTATTCCCTATAAAATGCACAGAATTGAGGTTTATCAAGCCTAGTCTTGCAGAGACTATCTCCAGAGAGAAAAAGAAGAAAACGCTCAAGAGAAAGGATCTGAAGTTGCCTTTGCTCTTCTAAGACGATCTGGAAAGAATCATGCCCACTCTCTGCTCTTAATCTCATGAAACAAAAATCGCATCCTCCCCTCCTAAGGTATCCTCAACCTCACCTATTCAAAATTTACAAATTCATTCCCCTGCACATTCATCCTCACATCCACCATCACCCAAAATATCCTCCCCAAGACTACCATCTCCTTCACTTTCACCAAAATTGCATTCACCTCCCTCTACATCACCACAGGAACTGGAACCCACTGTTCATTCTTCTCTTCTACGTCAACCCCTTAAATGGTAGAATTGGAAAGTTTCTTTAGAATTTCTAAAGAAACCTCACTTTAGCATTCCCAAGTCTGGCCGCCTTCCATATCAAACCCGGTCTTTCAAACCTATCCTAAAAGACATTCTTGACCTCTTCACGACTGATTGGGTGGACTTCAAGAAGATTGGTTATCTGAAGTCTGAGCAGTACCTCTAATAAAAAAATGTTGAAGTCAAGAATACCATTCACTGGATGTCTAACTTTCATGATGAGATGTCACCAAACACTCATATCTTTCTAAAACTAGACTTTTGAATACAAGGCCTCGAAAGAAAAGCTTCTCTGTCTTTGCATAACCATGTCAATGTCACATTAATGTTGAAGACAAGAAGTTGAAGTCTGATAAGTGGACTACTTCAACATAGTTTAAGCTTCCTCAGCCAAGGATCATTTGTGATCCTTACTGTTTCTCTAGTCTCTCTGGTGAAGAAAACCTTCAGACACCAGTTGAAGGGAAACTATAGGCTTCTATCAGATTCCTAGGGTAGGATATCCCGATAGAACGAGAAGAAGAAGATCTTATCAGATCTACCCTTTTTGTCCAACCTTTATCATTCCTATTTTTCTAAAAATAAAATTTATTTTACCTTTTCGAGTTTTTCCTTTCTTAGGTTATACTCCTCTTACAAAGTTTTATTTTCAATGGTTTTTAGATTTATACTGTGCTAAAATTTGCAGTCTTCCTTATCTAGACCATCTTCAACCTTCTATCATAGAAAAACTTGTTTCTTTTGCTATCTCCTTCACTCCTCTTGAAGAACCTGTTATACCTCTTTTTGAGGCACCTAGGTTTCACAATCTTCAGTATATCTTTTACCCTCCTCTTTCCTTTAAAAGCTTTCCTTTTATTATCAACATTTCATCTTTGTTTTCGATTACACTTCCTGTACCTTTCCCACCTCCATCTCCTCATCATATTCCTCAAGCTCCTCCAGTTGAGTATGTAGACCATGAAGCTCGTCGGATGCTAACTCAATTGCTTGAGGAATTTCATGGCTTTCAATCTATTGTTTTAGAGTTTTTGAGTTGTTTTGATACACCACAATGATGTCAGTGATGCTTCATGTGCATCAAATGACCTATTGAATTATATATCCTCATTTTATGTATTTAGATCTTTGGACTATATGCATTTCTGTTATTATGTTTCTTTGTTCTTTTTGCTCTTTTTTCCCTCAGTCTACATGACTTGTTATAAGTCTTCCTTTTTGGTGATGCCAAAAGGGGGAGAGGAAGAAGAAGATTTGTAGCATAAGAGATGTATACAATAAAATATATAAGACGCGTATATCTTCCATACTTGAAATATCCGATTTTATGTCTCTTATTAGTTTTTAATTCAAATATATCTTCCATAGATTTATGTAAGGATTAAAATGAACCTTGTGAAATCCTCTATTGAATCTATTTAAGTGTACAATCGTCTGTTTAATAAAACAGGACTCAAGTTCAAGATCAAGCGTCTGCTCACTTACAACCTCTTAGTCAAAGCATCTGAGCTATCGCTCTTATTCAATATTCGTTTATTCAAGCGTCTTAGCCAGATAAAGATAAAAGTTCAAGCTAAAGTGTCTTATACAAAGACAGACGAATCTTCTCAAAGATAAAAACGCTATGTCAAGCGTCTAATAGTCAAGCTATGTAAACTCACGCTTCAATAGCGTCTTGACTCTCTTCTCCAAGCAACTGATCTGAACATATTAAATATGTTGAGAATAAATTTAATAAGGTTACATAAATACTTCAAGATATATGAGGATCGTTTCTCCCAAAAGTCAAATGGAATAAAGCAACATCTTCTATGCATCGTACCTGACACCATTACCTTTAGTACGCAACAAAGTCACTTTACAACTGCCTATTCTGCTTGATTGCACTAAAGAAGTAATCTGCATTGCAAAAACCCTTGATACTACTCTGAACACTTTGCTACTACGCTAAAAGAGTGTACTTCAGTACAAGAATACCCTCAACATCTTCAAAACATTTAATGCTTCATCAAAACGACTTTATTGCATTAATGGTTTCTCTGAAGACTTGAATTAAAGCAAGTGTTGAAAATAGAATGTCTCACAACGGATTTATTGCTGTGAAGGCTATAAATAGAAGACCCTGAAGATTTCCAGAAAACAAGAAGCTATCAACTATCAATTAAGCATTTTAATTTATTGCTAAAGCTTTAAATTCTTCATTCTTTCATTTACTTCTCAATCATTTGTAAATCCTAAGAGAAGTTATTGTGCGGTCATACCCTTTATACTTCATATTCACTCTTTGAGTGTAATCTGTTTGACCTGCCCTTACAACCCCCTTCTTGTGTTTAATGTGGTTATTTCAAAGACATCTGTTAAAATATCAGTATAGATGTCTAAACCTTCTTATCATACTGTTAAACCCACATTTGATTATATTAGACCTGTATGCAACTTGTGTGGAAAGGTTGGACATATTATGACTAAATGCTTTCACAAGAAGAAGAAATCTTCACAGACACTTAAAACTAACAGAAAAGAACCCAGAAAAATATGATACCTAAAGTCTTAATTGTAACACCCTTTTTGGGGGCATCACATAACGGACATTTTATAAAACTATAAGGCCGATAAACGGGTTAATTAAAAACATTGAAGAAAGATGGGGTAAATTTTTATTTTTCACAAGACGTAACTGTAAAAACTTGTAACCGTATATGCGTGTATGGTAAATAGAAACATTTCATAATATAAGGTTGTAAGTTCATAAAGGTTTACATAAAAACCCAACCCGACTAGAGAAATAAAACTGAAAGATACCGACTCAACATAAGGAATTGGAGATGCAACTCCTAAACATAAGGTACTTGGAGACGCAGCTCCACAAAAGATAAAAGAAAGGTACAGACACCCTGACACCCTACACTGGCCGACAACTGACTACACCGGAAGACATCCCTCGGATCAACCGCTGAATGCTTCCTTTGACTTCTCCTTTACGGAGAGACAAGTTAAAGAAATAGGAAGGTGGGGATAGATTGTAACATCCCAAAAACCCTATGTCTGTCTTTTAACTGTTTCTGTGAATAACTTGACCGAGAACATAATTCGATTAATCGAGTAAATACTCAATTTGGTCCTTGAAATTGTAGGGTCGTATCAACTTAGTCCCCCACATTATCAATATTCCAAAATGATCCCTGGAATTGCAGAAAGTTAATAAGATTCGTCCCTTTATTGGTATTTGCATGAACTATAATGACATTAAGTTGATAATGTCAAGGATGCATTTGAAACTAAGTGAATAATGTCAGGGATGCATTTGCTACATTTTGTAATTCCAAGGATCAGTTTGGAATATTGATAATGTGGGGGACTAAGTTGATATAACCCTACAATTTCAGGGACCAAATTGGGTATTTACTCTTGATTAATCATAATCATAATAATAGTTGGATTGGAAATTCATATTTGAATTTCAATTATGAGCTTAATAATCATAAGATGTTGTTTTGAACCCAGTGTGCTGTTTTGAGCCGGAACCGATAAAAATATTATTATTTAATCGGGACCGCTTTACCTTGGGATGCGTGCCAGGGTCGGGAAGTAATCTGGCCCGGGGTTGGGAAGTTATTCTAGCCCGGAGCTGGGAGTAGTTCATGACTGCCTTGCACGTTTCACGAGACGTTATCACCTTTTTCATCCTTTTAACCAATGGACTAAATTCTTATGACTCTTGATTAATAACCTAGCATCTTTTCCTTTTATGGAGAAAGCTAATTAACCTATTTATGGTTAATCTCTAACTCTTTTAATATGAGATCAACAAGTATTACCTCTTTAATTCTTGGCCCTTGGATTACTTACATGATCACATCCATGTCATAACCAATTGAATTAATTTGAAGCGCAAGAGCTAAAGGCCTCACGTCCAAAGTGTTGGAAATAACACTTCAAGCCATTTTTCATTTCCATTCCAAAAGATCAAACTCTCTCATTGCTCAAGCACTTTCATTTTCTCTCTTCTCTCTTCTATTCTAAATTCGGTTCTTCATAATTCTTCACTATCCAAACTTCATCCTTTAATTCTAAGACCATAGTTGTTCTTGTCTTAGCCTCCTAATCATCTTTGATGAAGAAAGTTTTTGATTTGGAGCACCTTTGTTCTTGACCTTCCTCATTCATCAAGTGTTCTTCACTAAGTAAGTCTCTATTCTTACTTTTCTCTTCATTTCCTTTGATTAAATCATGAAACAATATCTTCTAGTTCATGATTTTTGAGAAACAAGTTTCAAAACCTTGTTGTTTTGTTCCTAGTAGGTTCAACCTCCTCTTTTGTTCTTGTTGCTTGGAGTTGTCTCATTCGCAAAGGATCTTCAAGAGGTAATGGGGGAGTGAACCTCATCACACCACATTGGTGGTGGTGAAAATGATTTATGGGTTTGGTTTGGGGAAAACCCTAAACCAAGGGTTTCCTACTTTGTCTATTTGGTTCTCCATGAGAACAATGTTGTAATAATTATTTGTTGCTTGATTTGTGTTCATTGATGTGTTTGAATGGTTGAAAATAATTTTTATGTGAGGGAAAACCCTAACCTAGAGTTCCTTCATCTTTTGTTGAAAAGAGTTTATGAAAATATGATTTTCAGATCTCCTTGTGTGAGTGATTTCGGTTTTCCCTCAACCTAGATCTTGGATTTCAAAACTTGTTTTTGATCCTGAAACTAGACATCTTGGGCTTCATTTTGAGTACAAATTCATGTGTTTTCATACAGATTTGACCCTTGGAAACCTATTTCAATCTCAGCACAAATTTCTACCTCGGATTCTGACTACAGTGGCTTATTTCGTAAAACTATACTAACTCGGTCACGTTTTGTGAAAAATAGTTTTATATCCAAAAACTAGACATCCTAGCTTTCAGATGAGTCCTCATTTGCTCAAATCCAAGTTCGTTTGTTTAATCAAATGTTTGTCACAAGTTGATGCTTGATATGCTGAAATTTCTGTATACGGGTTTTGGTGTTGATATTTGGAATTGTATGTTATGATGTTGGTGTGACCATTTGGGTTTGAGTGTTCATGTTGAAAATCATTTTGGCATGGTGAAAAACTATTCTTAGGTTCAAGACCTATAGATAGGATTTTTGAATGATGAGCTTGGTCATGCATTTACTATTTGATGGAATGACTATATGTTGAGATGTTTTTCATGATACTAGCATGTTGTTGGATGGCTTGTATTTTGTTGGAAAACACCATGTGAGGTGCGGCCTTGTTAGGATAGAAAGGGGAAGCCAAAGCTTCTATGTCCAAGTAATAGTGTAATGGACTTAAATGATTCTAAGAAGGCAAAAAGAAATTAAAAAGACCTACCTTACTTACATGGAGGCACTCGGCCATACCATAGTAATTAGGACTAGGAACCTAAAATGTTGATGCTAAGAGGCTTAATGTGTTTATACTAAAGTAAAAAGGGTGTAGAAATTAAAAAGGTTTTCCAAAGAATTCAAGTTTTGGTTCCAAAGAACCAAATGTTGAAAATTAAGTATTTTGATCCCGTGTGAAAAGTATTTAAGGATATGAGGGTTTGATGTTGATCAAACACCTATTTTATCATGTTGTTTCAAGGAAAATATTTTCAAGAACAAAGAGTTTCTAAACGATTCATGTGGTTTCCAAGGGTTTTGGTTAGTAAATCTACTTTCCAGAGAAATGAGAATCCTTGTAAATATTTTCTTTAAAATAATGAGTTTTTAGACTACTATGATTAATTTTGGAATATTATCAAATAAAAGATTTATGATTTTCCTTTGAAAATGAATAGGTGATTTAAAGAAAAATATGTTTTCCCTTTTTACACTAAGTATTATTCTAAAGGAAGTTTTATGTTAGTTTAGCAAAAGATGAGGTACTATGTATCATGGGGCTTTGAATACCTTACGAGTATGTGTATAGAGTTTCAAAACTATGTTTGATAAAAGGGGATTTCATGAACTAGTTTACCACAAAGGAAAGTATTTTGAAGATCTTACTATAGTAGCGTAATTATGTATTATCTTCAAAAAAGAAATTCAATGAGTTCCATAATGTGCTCACAAAGATTTAGTAAAAGACATGCACTAACATCTAGTGGTCATGACATAATCATGTTCCACACCCTTGATGATTTAGGTCACCTAAGGAATCCATAACGTTTAAATCACTAAGAGTTACTTATAGTAATTAAGTAATATTTCCTTTGGCAGACAAGTGAGAAGATTGATGAAGGGGATCCTTGTGGACCCTGTCCTCCATAATACATCTAGGTTATGAACTAACGTATCATAAGACATGAACATCGTGTTACGAACGACGAGGTGGTACGCGATTGCAAGGAACGGAACCAAGGATAGGCGACTGATGGCCAGCCGTGTGAAAGTGGGTCCCGTAGGGGTGCCCTGTGGTTTATCAAGACATAGACGTGGTGCTACAGTGATAGTGTAGTACGTATTTGTGTTGTGGCATTTCTTGACATCATACACATCTGTGCATGAGTTGGGCGTTATGCCTGGGAGTTGAGCTTACACTTTTGCGCGGGTGCAATTGTCTGAGGTGTCGATCATAAGGATCTTGGGGACGTCGGGGGTTAAGGAAGACACATGTGGCCAGACAGTAGCTCCTCTGTGTCGTGGATATCCATCGAAAAACACTGACGTCCTGACTGAAACACTGGGTAAATCACGATTTGGGTAAAGAACGTCTGGCGTGAGCCGTAAAAGCAAATTCGTAATCTTGTTGAGATAACACATGTTGGGCTGAGATAACGCAGACAATGTTCTCCCAACCACTCACTACAGTTATGTTTAGCTCCATGGAGTAGGGGTCAGAGTCTTACCCTTGTGGCATATGACATTGAGTCATGTACATCGCATTGCATTGCATGACTGTTGATGGATACATTTACATGTTATACATTATTATCCTATGTCGATGATGTCTTATGTTGTTGATTGGATAATATGAGATATTGAGATGTATGATATGCATGACTAGTATTTTATTGTCTTGTGTGTCATACCGTTTTTACTTCTGCCATGTGTTGTGCTGATGAATGGGAATCTCACCTCATTGCTTTGTATTGCATCATTGTATGCTTTTCTGGTTGTCTCTCGAGAAGGTCGTGTTACCGAGACTTCAACCGACATTTTGGATGCACCTCCCTGTTGAGCCTCCTAGTGGTGCTGCCGTTTGGACATCCAGTCATGATAAGCTTCTAGCAAAGTACATGGGAAGAGCCACACTCACTATCCATAAGGGTCGCAGAGGAAGAGTTCTTGACTGCTCAACAACTTGTCTTCATGTCGTCTGCTGTCAAGGTTATACTCATAAGTGGAATGCTAGATGGGATTTTCTAGTGATGCTTTCAGTGCCTTCTCCCTTTGTTAGGGATAGGCTGCTTGTTAGCAAAGTTGCTTGTAGGGCAATTTATGTGATGTCTTCCATAGGAATTCCAGTGGTAGTCCCCGCTAGGATTCCTGTTAGGACTAGTTTGACGGGTCCTGGTTGGAAGGCGATAAGTGAGAAGATTAGGAGGGAGGTGATCTATCCATGCCTCCTATTCTTTTCGCTTGTCTCTCCGTAAGGGAGGAGTCAGAGGAGGCATTCGGCGGTTGATCCGAGGGGTGTTGGCCTGTGTAGTCTGTTGTCGGCCAGTGTAGGGTGTCAGAGTGTCTGTACCTTTCTTTTATTTTGTGGAGCTGCGTCTCCAAGCATCTTGTGTTTCGGAGCTGCTTCTCCAATCTCTTATGTTGAGTCTGTATCTTTCTACTTTGTTTCTGTAGACGGGTTGGGTTCTTATGTAAAGCCTTTATGAACTTATGAAGTTATGCTATAAAATTTTTTATTTACCTTACACGCATAAACGGTTACAAGCTTTTACAATTATGTCTTGTGAAGAGGAAAAACATACCCGCCCTCTTTCTTATATGTTTTTAATAAACCAGTTTTCGACCTTATAGCTTTTTAAAAAATGTTCGTAAATGTGATGCCCCCGAAAAGGGTGTAACATAGACCACCTCCTCCTAGTCCCTTCATTCATCACCTTCCAACCAGGACTCATCAAACGAGACCTAACAGGAATCCTAATAGGGACTACTGCTAGCATTCCTATGGAAGACATAGCAGGAGTTGCTTCAGACGCAACTCTACCAACAAGCGGCCTATCCCCAAGAGGGAGAAGTCACTAAACGTATCGGTGGAAAAGTCCATCTAGCATCCCACTACCACTACAACCCTGACAGCAGATGACGTGAAGACAAGCAGAGGAGCGGTTAAGAACCCTTCATCTAAGACTCCTGCAGAAGGTGAGTGTGGCTCTTCCCATTTACTATGATAGAAGCCTATCATGACTAGATGTCCAAAAGCCGGAACCACTGGGAGGCTCAACAGAGAGATGCATCTGAAGCACCGGGTGAAGTCTCGGTATCACGACCTTCTCGGGAGACAACCAGAGAAGCACACAACAAGGTAATGAAGTGAGATTCCCATTCATAAACACAACACATGGCAGAAGGAAAAACAGTACGACATGCAAGAGAATAAAATACTAGTCATGCATTTCATACATCTCAATATCTCATATTATTCAATCAGCAGCATAAGACATCATCAACACAGAGTAATAATGTATAACATGTAAATGTATCCATCAACTATCATGCAATGCAATGCGATGTACATGACTCAATGCCATATGCCACAAGGGTAAAAATCTAACCCCTACTCTATAGGGGTAACAAACATCAGAGAGAGTGAATGGGAGGACATGTTTCGTCTACGCCAGCCTTGGGCAAGATGCTACAACATTCGTAACATGCACGTATTTGGCTTTTACTGAAGCACTCTACACCAAACATGAAAAGTACGGCATCTAGTCAAAGATGTCACAGCAGTGCATGGAACACCATGACAAAGAAGAATCACCAACTGCTCACTTATGGAATCTCCAACCCTAACATCTTCAAGACCATTTAAGATCGTCACCGTAAGATTCGCACTCGCATCAAGGTGTAAGCTCAACTCCTAGGCTCAATGCCTTACAGACTCATGCAACATAATGCCAATGCTTACACAAAGCAGATGCGATAAAATGTCTATCCACCGGATAAACCTTGTGATTCCACAGGAATCTTCTCATATAGGTCTTTCACCTATAAAGTGTTTTAAACTTTATCCACTGGATAAATCTCATGATCCCTCCGGGATCAAGTCATCACAATACTATACAGTTAGACGATGTCCTCGGGTTTGACTCATCGGCCTGTCATCAAACTGCTGTTCCAAACCAAAACGTTTCATTGTCTTATGATATATTTCTCAAGTCATAAATGTCTTATGAAGAAGGATTGAGAATCCTCTAGTTAAGTCTTAGATCCTTTCTAAGTTAGAGGGTACTTGTCTTTCAAGTAATGAAATACATCTTGATTCATTAAGTCTTATGAATCGATTGATGAGTGAATCATCAATGGTGTAGTATATGGTTTGGTTCCACTACACATTACACTTTCTTATCTCTTTCTTTCACTCTAAGTCAATTATTTGACTTAGGGTTTTAACTTAGGAAAATCGTTAGTTTTGAGTTCAAACTCTTTTGTAAAAAACGTGAGTACATAACACTCATTAGTTTTGTACCTTGGCAAAGTTCCTTAGTACCTTCGATTGAAGTCTTATACTTTGAAAACATTATTATTCCAAAGAGCTTTGTAGTTTTGATTAAACTTAAAGTTGGAAGTTGGAATTTAAAACACTTTTGTATAAACTAAAGAAGAAATCTTCTTAAGACCAACCCTTTTTAACTTGAAATCATTTATACATAAAATTGAAATTAAGATATTACATTGAAATCAAAGATCTGTTTTACGTTCGAAACCTACTTAGTAACCAAATATTACATAAGATTTTCTCAAAGTTGTTTGTTATTGAGAACATTTGATTCATTAATTTTCAAAACATCATTTGATTTACTTAAGCCATAACTTAAGATCAAAATATTTTTCCCTTGTTTTAAGAATCTCTTGAATGAATATAAGGTTGTCGGCCGATTTCATCACGTCCCCAGTTGGACATCCCCGTCGGGATCAATAAATCATGTCCCCACTTGGACATCCCTGTAAGGATCAATAAATCATGTCCCCACTTGGACATCCACGTAAGGATCAATAATGTCCCCAATTGGACATCCCGCCTAGGGATCGGTAGTACACATCTCGCCCCCATTTGGGCATCCCCCATTGGGATCAAATATGCTATGATATGCAACACACATCCATCACAGGTTGATACCGGAACCTCACGCCTAAGCACTCGGCCACAGCCACGATGCATTGCATCCACATGAACATCAACATCAACATCCACATCACGACGCCTTGCGTCCATGAGCCACAGCTCCATGGTCAGAACCACGATGGTATCAACCCGAACAACATCACAATCTCACCATACTCTCACCAACATCAACATCCACCAACCAAAAGCAATAACATCATCATACCAAGAAGCAGGGTAATACACATATCATCATTTAGGCAGGTAAACAATAATCACATAGGCAATTTAGCATGCACATCAAATCAACCTCAACAACAACGTCATCTAACCTAGGGTATTAACTTAGCGGCGATAGCCCCAAAGATACCTACATTTAGGGTTTAGGTACTTTGTCCAGGGATCAACCTCTAGTAAGGTTTAAGGCTCCTTTACACCTGCATACATTCTACACTACGCTTGCCTTCTCGATGAAAATAGTTTATTTCTCCTCACCTGAAAGATTGCGCGACCTCGACCACGAACACAACCACGGCCTCCGAATCACCACCACCACCACCACCACCACCACGTGGTACCTCAGCCACCACGAAAATCAACCTCAAGGCAGCCACCAACTCGCAACTGCAACCTCCTCCAGGAGCTCGCACACCCACGATCACGAATTTTGCCCTAATCATGGGAACAACGTGTAAACAATCATGGTTAACTCTAGGGCAATACCAAAACTAAAGAGATTCAAGGGGAAAAGCTCGAAGAACACGAAGAACGTAAAGTCGATGTGTTAGGGATTCGAGCTTACCTTCGAGAAATCAAGAAATCAATCGATGAATGATCGCAGTGGTGTAGTCGGAATCACGATCCGATGCTCCAAACTCTTTTTATCTCAACTTTCTCCCTATAGGAATCCTCTCTCTCTGTGCTCTCTGGACCTGAAAAACACACAAGTTTCGTCCCAAGAGAAATGAGAGAAGAAAGCTTCAGTGATGCTGTTCAGCTGTCCACGCTTCAGCGTGGGAAAACTCCACGCTTCAACGTGGGCAATCTCTGACATGGGAGAACTCCAAGCTTGAGCGTTGAGCGCTGATTGCCACGTCTCTGCCACGCGTCGCGTGCGCGTTGACACATGTAGCCCCACGCGTCTACTCTCCAAGTTTTGACGTGCAACTACCCACGCTCGAGTGTCAATGGCTTCCTCAACACACAAGGAACATAATTAAGACCTTAAACATGCTTAATCTATGTCCCACACACTAAACAAGAAAATGGGGTGTTGCTATACCTGTGTGTGTAGTTAATTTCGGGGATGAAATTCTTAAAGGAGGAGACAAAATGTAACATCCCAAGAATTAAATAAAGGTATAAGGAATCTTAATCTTAGCAAATGAAATTAATAAAGTATTAGGGAAGCTTAGAATGGTAGACTTCGAATCTTAAGGGTGGTGTGTTGATCAAAAGAATAAAGAAAGAAGCTTTAAGTTGAAAATCTGTCACAGTAGCGTCGGCACGCCTGTGGTCATGTTCGGCATTCCCGTGCTGAAAAGAGCACGGTTTGAGCCGCGGCGTGCTAACTATTAGCACGACCGTGTCGGAAAATGGACAAATTTGGACGCTGTTTGGCACGCCCATGCTTACTTCCATGGTGCAAACGAATTTGAGAAAAGGGGATTTATTTATCTAATGATTTATAGTGAGATTTCAATGGAAAATACATGTTTTGGTCAAATCCTGATTTTCTAAATTTGGGGGTTTTTCCTTTAAAACTTTCTTACCATGATATATGTGATTATTATTGAGGATGATTCTGTAATATGTATGTTTCGTATATGATTTGGTTGATTGACATGCTATAATTGGATTATATGATGATATATGAGGTATTGGCATGATTAATTAACTGCTATATATATATATATATATATATATATATATATATATATATATATATATATATATATAATGATGATGTTTGTTGTATGGGTTATACCGCCTATGAATGGGGTAACGAAATATTTACACCGCCAATTATTTGGGATGTCGGAAGTATGAGTTATACCATCTAAGAAAGGGGTATTGAAAATAGTTACATCACCAATTATTTGGGATGTCAGAAATATGAGTTATAGCGCTTAAGAAAGGGGTATCGAAAATAGTTACATCGCCAATTATTTGGGATGTCAGAAAATGAGTTACACCGCCTAAGAAAGAGGTATTAAAAAAAGTTATATCGCCAGGAAATAGGATGTCGGAAAATGAGTTATACCACCTATGAAAGGGGTATCGAAAGCTAGTTACATCACTAAAGAATGAGATGTTGAAACACCTCTTATAAAGAGAGGTGGGCAATGGGACGTCATAGTTGTGCGTTTACGATTGGTAGAATAATTGCATGAATTAAATGTTAAATAATGTTATTTGAATATGTGGTGTGTTGGTCTGAATATTTATATTATTGATAGTATAGAAAATTATATTATTTTCGAAAGTAGCAAGTGCTATGGTTGTTTTTCCGGTTACTAAGCCGGCTGAGAATAACACTGTTTGCGAAAATATTTTATAATTGTTTTTATTCACTGGGATTTTCATCTAATTAATAGTGTTATTTTCATAGCACGAGGAAGTTATTCCTGAGACTGAGGAGGCTTGAAGACTAGAGATTTTTAATAGTATTCTTATAGCTTTGGTTAATATTATGATGTATCGGAGCCGTTTGTGGCTAGACCTTAGTTATTTTGTTTTTATACGTTTGGGTTATTAATTGGCGCCTTGTTTTAAGAGTTTCGGATAAATTATGATATTTCAATTTTGAGGATTTTCTGATGTAAAGACCATTTATTATTATTATTATTACATTAAGTATTATATTATGAAAAAAATATATTTCACTACTTTATTTTAAATTTTTATTTCGGGTTACTAATGTAACGAAGGACGTTACATTTTTTGTAGTGACTTCAAGTCGAAGGACTACCTCTCCATGGTCACCATGAGAAACACTTATGAACTTACATAACTATTATGCAACTCATAGCGAGTCAATCCAGTACAAATATTCCACTAATATTTATACCTATGTGAAGACATGATATCATATATCCATGACCCATGAGATGTGGTCATCATGTAACTCACATAATAATCTCGATGTGTTATTATTGTCCTAATTAATAATAATACTTGACTACGGATACTTTAAAAATAACGTTCTATAGTTTAGTGGGTCTCACTATCAAGTCACACTCTGATGTTCCATTAAACGAACTATCGAATCTAAGGACTTTATTATCCTATATATATGATCATAACAATAGCATCATAAATGAATGCCTTGTACATATATCAAATATATGATCAAAGTCATTATACAAATTATTATCTATTTAAAATAGATTGGATACTAGGGCTTACACCAACAATCTCCCACTGGCACTAGAGCCAATCAGGCATTAAGCTAATACCCATTAATCTAGTGTGAGTGCCATGCTACCATTGAGCAAGAAACTCCATTAGTGGATCATTCAGTGTTGCCATTCTGCACAACTTCACATCTCTTCTATCAGTCATCTATCGAATGAGATGGAAGAGCCTAAGTATATGAGAACAAATAAAAGAGAGGAAGAAAACCTAGAAAAGCATATATAGCTTGGGAAGAAAATGGCATGGACTCCACTAGTGAATCTGAAAATGAAGAAGCTAATCTATGCCTCATGGCAAGCCACCAAAGTGTTAGTGAATCTGAGGTAAATGATATTCACCCTACTTATGATGAATTGCAAGATGCCTTTGATGAATTGCATATCTTAAAATTGCCAAACAACTCATCATCTAGAAAGATTATTGCTAGACAATGTAGTGACTATGCATCTTTACAAAAAAAGCAAAAAGAATTGAAGCTAAGAATGTCAAATTGCTAGCATCTAACACAACTTGTACAAAGTGCAGTTCATTAGAAAAGGAAGTGGAAAAAGTGAAAACTACCTTATCCCAGTTCACTTTAGGTAGAGAAAATCTAAATGCCATATTAGGACAGCAAAAGAGAGTTTATGATAGAGCTGGAACTAGATATAAGCCAAAGAAACATGAAAAGTCTTTCAAGAAACTCTTTGTTGCATCTAGTTCTTCAACAAGCCCTTTTGTTAAATTCTATTATTGTGCTAGGAAAGGTCATACAGCTGCTACTTGTAACTTTAGAAAGAATTCACATATTGGTACAAAATTCATTTGGGTTCCAAAAGGAACATATGTTATGACTAACTCCAAAGGACCCAACAAGATTTGGGTACCTAACGAAAAAGCATGAAAATATGTTTTGTAGGTGTGTTTGCAAGCCAAAAGCTCAAGTTGGTATCTAGATAGTGGTTGCTCCAAACACATGACAGGAGATGTAACACCCTACTTTTCACCTTTATGCTTGTATGTATTTATTATATATATATATATATATATATATATATATATATATATATATATATATATATATATATATATATATATATATAATGTGTTATTATGCTTGCGGTAGATGTTTAGGGACTTGTTTAGGGGTAGTTAACCTTAGAACAAGCCTAATCAGTTATCATGACAGGACAACGCGCCCGTTCTCTACGTGCGCACCAGAAACGCACTTTGGGCTTTAGGTCGACCCGTTTCGCCCTAATCTTGTTTATACCTCTTTTGCTCAACCAAAAACTCATAGCTGCCATTCCTAGAGTTAGAAACAGTCATAATTGACCTTTCTCTTGGGTTCCCATTGAATCCTTGAGCGTTCTCCAATCTTTGTTTGGGTGTTCTTCGTCAAGAACACAACCCTGTGGTGTTTTTCATTGTGATTGGGGATAAGCTGTTTGCTTAGTGTTACTCCGAGGTAAGGTAACTAACCCTGTTCATCCTTTTCTTTGAATCCTTTGAGTTAGTGTTGAACCATTTTCTCCCTATCAAACCAGAGTTCGTTGTTTGTATGCTAGTGCTGTGAACGGTAACTAGCAGATTGGTTCCCCAAGGATCTAATTGAGGTATGTTTGCAACCCTTGCGTTAATTCCTTTTCCTTTTTCTTGTTTGGGGAATTAACTTATCCTTTTGCCTTGGCGTTCTTGGTCAAAGCTCGCTGAACCTGTCAAACATGTTCGGAGGAGTCAAGCATGGACTTCGCTCTTGTTGGCTCATAGGCTAGAATCGTCACGCCAAGTATGAGGAGAAGGGATTAGTATGAACATATAGGTTCTAGGGTAGCGTAAGATGAGGGTTAACCCATGACCCTATTTGTGTGCTATATGCCTTAGCTGATGTATGATTGTTATCGTCGTTTATACATGATGTTAATTGTTTAATTGATTTATATGAGCTTGGCATGATGTTTATGATGTTTTTGATGATGTTGTTGATATGCCACGATTATATGAATTGGTATGTTGAACTGCTGTTGTTAAACTATGTTAATAAAAGACATAGGGATGTTAGCGCTGAACCTAAAACTAGGATTAATCTAATTGATGTGCATGAAACATAAAGACATTGTTGAGGGGTGAGATTAATGGCAATGGATTTGGAATGTTGGAATCTAGAGAAAACACTAAGTTCCTAGAACTGAGAACACTGCGACAGTGTTGAGCATGCCCGTGCTCTGCCCAGTAAAGCCAGCACGATCATGCTCTCAATAGCACGCCCGTGTTGGAAAAATGAGAAAAGTGACGCTGTTTAGCACGCCCGTGCCAGTTGGTCAGCATGCCCATGCTCAGGCCGTGCCACCATCAGAATTAAGAAAACTTCACAGTTTTAAATAAAAAGAGATTTAATAACCTTTTAGGATAAAACTTGATAAAACTTGATATTGAGGATAGTTAATGAATTAGGATTAATAATAAGGTAAGATTTAATAATGAGGACTTAATAAAGAGATTATTCGATAAGAAGATAACATTATTTGTAACGACGTACTGTTACCAATGTTTTTGGTTAAATCATTATTGATGCTTATTGGTCAAGTTTGATGTTGATAAATCACTTTGATGTTTATTGGTCAAAGTTGATAGCCTTGTTAATAGTATTGATGGAGGTGGTTGCCATGTTGTCTGTATGTTAGCATTGCATGCATCATGACATGGTATTATTAGTTTGGGGGAAGTTACGATGACTGGGGAGCTCGTCCGAGAGTATGGCGAACTGGTCGTCCGCGGTGATTCATCTGAGAGTTAGGTGAATCAAGTGCATCCATGGGGGTCTATCTGAGAATAAGGTGGATCGGCTATCCAAGGGGTTCACTCGTGAGTTTGGTGAACTGTTGGCGTTGGTGCTTATTGGCCAATGTGGATATGTAACTCCGAAATCGTCTTCCTGAGTTAGTTGTTGGATCTACATTGCATATGGAGTAGTGGAGTAGTATTGCATCGCATAACATGTTTATAATGTGATATGATGGAATGTGTTATAACATGTTATATTATGATGTTTTATAATGCTGCATGATCATCTTGCTAACTGCTCTATTACTGTTTATGTTCATATGTATAGTTCCTTACTCCCTACTATTGTTGTTGTTGTTTTTCATGTACCTATGGTTATGCAGAGGATGGTAAGCAGTCAGCTGAGGAGTGATCTCGAGGAGATCGCTTCCTCATAGTATAGTTTAGTTTATGTTAGTTGTTTTTCCGATGTATTATCGGTAGTGGTTACCAGCTTTGATATGTGACATCGGGGTTTGGGGTATTTTATGTTTATGTTTTCCGCAATTGTTATTTATTTTTAAAACTTTTTGGATCATGTTATACTTGTTACCCCTTAGTTTTTAAAATATGGATTTTATTTTATATGATAAATTTTTATAATTATTGTATGCGGGGTAGCGGGTGTCACAGGAGGCATCACAAAGTTTACTTCCTTCACTCCTAAAGAAGGTGGACATTTCACCTTTGTTGATGATAATAAAGGAAGAATCCTTGGTGTTGGCACAATTGGCAAAAGTCCAGCAACTAAGATCGAAGGTGTTCTTTATGTGGAAGGACTCAAACATAACCTACTAAGTATTAGTCAACTATGTGATAAAGGGTACAAGGGAAACCTTAATCCAAATAGTTGTATGATAGAATCTAGGCATGATAGTAACATGAAATTGATAGGAAGCGGAATCAATAACATATATATGCTTGACTTAGACAATTTATCCTCAAATGGTGCATGATGCTTAATAACTAAAGAGGAAAATTGGATTTGGCATAGGAGAATGGCCCATATTAACATGGATCTCTTAAACAAATTGATTTCCAAAGAACTTGTAATAGGTTTACCTAAGAAAGTTTATAAAAGATAGTTTATGTGATGCTTGTCAAAAAGGTAGACAAGTGAAAACTTCTTTTAAGGCCAAGAACATTGTTTCAACTAGTAGACCTTTACAATTATTGCATATGAATTTGTTTGGACCTTCTAGAAAAAAAATGTTTTGGTGGAAATCTCTATGGTCTTGTTATTGTTGATGACTATTCTAGATATACTTGGACATACTTCTTAGCTCATAGAATGGAGCCTTTAAAGCTTTTAAGAAAATGGCTAAGTTAGTTGAAAATGAGAAGATATTAAAATTGTTTCAATAAGGAGTAATCATGGAGGTGAATTCCAAAATGAGGAATTTGAAAATTTCTGTGATGAACATGGTATTCAACATAATTTTTCAGCTCCTAGAACTCCACAGCTAGTTGAAAGGAAAAATAGATCTCTTGAGGAGATTGCTAGAACTATGTTAAATGACTCTAATGTGCCAAAATATTTTTGGGCAGATGCTGTAAGTACAGCCTGCTATATACTAAATACTCTTAATAAGACCAATTTTCAAGAAAACTCCTTATGAGTTGTATAAAGGAAGGAAACCAAACATTGCACACTTTCATGTCTTTGGTTGTAAGTTTAAATAACGGTCTTGGCAAGTTTGATCCTAAAGTTGATGAAGCCATTTTTTTAGGCTATTCACTAACTAGCAAAGCATATAGGGTGTATAACAAACACACCTTTAAGATTGAAGAATCTGTACATATTACATTTGATGAATCCAACCCCAAAAGGTTGGGAAAGGATGTTTTTTATGATGATGCAGAACCTCTTGAAAAGGAAGAGAAAGTTGATGAAGAAAAAGACAACAATGAAGATAAAGATTTGGAAAAGGAAGTCATGGAATCACAAGCTAAAATTCAACAAGACAACCAACCAAAAGAGTGGCAAGTCTCAAAGAATCATCCTTTAGACAATATTATTGGTGAGATCACTAAAAGGGTAACTACTAGACACTCTTTGAAAAATATTTGTAATCACATGGCTTTTGTATCACAAATAGAACCAAATAAATGATGAGCATTGGATGATTGCAATGCATGAAGAATTGAATCAATTTAAAAGAAACCAAGTATGGAATTTAGTTCCAAAACCTAAGAGTTATCAAATTATTGGAACAAAATGGGTATTTAGAAATAAAATGGTATAATAGTAAGAAACAAGGCTAGATTAGTTGCAAAGGGGTACAATCAAGAAGAAGGAATTGACTATGATGAAACTTATGCCCCCATAGCTAGATTAGAAGCAATAAGAATGCTATTAGCCTATGCTTGTATTATGAACTTTAAGTTGTACCAAATGGATGTGAAAAGTGTATTTCTAAATGGCTTAATTCAAGAAGAAGTATATGTAAGTTAATCGTCTGGCTTCATTGATAGTGACTTTCAAAATCATGTTTATAAACTCACTAAAGCCCTTTATGGACTCAAACAAGCTCCTAGAGCTTGGTATGTGAAACGACCCCACTTACGTAGGATAATCTCATTAGTCCCCACTTACATTATTAACTATGACCTAGAGATATTATTATGCGTTTATATAAAACAACCAAAGTAAACGATATCACATATAACGTAAACACGTATATAAAGCAGTTATCAGAGTAATGCAATAGGCAAGATAAAACGTATATATACATGCAGTACTGGAATATACGTGGTTGCCCCGTCACTAGGGCTAGGTACATATACATACACTGTACAACAGAAAGTTGAAAAGTAAAACATATACATCAAGGGACTCAAGTACTCATGCTTGCATGCTCTCCCCATCCTCTCTCAAAATACATCAAAACAATCTCACCTCACGCCCTATAACAGATGCACTGGCAACGTCACGTCCTCAATGACGTGAGAGTCAGGAGCTACCCTGTCCCTCCCCATACGTGCGCCTATAAACCTGCAATGGCACGTAGTCTGAGGAGGAACCAGACATGACTATCCGCCTATGCTTGGCGGCTCTCAAATACAGCCCTGACCTCCTACGCTGTCCTCTAAGCACGAAGCCTCTGCGACTGGTCACGTGAGATGATGCTGGGGAAGCCCACATAAAGTTCCGCCCATGCTGCTTGGATGGGTGCCATATCTATGGGAAGGGAAGAAAATGGAACACTCTATACGTTCCTATGATGTTCGTCCATGGTGGAAAGCCACTTCGAAACAGCAAGCTCACTGGTCCGATGTACATGGTTAGAAACGTAGAGGGGTCCACCTACCATCCCTGATCGTCGTGGTAGACGATCTCAAGCTCGCTTAGCACCAGGATCCTCGATGCCGTCTGAAGGATGGGATGCATCCTTGGGTCCATAACCACCCTCTGCTAACTCTTCGTCTACTCGTAAGTCGAATATATACATACGAAGGAAAATTAGGGAGATACGATATACAACACATCTATGACAAGGATGATGTAATGTAAAATATATAGCAAACACAACCATCTCTCAACGTCTGGACCCACGGTCGGTTTCCTAACTGCATGTACACATACTCTTTCTATGCATGCTGGACGGTACTAAACACCCTCCTAAGGGTAACATCACGTCCGCTCATCAGACAAGTTGGTTCGTTCCGATAATCCGTTCTACTCGCCATGACCTATAAGAGTGCATCTTTGTTCAACTGTCCCAGACAGAGAGGGTTATTTGGGCCTCCTCGAAAGATCCATCGGCAACTGGAAAGACTCAGGGTCCAGTTGGGATAGTAAGACGTGCCCAGGACCGCCACGACACGATAGGAGCTACCATATTGGTCTCATGTGGGTACATCTGTGTCCAATATATCCCCGAGGTCACACAGACCTTCCCTTCCGTTTTTCGCACCCGCACTCGGTGCACCAACCTCGTATGCCTCACGAAACAAGGCTCACAATTTGGCATCATATGCATATGCTATGCATGTGATCCATCTCTCTTGAGCTGATATCGCAACACATGCAAACTCGATTCTTAACATCACGAGCTCCAAGCTCCACTTATAACCATCACGGACTCCAAGCTCCCACCATAACCTCATGAGCTCCAAGCCCCAACTATTACCTCGAATCTCGACTATCAGCTCAAACGTTGACAACGGAGTCAAATCCCTAATCATACTAAACCTCCAAGTTCTCATGCATACACACATTCCAAGTTAAAATGTAGTAATCATCATCATTTTCAATAATGCAGTAAACATCCCAACATATCAACATGCTACCACATCATGCATATATCTCATATATTGTAAATATCACAGTTAGCAGATACGCACATAGCAGAATATAGCACATATCACCCAGCATCACAAATCCGCTAGCCTAGGGTATCAAACATAGCGGTGGTAGCAAAAAGTATACTAAGCCTAGGGTTTAGGCACTTTGTCAGGGCTCAACCTTACGTAGGGTTTATGGTTCCCTTACACAACATAAAACATACAACAAGGCTATATAGACTACTCTTGCCTCCATAACGTGTGTAACTCTTTCTCCCCACCTGGACAATCGTGGCACAAACCCACGCGATCACGTCTTCCCCAACCACAAGCTCGCAGCTCCTCTCCAGTGGTAGCTCCAAGATAGCCACGACCTCAACCTCGCCTACAAGCGAAATCACGAGCACGAACTTTGCCCTAATCACTAGCACAACACGTAGACAATAGTATTAGCCCCAGGGAAAGCTTAATGATCAAAGAGAAAAGGTAGAAACTCGAAGAACACGAAGAACGCATGTTAGGGATTCGAGCTTACCTTTGATGAATCGAGAAATCGATCGGTCGAAATTGAAGATTTCAATGTCATGATCTCGACGGTGTTGTCAGAACTACGTCCCGACGCTCCAATCACCTTCAACCTTCAACTTCTCTCTCTAAACCCAAATCTCTCTCTCCCTAGTTGCAGAGAATCTAGAAAACTCTCAAAGTTTTCGTGCAAAAGTGAAGGAGAGAAAAGAAACTCCTAAACTTGATCAGCTATCCATGCTCAAGCGTGGAACATCTGCATGCTTGAGCGTTCCCATGCTCCAGCATGGGATCTCTCCATGCTTGAGCGTGGAACCTCCTCCACTCCGCCTTCTCCCTGGTCTGATACGTGTCTCACACGCGTCCAAACTCAGAATAGCTGGCACAACGCACTCAGTACACTAAAGCATGCAAGCTTTCAATGCCTAAGCGTTGCCACGCTTGAGCGTGGAGTCCTCCTATGCTTGAGCATTCTACTCAGCTAGGAAGGGGCTTCCAGTCTTCTGACTCCCCCACTTTCTCGTATTGCACCTTAAGCTCTTCCAACAGGATTCAAGCCTAGTCCTAACCTTCCAACTAAGCTTATAACTAACACACAAACAACCATACAATCACACAAACACCCGATCAATGTTATCCACCTTAATTAGGGTTACAAAAAATGGGATGTTACAGTATGAGAGGTTAAACAATTTTCTCCTATAGAAAGGCTTTACTAGAGTTAAGGTTGATACTACACTTTTCACTAAAAGAAAAGCACACAACATATTACTTGTTCAAGTATATGTAGATGACATTATTTTTTGTGCTACTAACGAATCTTTATGCAAGGAATTTAGTATACTAATGCAAAGTGAATTTGAAATGTCCATGATGGGTGAGCTTACATTCTTTCTCGGACTTCAAATTAAACAATGTCATGATGGTACCTTCATCAGTCAAACAAAGTATTGCAAAGAATTATTAAAGAAGTTTGGAATGGAGAATGCAAAGGAGATGGCAATACTATTGAGTCCAGCATTCTAATTGGACAAAGATGAACATGGTAAATCAGTAAATGTATCCAAGTACAGAGGTATTATTGGCTCTTTACTTTATCTCACTGCAAGTAGGCCAGACATAATGTTTAGTGTGTGTATGTGTGCTAGATATCAATCTAATCCTAAAGAATCACACCGAACTGTTGTTAAAAGAATCATGAAATACCTTTTAGGAACAAAAGAAATGGGATTGTGGTATCCTAAAGGATCCACTTGTACATTAATAGGTTATTCTAATTCTAACTTTGTTGGTTGCAAGTTAGATAGGAAAAGCACAAGTGGGACATGCCATTTATTAGGAAATTCATTAGTTTCTAGGTATAGTAAAAGAAAACTAGTATAGCATTGTCTACAACTGAGGCAGAATATGTGGCAGCTGGGAGTTGTTGTGCTCAAATCCTATGGTTGAAACAACAATTAATTGACTATGGTGTTCATTTAGATCATGTACCAATCAAATGTGATAGCTCAAGTGCAATTAATCTAACAAAGAATCCCATAATTCATTCAAGAACTAAACATATTGAGATTAGACATCATTTTATAAGGGATCATATTCACATATTGATACTACCAAGCAATTAGCTGATATATTCAATAAACCACTTAATAAGGAAAGTTTATTCTTTATAAGAAGAGAACTTGGCATAATCGATCTTCCAAATAATTGATATATGATGCTATTGAATAATTTTATGTTCTTAAAAGTGTTTTGATATGTGTTTAATATGATAAAAAAAAACAGTTAATTCGTGCTATTCATTGATGATTATGCATCTTTGATTGAACTTGTATCTTTGTTTTATCAATACATAGATTGAGTACAATGGTGTATTAAACAAATTTAAAGGTGAAGTTTCTGTACACAGCATGAATACATAGGTGTACTTCGTGCTTTAGTTGATTGAGAATCAGTATACAAGTTAAGTACATAGATGTATAACTTAAAAAGTATACTGGAGCATCAGTACACATGATATGTACACAAATGTATATATTAGGTCAGTAACTTAGTTTTCTTCTGACGTGCTATACACATATGTACACAATCGATTCTGTGAGCAAACTGAAATATCAACTCTCTGTCTCTATAGCATACACAGATTGATACTCTTATACACCTATGTACAACCAACAAAAATGTTTTAATACATAGATTGTATTTATCGATTCTGAGTGAAAATTGAGAAATCAGCTCTCTGTTCCCCCGTGTACAAAGATTAACACTTAAATACAAAGATGTACAACTATTAGAAATGCTTAAATACATAGATGTATATAATCGGTGTACAAACTTCAGGATTAGTTCCTTAACTAGATCTTTGAGCGCGAAACCCAAATTTCTCTGAAATCCCCTTCTTCAACCTCCAGTCAAACCCTAACAGAGCTTTCTATTCACTAAACAATGGCGCGTTGCAAGATTCCTGGGCCATCACATCCAACTCTCACATGCATCCTCCCCTTCTTCAACAACACCAACCTTTTCTCCTCCTCCTTCTCCATCTCAAGTATCTTCGTCAAGACTCAAACAAAAACGAAATGCGAAATCACTACAAATGGTGAAAAGGGTTGAAAAGCTACTGGCAAAGAGCAACAAGAAGAAACAAATTGACGTTCAGAAGGTGATTAAGGAAACATCCAAGAAAAAAAACAAGAAGAAGAAGAAGCAAAAGATTGGGATTACCAGGTTGAGGTAGCTGAACCAGGATAAATGGGTTTGCATACTCTTCTAACCCTTAAACTTGTTATATTTGTCATATTCATGCTTTCTTGGTTAGATGTGTTGAAATGCCTTTTGTAATTGAATCTTTATGATGAAATCTTTTGTTAAACATTGCTAGAATTGTTTGTGCATTACTGTAATAATCATTAAACGAGTTATAGACTGAATCTTGGAAAACAAATTTCTGAAATTGTGAGAAAACCATTTTAAAGAAAGTTTCATTTTTCACAAAGTGATTAAAAGTTTTAGAACTCAATTCACCCCCTCTTGAGTGTGTAGCCACAACCAACAGATGCCTCAACCTTGAAACAAGGTTTACAACAAAGAAAAGGATTTGTATGAAACACTCTTCTAGTGCTGAGAATACAAGTTGAAGTCCTATGAGATTGACTGAACAAAAGTGATTATTTGGCTCAAGATGATTTCAGAATTTTTTAAGAGCGAAAAGGGTTTTTGATTCAAAGAATAAGAAGTGAATTTGAGTGCTTCTGTTTCGGTGTTTTTCAAAGTGGAAAAAACCCTTATTTAAAGAGCTTGAAAAGTTGTCCGTTGGAAATCAAATATGGTAAGAAGTTAATGTGTGAGATTTCCTGATTTGCTCCATAAAAACATGAGCAAATCTATTTCGCTTAGCTGCAAATTGATTTGCAGGCCAGTATGCATAAAACAGTAGAGCAACCAAATCGATTCCAATATGAATCAAATCGATTTGAAAAATGAATCATGAAGAACAACTTTAATGTTGTGAAATCGATTTTGGTATATTCAAAACGATTTTAGAAATCGGTTTTTGAGTGAGATAATAAGCAGAAGGCAAATCGATTTTCCAAATTGATTTTAGTATATTCAAAACGATTTTACAAATCGGTTTAGGTTAATTCAGAAATCAATTTTTGAGTGAGACAAGAAGCAAGAAACAGAAAGCAAATCGATTTTAGGAATTGATTCTAGAATTTCTCAAAAATCGGTTTTGAGAATTAAAGACGCGTCTTCAATGTGAAGCTTAAAGGTTTGGATATGTGAAACAGTTTTGAAACCATATTTTTAAATAAAAATAATTTTCCATTTCATCATTAATCTCTTGAGCCATGTTAGCACTTATGTTAATCAGTCTCTTACAAGAGCATCTAAGATCCTAATAATTTATCCATTTGAGCTTCTGATCTTGATACTTGAGTTTCTGGTACTCCATAATGATTTGAATTAAGTAAATCTTCAATTTGATCCCTAAAATTGTAAGGTCGTATCAACTTAGTCCCTACATTTTTGAAATTTCAAAAACATCCTTGAATTTGTCAAATGTTAATCAATCTAATACCTCCGTCAGGGACCAAATTGATATGAACTTTATCATTTCAGGGACCAAATTGACATAATAACCAAATTGATACGACCTTACAATTTCAAGAACTAAATTGGAGATTTACTCGATTTGAATTTATGTGCATTATACCTGCATGCTATGAGAAGCAATCTTGACTCTTTTATTAGTGTTAGTCGGTTATCAAAATATATAGATATGCAATTACATACTCCCCCTTTTTGGCTATGACAAACCTTTATATTCTTACCTGAGTAATGAAATATCAGAGTTGTATATGCAGCTTATAGTCGTGAGAGGGCTTCCCCTTTGCTAAAGCAAATTACTCAGCAAATACATTAGTGACTTTCAGAAGGCATAAATTAAGCATGTATATTAAAAACATAAGCATGCTCCCCCTAAAAAAGGAGTAAATACCCAATTTAGTCAGTGAAATTGTAGGGTCGTATCAACTTAATTCCTCACGTTATCAATATTCTAAAATGATCCTTGGAATTGCAAAATGTAGCAAATGCATCCCTGACATTATTCACTTAGTTTCAAATGCATCCCTGACATTACCAACTTAATGTCATTATAGTCCATGTAAATACCAGCGGAGGGACGAATCTGATTAACTTTTTACAATTCCAGGGATCATTTTGGAATATTGATAATGTGGGGGACTAAGTTGATATGACCCTACAATTTCAGGGACCAAATTGAGTATTTACTCCCTAAAAAAGATACTTTATGTTGAAGTAATATCCCAATATTTCTCCCCTTTTTGGCATGATCAAAAAGAAATGCGAAGAGATTAATACTAACATAGAAAGCTCAGTTAGCAAAATATTCTTATGTAGGAGCTACATTACATTAGTACATCCAAAATAACATGATTCAACAACATAAGGGGATTGCCCAAAACAGATAGGCATTAGAAATAAGAGTTAGTCCACATCATATAGCAAAAAAAAAAAAAAAAATGTTAAATCCAGGTGTCATAAAACATAAAAAAAAAAAAAAAACAGAATCTGGACGATCTGAAATCTAAGGATTCTCATAATGATGGCGAGGAGGGCGGCGTGGTGGAGGATTTACACCAAGCTGGTTCTAATTAGTGTGCACTTGCTCAGTCAAGTAAGATACATCAGAGCACAAGGATTGTTGTTGAGAGAGCAGCAAGTGAGACAACTCCTCCTCAGAGGTCCCATTTAATAACTCGAACTCATATTCTCAACGTTATAGTGTAGCATGATTATATAAAAATAAGGAATAATTAGAAAGTACCAACACACTGATACCACAACCATACATATACATATAAGTATCACCAAGAGTATTGGCTCCATCAGTAGAGCCTAAAACAACTGCCATCAACTATCACAGTATGCAACTATCAACATATACAACGGAAAGCATGGTAAACAAAAGAAAAGAAAATACATAAGACTTCCTCTCTTGGCCCCAAAAATACATTTCGCTCAAACCCATGTATTGGCCATAACAAAACTAGGATTGGCTACCCAACCATGACTCTAACGAGTATAGTGAGAACTCTCAATGGAAACTCGTTGTCACCGACGATAGGTCTGCAACGCCTTGTACTCCATCTCACTCTCTAACATCATGATCAAGCGTTGAAGATACTCCCTCATCCTCCTCTCGCACGACGATCTTGTCCTCGAGCCACAAAACCAATCCTAGAAGAGGCGTGAGATCTCCAACCGGCATCTGAGTCATGATGGTAGTCTCATGGCTTGTTCCACAGTCTCTCCAGAGGTAGCCTATGTGCAATAAGGAAGTCTCCCACGTGATAGCTCCTCGACGATCCCCATGCTCTGAAGTATACGGTAGTCGGGCCCGTATACACCACCAATCGCTGGGAGTAGTCAATCTCCCAGAAGCGGTCATCCTCCTAGTACAACAACTCAAAGTCTCCCCATATCGGAATTCGGGGCTCTCCCGCCAGCATCAGGTTTAGAAGATGTGCCATCAATCTCCTTCGGCAAGTCCTCGACGGGATCTTCTCGTGCAATCGAGAATGAATAAAATACAACATAGGGAAAATACGGGAGAGAAGAAACATCAATACATCATAAATAGGGAAACAAGTATAAAATAAGATATATTGATAGCAACACAAACAACACAAGGCGTCAAGCATTCATCTCCCAACTATATGGACGCGGCCACGACGCAACATATCCGACAGATCAAGATCACCCATCCATCACTGTGCCATTCCCCGTAATGCAGGTTTCGGCCAACAACCATCTTGGCTTAACTCAACTCAACTTACGGCTACAACATATTCCCCCACCCGTAGGTCAGAATATTCGCCGTCAACAACTCAGCTCACGGCAGAGACATATCTCCCCACCCAAAGGTTAGGTCAAGATATTTGTCCGTCAACAACTCAACTTACGGCAACGACCATCTCCCCGTAGGCAAGATCGGTCGCCCGTCGCCAACACAATAATGAACAACAACGATGCAACATGAACCTCACTGACTCATCTCGAGATTAATTGCTTAGCGTCTCAACCGCAACTTGTACGCAACTACAACCAAAGTTCCCCGACATATTCGGGTATCAACTTTAGGTCGCAACATGATTACATCAACGGAATCTCTAGGTTGAGCACTACAATATATATATATATATATATATATATATATATATATATATATATATATATATATATATCCTCAAATTCCTTACCACATGCTCATCTCCCAATTTAGTATATTTACTGCTTATATCTACTCATGCAATAGAAATCACAACAATCATATAATAGGTGGTAATAATCATGTTAAATACTCATGCTCATGATATCAACTTGTAGGCATATATTCAGGTAATCCTAAAGCAAGTCATTAATCACAACATTCATATCAAGACATATATCATGATAGGCATATCAACACAGCAAGCATGCAACCTCGAATCATCATAAATAATCCTATCGGTGATCAACCTATAATGCCTAAAACTACATTGGTACCACCAACTAGTAGTCGCTAATGTGAGTTAGGTGTTGTCGGTTGCTCGACCACTAGTAGGGTTTAGGTTGCTCTATGCATATCAATATATTTTATTTTATTCTTGCCTCCCCGACGAATTGTGGTTCTTTCTCCCACCTGATAGAAAATGTAGCAACGATCACTAACGCAATGAACCTCACGAGCTCTCCACTAGCTCCTCACAGTTGCAGCCTTTTCTCTCCAAAGGGTCCTGAACGCAACTTCGAAACTTGCCCTAATCACGAAAACAACCCATAGACTATAGCGTTAGCCCTAGTACGAAGCTAAAATCGTGAATGGAAGCTAGAAACAGTAGAAGAACATTTTATAATCACAATGTAGGTAGATACGGAACTTCTACTTACCCTCTATGTATCAAAAAAGTAAACCGGTAGAATTGAAGTAGAAGTCGAGCTGATCACGAATACACGATCGATCGGAAATGAAATCGGATCAACGAATAGATCACAAACCTGGATTCCACCTTTAACCTCACCTCAGGTCCCTCTCTATCTCGTGCTCTATGGAAGAAAATGAAGAAGTGAAAACTTCTTCTCGGTGAAAAATGAAAACTATTTATAGGCGAAAGGTTCCACTGTCCATGCTTTAGCATTCTGGATCTCCATGCTTTAGCGTTCCAACGCTTAAGCGTTGGCTCTCTCAATGCTTGAGCATTGACGTTTCCTCACCGCCAAGGCACCATCCCTCACATGCCAGCTATGACGCATAACTGACGTGTGTCACTTTATGTCCCATCACTGCCAGTAAACTGGTCAGAGGGGCCACACTTGAGCGTCGAAAATCTCCACGCTAGAGCGTTAGCATGCTTGAGCGTCCAACTCTGGGTCACGTATTCTTCATGCTTCTCTTGTCTAATTCAACCTTAACTCTCCACATCCCTTCTAAGCAAACTTTCAAGCATAATAACACTTGTCAAACTTAAACACATATACATTGATACATTAATTAAGGTATTGGAAATGAGGATGTTACGTTTCCACCCCCTTAAAATAAATTTCGTTCTCGAAATTTGACGTACCTTAAAACAAATGCGGATATTGTTGTTGCATATCTTCTTCACTTTTTCAGATAGCATCTCCTGTTGTTTCATCCCATATGACCTTGACCAATGGAATATGTTTACTTCGGAGTTCCTTAATCCTTCTATCCGCAATCCTTACTTGTAAGGCTTCATACTCAAGGTTTTCTCTTACTTGTACTGACTTTGGTTCTAGGATGTGTGATGGATCGGGATAATATTTCCTCAAATGGGATACGTGGAAAACATCATGAAGATTAGATAGGTTTGAAGCTAAAGCAACATGATAGGCTACAGGACCAATTTGACAAAGAATTTGAAAAGGTCCAATAAATCTAGGAGTAAGCTTTCTAGATTTGATTGCTCTGCCAATTCCAGTTCTCGGAATTATTCTCATAAAAACGTGGTCTCCTTCTTGGAATTCTAAAGGTCTTATCCTCTTGTCACTATAGCTTTTTTGTATATCTTGTGCTGCTTTCATCTTTTCCCTTATCCTATTGATTTGTTCCGTCATCTATTTTACAACCTCCGGTTCTAGCCCTTGACTTTCTCCTGTCTCATACCAACACAATGGAGTTTTACACTTCCTTCTGTACAACGCTTCGTAAGGTGTCATACCTATACTCGAATGAAATCTAATATTATAGGTGAATTCAATCAAAGGTAAGAACTCATCCCAACTTCCTATGTGTTCTAAAACACAAGCTCTCGGGATATCTTCCAATGATGGAATCGTTCATTCCGATTGACCATCCGTCTGAGGATGATAAACAGAGCTTAACGTTAACTTGGTTCCCAAAGACTTATGTAAGTACTTCCAGAATCTAGATGTAAATTTAGGATCTTTATCTGAAACAATACTAGAAGGGACTCCATGCAACCTTATCACTTCCTTGATGTAGATCTGGTTTAACCTTTCCAACATGTAACTCTCACCAATAGGTAAGAAATGAGCACACTTTGTTAGCCTATCTATGATTACCAAAATTGCATCATGCCACTTTGTAGTCCTTGGTAAGCCAACCACGAAATTGATCGATTTGCCATTTCACTTCCATTCTGGGATATCCAATGATTGCAACAGTCCTGCTGGCTTCTGATGTTCTATCTTTGCCTTTTGGGAAACCAAACAAGCCAACACATACTCAGCCACTTCCTTCTTCATTCCAAGCCACCAAAACATTCTCTTCAAATCCTGATACATATTGGCAGCTCCTGAATGAAAACTCAACCTACTCTTGTGCGTTTCCTCCAAGAACATCAGCTCTACATCCGTCAGCACACAGATCCTATCACCATATCACAAAATTCCATCTTGATCCATCCTGCACTCAGAAGTTCAGTCCTCAGTTGCTTGTTCTCTCACCTTCTGAAGATATTGATCAACCTCTTGTTTCTTCTTGATTGTCTTCAAAAAGTTGCTCGTCACCGTGACCATTCCTAGGTGTATCTTATATCTAGATAATCTCATACCTAGATTCAAATCTCTAAACTGTTCAATTAGTTCCAACTCTTTCACCATCATAGTAGACACATGTAAGGATTTTCTGCTAAACACATCTGCCACTACATTCGCTTTTCCTGGATGATACTGTAGATCAAATTCATAGTCCTTTATGTATTCCATCCACCTCCTTTGTCTCATGTTCAACTCTTTCTGATCAAACAAGTATCTTCAACTCTTGTGGTCACTATATACAGTAAACTTAGCTGCATAAAGGTAGTGTCACCATATATTTAAAGCAAACACTATAGCCGCTAGCTCCAAATCATAAGTTGGATAGTTCCTCTCATGAATTCTCAGCTGTCGTGAAGCATACTCTACTACTCTCCATTCCTGCATTAAGACACACCCAAAACCTTGGTATGACGCATCACAATATACGTCAAATTGTCCTAAGGGATCTGGTAACATCAAAACTGGCGATGTTGTCAACCTCCTCTTCAGCTCTTGGAAAATCTTCTCGCATTCCTTTGCCCATACGAAAGACGTCCCTTTCCTTGTTAGCTATGTCATAGACGCGATCTTCGAAAAACCTTCTATAAACCTTCGATAATATCCATCCAAGCCTAGAAAACTTCGTACCTCGCTCACAGTCTTAGGACTTTCCCATTGCACTACTACTTCAACCTTCGCTGGATCTACCACTATCCCATCTCGGCTAATCACATGACCTAAAAATTGCACTACTTCTAACCAAAACTCACACTTGGACAACTTCGCATAAAGCTGTCGGTCCTTTAACACTTGAAGCAAAATCCTAAGATGTTTTTGATGTTCTTCCCGATTAGGGGAATGGATAAGAATGTCGTCGATGAATACAACTACAAACTTATCCAAAAACGGTCAGAAAATCCGGTTCATGTATTCCATAAACATTGCTGGAGCATTAGTCACACCAAAAGGCATAACCAAATACTGGTAGTGTCCATACCGACTTCTAAACACTGTCTTCGATATATCCTCCTTCTTGACTCGAATCTGATGATAACCAGATCATAAGTCAATCTTTGAAAACACTGCTGCTCCTTTCAGCGGATCCATCAGGTCGTCAATCCTAGCTAATAGATACTTATTCTTGATCGTCACCTTGTTCAACTGCCGATAATCCACACAGAGTCTTGAACTTCTGTCATTTTTCTTGACAAACAGCACTGGCGCTCCCCAAGGCGAAGCACTTAGTCTTATAAACTCCTTGTTTAACATGTCATCCAATTGCCTCTTCAGCTCTACTAACTCTGCTGGAGACATTCGATTGGGTGCTATCGAAATCGGTCCAACTCCTGGTATGAGATCTATAGCGAACTCTATCTCTCTCTGTGGTGGCAAACCTGGAACATTAATAGGGAATACTTCCGGAAACTCTCGCACTATAGGCAAAGAATCCAACTTAGGAGATTCCATACCTTATCCAGAGAATAACAACACATGTTTCTGAGATTCACTACTCGACACAAGATCACTATCATTGGCAGGCATCAATCTAGATTGCTTAGGAAATAACAAGGTCTTTCTAGAATAGTCTAATACTATATGGTTAGTCGAAAGCCAATCCATGCCTAAAATAACATCAAGTTGCTGCATTGGCAAGCAAACAAGATCAACAAGAAAAGTTCTATTTTCAACAACAATGGGACACTTCAAACAAACAGCCATAGTTGTCAAAGAATTACTGGTTGGAGAAGAAACTATCAAATCATGAGGAACTAAAGAAACGGGTAGTTTCAAATGATCCACACACTCTTGGGATATGAACGAATGCGTAGCTTCCGAGTCAAATAGTACTGATAAGAGTTTACCTGCCACTAGGCACATACCTTGTATAAGATCAGGGATTGAGCGGATTAAGCTCCTCTTATGGTAAACATTCTTCCTGTGGCTTGCGGTCTTGCTCCCTGCTGTCCTGCTCCTTGGACTCTAGTCATTGGGCCACACTACATGTACTGTACCTAGCTCCTTGTGAACATTCCGGAGTTATGCGACTTACCTGGCCACACTGAAAGCATTGGCGAGTCTCTCTCACCCGGCAATATCTGATTAGATGTGATCCTCCACATCTAAAACATCCACTTAATTGTTGCCGCTGTTGTGTTCCCATATCTTCAACTGACTTGTTGTTGCCAGACGGTCATAAGGCTTTCATCCTATCTGGAATCTGCCTCTTCCACCTCGACCTTTCTGATCAAACCTCCGCGTAGGTCCTCCGGTTCTCACTTGTTGGGCTTATCTTTTCTTATCAATATTCTCAATCACAAAACATTGTTCAAACATATCAGGAAATCGGGTGATACTCAGTGGTGCAATCACTCTCTACAGATCATACTCCAGGCCGTCTTCAAAGTGCTTGCACACCCACTCTTCCTCAAGAAATCTCTGGTAGAACTCAGAAAATTTGAGTAATGCCTCGAACCTTGCAGCGTACTCACCAAACTGATATATATTACCTTGTTTCAATCCCATAAAATCTTTCTTTTTCTCCTTTCTCATCAACCTAGGGAAATACTTCTGTAGAAAGCATTGCCGAAACAGCTCCCAATTGATCACTCTACCTTCTGCTTCTAGCATTCTCCGCTTACCTTTCCACCACAGCTTTGCACCTCCCATCAGCATGAAGGATACATAAGTCACCTTCCTATCCTCACGATAGTGCATTGCCACGAAGATCTTCTCAAGCTCCTGTATCCAGAGCTCTGCACCTTCCAGATTGAAGTCACCATTAAACTATGGCGACTTCCCTTTCAGAAAAGTACTCAAGCCATCATCTTTCATCTCTACTTCACCTCTCTGATTCTGCCTCTGTTGTTGTTACATGGTCACTTGCAACAATTGAGCGTTTTGTTGTGTTTGTTGTAGCATTGCTGTAGCTAGTTCCCTAATTGTCCTTAGGGTTTCAGTGGACTCTGCTACACCACCAACGTGAGAATTCTCTCCATTACCATTCCTGGGTTCAGCTACACCCTCAGTGGCTCTTCCGCCACGTCTCCACCTCGAGTTCCTTTACCTCTTCCACGAGCCATCTAATTTCCTACAGAAATAATTATCAACTCATATTTGTAAGACATACAACACCATATTATCACATACATGCATTATATGACTTACAAAAACACGAAATAGTTATCTCTTATGATAACTCGTATACCGGAAACTATACCTAATTTCTAAGCAATGTCAATACCCAATGTAGGTTCAACTAGACACAGCCAGCAATATTATCCTACCCAAGCAATCCTTGATTAAGAATCAAACTGCTCTGATACCACCTCAATGAGACAACCCCTCCTCGAAGGTCCCATTTAGTAACCCGAACTCATATTCTTAACGTTACAACGTAGCAAGATTATATAAAAATAAGGAATAATTAGAAATAACCAACACACTAATACCATAACCGTACATATACATATAAGTATCACCAAGAGTATTGGCTCCATCAGTAGAGCCTACAACAACTGCCATCAACTATTAGAGTACGCAAGTATTAACATATACAACGGAAATCATGGTAAACAAAAGAAAAGAAAATACATAAGACTTCCTCTCCTGGCCCCTGTTGCTATAAAAATAGCTGATGTGCTTGTGCAAGTATACACAATCATTTAACAAGTAATAAAGTGTAAGAGAGATCGTTCCCACGAGAATTATATGGTGAATCGAGTACAAGTTTGAAATAATGGTTCTATTAATCAATATTAATAAAGAGTAACAAATAATTTGTGTGTGTGTATCTAGGACAGTTTTGGGAAATAAATGCTAGAGCAATAAAAACGGATTTATTAATAGAATAGGTAAAATAGCTACGGGGAAGTATCCCTTACAACTTCAGTCTAGTTCAGTTATGCGTTTGCAATGCTACGGCAATTTGGCTCCAACAAATGAAAGTTTGTTTTCCAATAGTTCTGAAATGAAATTCACTAGACGTCTACTATTCCTAGGTCCATATTAGTTACATTCACGCCTCTCTCAAGCTCATTCCAGCTAGCCTAAGAGTTGGAATGTTCATTCCTAAATTACTCTTCATCATAATTTTCCAATTAATGATTTTACTCTTATCTATAAAACAGTTCTGCTATACTTAGCTTTTCCAAGCAGCCGTGAGCTCAAGTTCTAACTAAGGTGATCAAGCTCAATTAGAACACAACCAAATCAAATTTATAGAAAATGCAATAGCAAGGCATAACATAACATTCACTAGAAATCCATTAGAAGTTCAACATCTCATAGCTACAAGAGGTTTAGCTCATATTGAGCTTACAAAAACAAAGAGAAAAATAAGAAATGGAAGAAGAAGCCATTACAATGGAGGTAAGAGAAGGAAAGGGGCGTAGCTGCTATCCTTGCTCCAGTAGGGAAGAAGAAGATGTCTGGTCCCTCTCCTGCTGTCCCCCTTTTAGGGTTCTTTTTCTAGCTTGTCTCAAGGCCCTTTCCTCTCTCATCCTTTTTGGGCTAAAAGTTGGCTAGTAAAAGTGTCCTTGGCCCAATTCCTTAAGTTCAATGCATTAAATACCATCCCCACGTGTAAGTCACTATCCTAATCAGCGAAGAGCACCTCATCATGTAAGAGAATGTTTTGAACTTTTGTCCTTTTTCCAAACCAGCTTCAGCTACGATTGCTACAGCAATTCCTAGAGCAGTGTCTCCAATTCAGCGCCTGATTCTCCAAAAACTACCCTGCACAGAAAACTCTCAATTAATCACCAAAAACAGTTCTAAAAGACACCAAAACATGAAAACTCACAAAAGACTCTTATAAAACACAGTTTACACAAAATCACACTAAAACACTAAAAACATAAACTCAAAATACTCAAAGACCACAAAAACACAACTAAAAAAGGTATAAATAACCTTTATAAATAGAGTTATCAGCCCCAAAAATACATTTAGCTCAAACCCATGTACGCGCCATAACAAACCTAAGACTGGCTACCCAACCATGACTCTAACAAGGATAGGGAGAACTCCCAATAGAAGCTCACTGTGTAACACCCTGCTTTTCGTTAAATATATTTTTATTTAAGTTTGTTTAATTAATTTATAATTGTTGGTTAAGGGCTAAATGGGATTTTTGGCTTAAAAGTCCCTTTCTGGAACATTGGCACGCCTATGTTGATTTTCAGAACGCCCGTACAGTTTTAATGTGCCTTGTGAACAGCTGAGTCACAAGCACAGTCGTGCCGTTAGGCAGCACGGCCATGCCGTTGAGCGAATCGCGTCTCGCTGACGCTGAGTTCGGCACGCGTGTGCCATTATTCAGCACGCCCGTGCTAAAATAGGGCATGGTCGTGCCGTGTGCGCAAATTATATTATCGCACAGAAACTGAGGGTTAGCAATTTTACCCTCATTTGACGGCGGCTGCTACCCTAGTGCCGCCAGAGCACCTTGCTTCTGATCTCCATCAACCTTGGTGTGTTCTTGGAGTTTTGGAGGCCTTTGGTAAGCCCCTGGTATGCTTGTGCCAGCCCTGTAGGTAATGTTCTTCTCTCTTATTTGTTTCTTTTCATGTTTTGGATTAGAAACTGATTGGTTGATTGTTTTAGTTGATCAAGGCTTGAGTACGGACTGAGCCGCTTAGGAGCACATGACTGGACTGTGTTTGGGGCTATCGTTGCTACAACCTTCAAATCAAGTATGGGGAGAAGGATAGTCTAATCACTAGGCAGTCAGGGTAGTGTAAGATGAGGGGTTCCCATGACCCTTAGATTATTTGTATGCTATAATTGATTGTTGTTATATGCATTGTTGTTGGATTGATGTTTGATGGTATGTGCATAGTATATTTGTTGTTGAATTGTTGATTGATATGAACCTGCTACTACGACCTTCAAATTGATTAATTAGGATTTAATTAGTTAAATAAAAAAGGGACTGTTGTTCCCTAAAAATATTTCATAAAACATGAATTAATAAAGAGTGAGTTTTTATGTTAATGGATTAGTCATGAGCCTAGGGATGATTTTGGAGAGTGTTAGGGATTTTTGGATTAATTAGTTAATCTGTTCTTCACTGTCCAGAACAGCACTGTTGCGCGATCAGCACGGCCATGCTGAACAGAGAGTACGCCCATGCTCCCAGTTGAATTCTGGAAAATGATCGCATCTTGAGCACGGCCGTTTGTAAAAGAGAGCATGCCCGTGCTATCGTGTAGCACGCCCGTGCCACCCCTCTGGACAGAATCTGAGGTTAACGATTAAATGAAGTTTTAACCCCAATGTTCCCAATATTGATAGCATAACACACCAAACAAATGATAATGATAGATAACTTAATTATATAATAATTAAGATGATGAGTTGGTTAAGTCGGTGTCTCGGGGTTACCGCACGTTGATATAATTGGATGCCTTTAGTGGTCCAATTGAGTTGATTGGATGCCTTTAGTGGTCCAATGTTGAGTTGATATAATTGGGTGCCCTTAGTGGCCCAATTGCGTTTGATATAATTGGGTGCCTTTAGTGGCCCAAGCGAAGGTGGTGGGTGTTGTTGTTTGTTGATAATGTTCATGGATAGCAATGGAGATGTTAGTTATAGGAAGTTCAACATAGGGGAGGTCGTTCTAGAGTACGGCGATCTGGCCATCCACTGTTGGTTCATCCAAGGTTTGGTGAACCGTGGCCCCCCGTGACGAGGCATCCATGGTTTGATGCGTTGGCTATACAAGGGGTTCACTCATGGTTTGGTGAACTGCCGACATTGGTGCCTTTAGTGGCCAATGTGGATATGTAACTCCAAAGTTGTTCTTCCTGAGTTAGTTGGATTCACATGCATTGATGGAGTAGTGGAGTAGAGTTGTATTGCATCATATAACATACTAGTTGATTGCTTATACTGAGATGATATTTATGTATGTAAGTGTATGCTATGACTATTGCTATGCCATGATATATGTTCATCTTATTTCTATCTTCATGCCGTTGTGATTACATGTTTCCTTACTCCCCTTTCTGTGTTTCTTGTTTAGCATATATGGTTTTATGCAAAGGATGACGAGCAGCCCGGATAGGAGTGACTCTGAGGAGCCACCACTCCTAATTAGGCCATTCTGTTTAGTTGATTATTTTTTATTTTAGTTTTCTGTTGTATTCCGAGGATTTTATGGAACAGTTGTACCAGCTCTGAATTGTGACATCGGGGTTGGGATATTTATGATGATGTTTTCATTATTGTTTTAAGTATTGGTTTAATACTATTTTCCGCATTTGAGAACTGTTTCATGTGGTACCTTTTCTACCCATGAATCTTTTTAATAGAAGAATGGATGTTTCAATTCTTATCTTATTTAATTTATTATTATTATTTACATTTAATGCATTTATAACATGCGGGGTAGAAGGGTGTCACATTTATTGGTATCATAGTCGATCTGTCCTATCAGGCCGTGGTATAAGTCTGTTGTGTGCTCTTGTTTGTGTTATCTTGTTTGTATTGTCTATACTTGTATAGATAATGATGCTTTAAGTTAAGAGCTTTCGTTGTTGATCTTGTATGTCTACCTTTGAAAGACCTTGATGTTATTCTTGGCATGGACTGGTTATCTTCCAACCACGTTCTCTTGGACTGTTTTGATAAGACCTTAGTCTTTGGCACTCCTACGGAGTTTAGGGATCCAACCTTTCTTACTGCCAACCAAGTGAGAGCTTCGATGAAAGATGAAGCCCAAGTATACATGATGTTAGCTTCCCTGGAATTAGAGAGCCCTCTTGATGTTGGAAGTGTGCTTGTTATGCGGGATTTTCCTGAAGTGTTTCTGGGGGATGTTTATAACTTACCCCCAGAGAGAGATGTTGAGTTCTCCATAGACTTAGTGCCTGGCACTGGGCCAATATCCATAGCCCCTTATAGAATGTCTCCTCTAGAGCTATCCAAGTTGAAAGAACAGATAGAGGACCTAATGAAGAAATGGTTTATTAGGCCTAGTGTGTCTCCTTGGGGAGCACCTGTGTTGTTGGTGAAGAAGAAGGATGGTAGTATGAGGTTGTGTGTTGACTATCAGTAACTCAACAAGGTGAACATTAAGAACCGGTATCCTCTCCCTAGGATTAATGATCTCATGGACTAGTTGATAGTCGCTTGCGTCTTTTCTAAAATAGATTTGAGGTCAGGGTACCATCATATTCGGGTTAAGTCTAAGGACATCCCGAAGACAGCGTTTAGGACGCGATATGGTCACTATGAGTACTTGGTTATGCCTTTTGCTGTGACCAATGCTCCAGCTGTGTTCATGGACTACATGAACAAGCCCTTTCACCCTTACTTGGATAAGTTTGTGGTGGTGTTCATAGATGACATCTTAGTGTACTCCAAGACCAAGGAGGAACATGAGGAGCATTTGAGGGTTGTTTTGTAAACCCTTAAGAAGAAGTAGTTGTATGCTAAGTTGTCTAAGTGTGAGTTCTAGTTAGAAGAGGTGAGCTTTTTAAGGCATGTCATATCTAGGGGTGGCATAGCAGTTGACCCAGCTAAGGTTGAGTCGGTGCTCCATTGGGAAGCGCTGAAGTCAGTGACCGAGATTAGGAGTTTCTTGGGGTTAGCCAAATATTATAGGTGGTTTATAGAAGGTTTCTCTAAGATAGCTTTACCTTTGACCCATCTCACCAAGAAGGAACAGTTGTTTGTGTGGGGCTCTAAGTGTGAGGAGAGTTTCTAAACTCTTAAGGATAGGTTGACATCAGCACCAGTGTTAGTTTTGCCAGACCCTAGTGAACCTTTCGTAGTTTACTGCGAGGCTTATAAGCAAGGTTTAGGTGATGTGTTGATGCAGGATGGTATTGCCTACACCTCTAGGCAGTTGAAAACTCATGAGAAGAACTACCCTACCGATGATCTGGAGTTAGGAGCTGTGGTTTTTGCCTTAAAGATTTGGAGGCATTATCTTTATGGAGCGAGGTTTGAGGTCTTTAGTGGTCATAAGAGTTTGAAATATCTTTTTGACTAGAAGAAATTAAATATGAGGCAGCGTAGGTGGATGAAATTCCTTAAGGATTATGATTTTGAGTTGACCTGCCACCCAGGAAAGGCCAATGTAGTGGCAGATGCCCTTAATAGGAAAGTCTTACATGTCTCCGCTTTGATGGTTAGGGAGATGGATCTGATTAAGGAGTTTAGAGACCTTAGTTTGGCTTGTGAGTTTACTCCTATGAGTATTAGGCTTGGAACCTTGAAGGTTACCAACAGTTTGATGGACAAAATTAGAGAGGGTCAGATGTCAGATAGGTTTCTGTTAGACCAGCGAGAATTGCTTGCTCAGGGTAGAAACCTTAGCTTTAGAGATGGAAGTGATGGGATCTTGAGGTTTGAAGATAGAGTGTGTGTACTAGATGTTCCTGAGCTTAGGAAGTTGATCCTTGAGGAAGGACATAGGAGTGGATTAAGTGTGCACCCAGGTGCCACCAAGATGTATCAGGATCTTAAGCATATGTTTTGGTGGCCTAGGATGAAAAAGGAGGCGGCTGAGTTTGTGTATGTGTGCTTAGTGTGTCAGAAAGCCAAAATAGAACACCAAAAGCCTTCAGGTAAGTTGCAACCTTTGAGCATCCCAAAATGGAAGTGGTATAACATCTCTATGGATTTTGTGTCTGGACTCCCTAGGACTCCAGCTGGTTTTGAGGCTATATGGGTTATTGTGGGTAGAATGACTAAGTTTTCCCATTTCATTATGATAAATATGGAGTATCCTTTAGAGAATTTGGCTAGGCTATATATCAGAGAGATAGTTAGGCTTCATGGTGTGCCCTCTAGCATAGTATCAGATAGAGACCCGAGGTTTACCTCTAGGTTCTGGGATAGTTTGCAGAATGCTTTAGGGACAAAGCTTAGGCTAAGTTCAGCATATCACCCACAGACTAATGGGCAGTCTAAGAGGACCATCCAGTCATTAGAGGATTTGTTGAGGACTTGTGTGTTAGAGCAATCAGGCAGTTGGGACAAGTTTTTGCCCCTGATAGAGTTCACCGACAACAACAGCTTCCATTCCAGTATTGGATAGCACCTTATGAGGCTCTGTATGGGAGGAGATGTAGGACACCCTTGTGTTGGAATGAACCTAGTGATAATATGGTGTTAGGGCCAGAGATAGTATAGGAGACAACAAATAAGATAAGGATGATTCAGAAAAAGATGAGAGTGGCACAAAGTAGGCAAAAGAGCTACGATGACAAAAGGAGGAAGGCGCTCGAATTCCAGGAAGGTGATCATGTGTTCTTGAGAGTTACCCTAACAACTGGGGTTGGTAGAGTGATGAAAGCAAAGAAACTTACTCCTAGATTCATTGGTCCCTACCAAATCTTAAAGAGAGTCGGCGAAGTCGCCTACCAGATAGCCTTAACACCATTCTTGGCCAACCTTCACAGTGTCTTTCATGTGTCCCAACTCAGAAAGTATGTTCATGATCCTAGTCATGTGATAGTACCCGATAAGATACAGTTGAAGGAGGAGTTGACTTTTGAGGTACTACCCCTTCGAGTCGTGGATAGGAAGGTGAAGCAGCTAAGAGGCAAGGAGATTCCTTTGGTCAAAGTTATTTGGAGCAGAGCTACTAAGGAAAGTGCTACTTGGGAGCTCGAAAATAAGATGATGGAGGCATACCCACATTTTCAAACAAGGTACGTAGAAATTTAGAGGGCGAAATTTTTATAAGGGGGTGGAGATGTAACACCCTACTTTTCGTTAAATATATTTTTATTTAAGTTTGTTTAATTAATTTATAATTGTTGGTTAAGGGCTAAATAAGATTTTTGGCTTAAAAGTCCCTTTCTGGAACATTGGCACGCCCGTGTTGATTTAGCGTGTCTTGTGACCAGCTAATTCACAAGCACGACCATGCCGTTAGGCAGCACGGCCAAGCCGTTGAGCGAATCGCATCTCGCTGACACTGAGTTCGGCACGCCTGTGCCATTATTCAGCACGCCCGTGCTGAATGTGCGGACCGCGTCTCGCTAACGCTAGGGTCAGCACGCCCATCCCGAAATAGAGAACGGCCGTGCCATGTGCGCAGATTATATTATCGCACCGAAACCGAGGGTTACCAATTTTAATCCTCATTTGATGGCGACTGCTACCCTAGTGCGGCCAGAGCACCTTGCTTCTGATCTCCATCAACCTTGGTGTGTTCTTGGAGTTTTGGAGGCCTTTGGTAAGCCCCTGGTATGCTTGTGCCAGTCCTGTAGGTAACGTTCTTCTCTCTTATTAGTTTCTTTTCATGTTTTGGATTAGAAACTGATTGGTTGGTTGTTTTAGTTGACCAAGGCTTGAGTACGGACTGAGCCGCTTGGGAGGACGTGACTGGATTTTGTTTGGGGCTATCGTTGCTGCAACCTTCAAATCAAGTATAGGGAGAAGGATAGTCTAATCACTAGGCAGTGGGGGTAGTATAAGATGAGGGGTTCCCATGACCCCGAGATTATTTGTATGCTATTTGTTAATATGCTTGTTGCTATAATTGACTGTTGTTATATGCATTGTTGTTGGATTGATGTTTGATGGTATGTGCATAGTATATTTTGTTGTTGAATTGCTGATTGATATGAACCTTCGGCTATGTCCCTAAAATTGGTTAATTAGGATTTAATTGGTTAAATAAAAAAGAGACTGTTGTTCCCTAAATTTTTTTCATAAAATATGAATTAATAAAGAGTGAGTTTTTATGTTAATGGATTAGTCATGAGCCTAAGGATGATTTTGGAGAGTGTTAGGGATTTTTGGATTAATTAATTAATTTGTTCTTCACTGCCCAGAACAGCATTGTCGCGCGATTAGCACGACCGTGCTGAATAGGGAGTACGCCCGTGCTCCCAGTTCAATTCTGAAAAATGGCCGCGCCTTGAGCACGGACGTGCGTAATAGAGAACACGCCCGTGACATCGTGCAACACGCCCGTGACTTCATGCAGCACGCCCGTGCAATATATGCAGCACGCTCGTGCTACACGTAGGAGGGAGCACGCCCGTGCCATCGTGCAGCACGACCGTGCCACCCCTCTGGACAGAATCTAAGGTTAACGATTAAATGGGGTTTTAACCCCAATGTTCCCAATAATGATAGCATAACACACCAAACAAATGATAATGATAGATAAATTAATTTTATAATAATTAAGATGATGAGTTGGTTAAGTCGGTGCCTCAGGGTTACCGCACGTTGATATAATTGGATCCCTTTAGTGGTCCAATTGAGTTGATTGGATGCCTTTAGTGGTCCAATGTTGAGTTAATATAATTAGGTGCCTTTAGTGGCCCAATGGTGAGGATGTTATTCTTGGGTGCCTTCAGTGGCCCAAGCAGAGGTGGTGGTTGTTAGTTGTTTGTTGATAATGTTCATGCATAATTGGAGTTGTTAGTTGGAGGAAGTTCAACATAGGTGAGGTCGTCCTAGAGTACAGTGATCTGGCCATCCACGGTTGGTTCATCCAAGGTTTGGTGAATCATGGCCTCCCGTGATGAGGCATCCATGATTTGATGCGTTGGCTATCCAAGAGTTTCACCCATGGTTTGGTGAACTTCCGGTGTTGGTGCCTTTAGTGGCCAATGTGGATATGTAACTCCAAAGTTGTTCTTCCTGAATTAGTTGGATCCACATGCATTGATGTAGTAGTGGATTAAAGTTGCATTGCATCATATAGCATACTAGTTGATTGTTTATACTGAGATGATATTTATGTATGTAAGTGTATGCTATGACTATTTCCATGCCATGATGAATGGTCATCTTATTTCTATCTCCATGCCGTTGTGATTACATGTTTCCTTACTCCCCTTTCTGTGTTTCTTGTTTGTCATGTATCGTTATGCAGAGGATGACGAGCAGCCCGGAGAGGAGTGACTCTGAGGAGCCACCACTCATAGTTAGGGCATTCCGTTTAGTTGTTTATTTTTTATTTTAGTTTTCTTTTGTATTCCGCGGATTTTACTGAACGGTTGTACCAACTCTGAACTGTGATATCGGGGTTGAGATATTTATGATGATGTTTTCATTATTGTTTTAAGTATTGGTTTAATACTATTTTCCGCATTTGAGAACTGTTTCATGTGGTACCTTTTCTACCCATGAATCTTTTTAATAAAAGAATGCATGTTTTAATTCTTATCTGTATTTAATTTTTTATTATTATTTACATTTAATGCATTTATAACATGCGGGGTAGAACGGTGTCGCACACTGTCTCCGACGATTGGTCTCCAGCGCCTCGTACTCCGTCTCGCTCTCTAACATCATGATCCGACGATAACGATACTCTCTTATCCTCCTCTCTACTTAACGATGTCGGCCTCGAGCCACAAAACCAGTCCTAGAAGAGGCGTGAGATCTCCAATGAGTCATGATGGTAGTCCCATGGCCTGTTCCATAGTCTCTCCAGAGGTAGGCTCTGGGAAATACGGAAGTCTCCCCCGAGATAGCTCCTCGACGATCCCCATACTCTGAAGTATACGGTAGTCGGGCCCGTATACACCACCCATTGTTGGGAGTAGTCAATCTCCGAAAAGCGGTCATACTCCTCGTACATCAACTCAAAGTCTCCCAATACCGGGATCTGGGGATCTCCCGCCAACATCAGGTTTAGAAGGTGTGCCATCAATCTCCTCTGGCAAGTCCTTGACGGGATCTTCTCGTGCGATCGAGAATGAATAAAATACAACATAGGGAAAATACGAGAGATAAGAAACAGCAATACATCATACGTAGGGAAACAGCTATAAAATAAGATATCTAGATACCAACGAAATAGCACAAGGCGTCAAGCACTCATCTCTCAAATTATTATCTCCTAGCCACTATCTCTCACACTCATGCAAGTAACACTATCTGGACGCGGCCATGATGCGACATGCCCGGCAAATCAAGATGTCTCATCCATCACTGTGTCACCCCCATAATGCAGGGTTCGGCCAACAGCCTTCTTGGCTCAACTCAACTCAACTTACGGCTACGACATATTCCCCTACTCGCAGGTCAGGTCAGAATATTCGCCCGTCAACAACTCAGCTTACAGCAACGACATATCCCCTCACCCGCAGGTCAAGATATTTGCCCATCAACAACTTAACTTATGCAACGACCATCTCCCAGCAGGCAAGATCGATCGCCTGTTGCCAAAACAGTGATGAACAACAACAATGCAGCATGAACCTCACGGACTCATCTCGGGGTCAACTGCTTAGTGTCTCAACCGCAACTTGTACGCAACTATAACCAACAATCCCCTACATATTCGGGTATCAACTTTATGTCGCAACATGATTACATCAACAGAATCTCTAGGTTGAGCACCACAAAATATATATATCCTCAAATTCCTCACCACATACTCATCTCCCAATTTAGTATATTTACTGCTTATATCTACTCATGCAATAGAAATCACAGCAATCATATAATGGGCGGTAATAATCATGTTAAATACTCATGCTCATGATATCAACTTGTAGGCATATATTCAAGTAACCCTAAAGCATGTCATTAATCACAACATTCATATCAACACAAATATCATGATAGGCATATCAACACAGCAAGCATGCACCCTCGAATCATCATAAATCATCTTATCAGCGATCAACCTACAATGCCTAAAACTAGATTAGTACCGCCAACTAGTAGTCGCCAATATGAGTTAGGTGTTGTTGGTTACTCGACCACTAGTAGGGTTTAGGTCGCCCTATGCATATCAATATATTTTATTTTATTTTATTCTTGCCTCCTCGACGAATTGTGGTTCTTTCTCCCACCTAATAGCAAATGTAGCAATGGTCACGAACACAACGAGCCTCACGACATCTCCACTTGCTCCTCACAATTGCGGCCTCTTCTCTCCAAAGGGTCCCAAACGCAACTTCAGAACATGTCCTAATCATGGAAACAACACGTAGACTATAGCATTAACCCTAATACGAAGCTAAAACCGTGAATGGATGCTAGAAACGGTAGAAGAACATTGTAATATAACAATGTAGGTAGATACGGAACCTCAGCTTACCCTCAATGTATCAAAGAAGTAACCCGGTGGAATTGAAGTAATAGTCGAGCCGATCACGAATACACGATCGGAATCGAAATCGGATCAACGAACGGATTACAAACCTGGATTCCACCTTCAACCTCACCTCAGGTCCCTCTCTATCTCATGCTCTCTAGAAGAAAATGAAGAAATGAGAACTTCTTGGTGAAAAATGAAAACTATTTATAGGCAAAAGGTTCCATTGTCCATGCTGTAGCGTTCTGGATCTCAACGCTTGAGCGTTGACGTTTCCTCATCGCCAAGGCACCGTCCCTCACATGCCAGCTGCAACGCATAACTAACACTTGTCACCCATCACCACCAGTCAACTGGTTAGAGGGGCCATGCTTGAGCGTCCAAACTTTCCACACTAGAGCGTTAGCATGCTTGAGCGTTCTCCTGGCCCATGCTTGAGCGTCCAACTCTGGATCACGTATTCTTCCTGCTTCTTTTGTTCAATTCCACCCTAACTCTCCACATCCCTTCTAAGCAAACTTTCAAGCACAATAAAAATTGTCAAACTTAAACACATATACATCCATACATTAACTAAGGTAATGGAAAAGAGGATGTTACAGCAGGTCTTGTTAAGTCTGATGTGTCACAAGGGCATTGGCAATGGTCTGTTGAGTGGCACAAATTTGTTGGAGAAGAAACAGAGTTTTCATTCTCGGGAGGAGCAGAGGTAGGTGGACCCGCATATGATGGGTCGACAGAGGCTGAGGGCCCAACAAGGGCTATAGGTGGCGCAGTAGGTTGCTGTTGGACTGCTGGATTTTCAGGAATATAATTGTAAACCCATTGCTCATTGCGCTTCTTGATTGCTATCTGTGATACGACGGTCTTGGCAATGACCCGGGTGATAGTTTGCTTAGTAGAGCATTCCTCAGAATCAAATAGGACACGAAAAATGCGGAGGATACAAATGCCTTGTACATATATCAAATATATGATCAAAGTCATGATACAAATTATTATCTATTCAAATACATTGGCAATTAGGGCTTACACCAACACTCTGAAAGTGGCACCCAATGGTACACCTATACCTCCTTCTCAAGCTCTTGTCAAGGTTGCTAAATGGCTTCAAATGGATGTGGCTAAAACAAAGGGGGAGTGGTGTACACCCCCTCGAGGTGTCACAGTTCGTAACCCAAATTCTCTTCTTCGATTAATTAAAACTTTTTCGAAAATATTCATTAAACTTGTTGCGGAAAATCTGATGCCAATTAAAATTTTAACAACAATAGAGAAACAAATTCAAACTCATCATTTATATCACTCATTCAACTTCGCCTTATGGCATACATCATCTCAATTTCGTATTACACATCATACTGAGTCACGGTCAAAGGACATGACTTTAAATATCAAAATCCTAAGAGCTGGTCTAACAAAACTCCAAGAATACTAAACATACCACCTAGTATGCATCGCCCAAAAAATTCTGGGCCTCATCTTGGACAGTCCACTCATCTTCGTCGTCGACACCAAAGGACTCAGCTATAGGGTCCAGCAGTGACCTAGAGGACTGGAAAAATCGGTACATGTGTTCAAAAAACACAATAGGGTGTCCAATATGCCAAGGCAAGGGCGAGATACTCTTATACAAGTTTATCGTAATAGCCACACAAGTAAAGCAGCATACAAATAATGCATCAACGCAGTCATGCGATAAAAGATCAATATTCAATATACTATCACAATAGGATAATTTCACTTTCAAATATCATATTCAATCATCAAGATAAGTCAAATGAATGCATGAGACTTCTCAACTCTCTAGTTCATGTACTTCAAAGACTCCTAACTCCCCTTCCTCGAGCGATAGGCCGCGAATACACCCATAACACAATTGTTCTCATGAGTCGGCCTCTAAATTTAGGTCCGAGCTCCAATTCTTCTGGGGTAACAAGTCAAACCATATCCTGAACAGTCCAGTCTCTTATCGAGTTCATTCGTGTTTGGCAACCAAATTACCACGGCACGGGATCTCGAGGCCTCCAACCACTTGTGGAGTTTCGAACACAGAATGCCCCTATAGACCTAGTGGTCTTAACTGGCTGACTCATGCATGTATGCAAGAGGTTTTCTATTTTTTCTTTCAATCTTTCTTTTTCGCTCATTCTTTCTTTTTCTGTCAAGGCACAATGCTCAAGACTCATTTTAAAGGACATATAGCCCGTTCAATTAAAATTTCAGGACACGAGGTGCAAGTTCTTCATTTGCGAAGTACTAGGCCGACGTCGCGGACACTAGACTTGAATGGGACACTAAGTCCGTTCTTTTACTTTTTCAAAACACAGGACACATAGTCCGGGTGCTCAATCCACGATGTACTAGGCTGACGTCGCGGACACCAGACTCACATATAGGACACAAAGTCCGTTCATGTCACAGAACTCTAGCCCAACGTCTCGATCACTAGGTTCATGTGCTTCACATGCGTGAAGGGGTAATCACCAGTTTCATCAAATACATTTTCGTAGTTCAAATCTCAAAAACAAAACACAGGTTCTCTTTGGTTTAAACTAAAACTCGTTTTCGCTCTAAACTCTTTTCCACAAAACTTTTCTTTACAAATCATTTTCAAAACTCAAGTTCTAAATATGCATTTTCAAAGGATTTTGGCTTTAAAAGCCTTTTCTAAAGATTGTTACTGGAGCAACTTTCATGAAGAAACGTTTTCGTTGTTCGGAACATCAAATACTATCATAAGATACTTTCTTAGACAAACTAAATACTTTTCAATGTTTTCTTTCTTTGTACATTATGTTTGGAAAATAATGATAAAACAACTTTTCACTGTTTTCCTCACCAACTCTCGACTTCCTAAGTCTTATTCAAAATCATCTAGGATTCTTAACTTAGTGGCTTTTTAGTAAAATTAGCCATTATGACCTTTAGCTTAGAAGCTTCTAGTTTCTCAAATCAAAACATTTCAAAAATCTTTGATTAAGACTTTTAGTTAGCTTAATCTTCATTATTCAGCTATAGTCAGTACTATGCTCTTAACCAGTCCAGGATATATATACATACATACATCAAATCTCAGTCAAGGCATCCATGCCACAATTCATATTTCAAACATCAAAGCATATACCTCATGAAATAAATCAAGTACGCACACAACATATAGCATATCTTCAAAGCACTGATCTAGCATCGATGTCACATAATACATCAACTTCACAACACAACCAACCTCATGCAGCTATCAAAATTATTGGAGCTAATCTCCCCTTACCTCTTGAAGTCATCCTCCGAAGGTAAAGTCGCCCGATCGGTCCACGAATTCTCCCGATTCCTCGTCCGAGTATCCGACAACAACTACAGACACACAACCACACCAATCATCAACAAATAACAACATAATTAACAACATCAAAACATAATTTCTCCTTCCCAAAAAATGGTATAAGGTTCGGCCAAAAATGGTGAGAAGGGCTAGGGATCTCGTTTGGTTCCAATCTTTTGGAATGTTGGTTCTTAAGCTTAATGAACACTAGTGTAAGTCCTAATACCCAAAAATTTGAAACAAAACTCAAGGTGCCACAAACTCATAGGTTTAGGATATGAAGATAAAATTGAGCTAGGAATTGATTTGGTTTTCCATCACTTGGATTCAAAGAAAATAGGAAAGGTAAGGATGGAATCAAGAGTTAGAAATCAAAAATTGAACAAAGACACTATTCAACATCTTCCCCTAGGGTTCGGCCACTTTTAGAAGAATAGGCTAGGATGAGAGTTTGATCATATGCTCTTGGGTTTAGGTAGAGGATGATGAAGTGAGCTCCAAGAAATTGATTTCCCATTAAAAGGATTTTTCGACAATTTCCTATGAATTTTTGAAGTTTTGGATCATAAACTTGAAAACTATGAAATCAAGATTTCAAACTTGAAATAGAGAGAGATTCAGGAAGATTATAGATCATAGAAGTGATCTTATCTAAAGAATGATGAAGATTGATCAATGATTCAAGCTTTTCTTTCATGGATTCAAGCTTTTCTCTTAGAGAAAATGGAGTTTTGGTCCAGGGAAGAAGATGAAGTCTTGGAGCTCTCTTTGGGGGCTGTTCTTGCGTGGGTTAGGGGCTGAATGAGGGAGCTGAAATGTCCTTAAAACAAGTCACATAAGGGCATTTTGGTCTTTTCCTTCAAGGACCAAAATGTCATTAAAGAAAAGGTTGGGGGTATTTTGGTCATTTCGCGTCCCAATATTTCCGAACGTCACGACGACTCTGGCATGTTCCCCCAAGTGATATAACATGATGTGATATCAAGATTATCCGTTGGTGGGTCCCGGTAAGTCCGTATGCAGCTCCGTTCGCCACCCGATTGAGGATTTTGCTCGAAAAAAGGTCAAGAAGTGATTTTTGTGAAATTTGACCAAAACGTAGAGAATCGAATTCTAAGACTTACTGTTTCGTTCACGGGTCCATCTGAGGTCTCCTAAGTAGTAAAACCATATTGTCAGTGCAAAAATGCAGACCGGGCTCCGTTTGAGTTTTCAGCTCAAAACTTAATCATAGCTTCGTACGATAACATTGAGCATGAATATGGTCTCGGATTATTTGATTTCTCTCTCTCTAGTCCCTTCAATAAAATACAAACATATAAATACTGATTAATTAGCTCTAGAGAGCTTTGAAAAATCGGGGTGTTACATTACTACCCCTCTAAAAAAAAATTCGTCCTCGAAATTTCACGACTCAAAACTTTACAGGATCCTCTTGATCCCCAGGTTCCACGTTTTATCCACCACACCATATCTTAAAAAAGCGCTTATCACTTCTCATCTATCTTGCTGACAGGATATTCGTAGTTGGATCACTACACTTACTCCCAATCAATCGTTCAAAGATTGAAACGTTTTCTTGCTTGTCCACTTGAGTTGAGGACAATCAGTTGAACTTATTCGCTACTCGGTCCTCGATGATTAAGGAAAGAATTCTTTCAACACAAGAAACTATCAACAGAGGAAATTTTCTTGGTCTTATTCTCATAGGAGGTATATAGAAGAATTTTATCTCTCGGAAACGAGTATAGGAATATCCAATATGTAAAAAGATTCTTCAGTAGGTTCGTGAGTGTAAAAATGCATAGCTAATACATCTTTACAACCATGACTCTAACAAAGTCCCTTCTTTCATAAGAATCTTCCAAGCAGATCAAGGAATCAAAAGATGGGCAGTCTGGCCAAAAGTCAGACTAGATCACATTTACCAAATGTAAAAGTGATTAGACTAAGTCTCATCACGAAACTTCCAGTATTGAGAATTTATCTGTGTCACAACTCAAGAAATAGTCATAACGAATCTTTCGATGGAATGACATAAAAATATCTGGGTCAAAGGTTACTATTAAACTAGTTTATTCAAATGTCTAATACATAAGAGTGTGAGTACAAATGCTCGTTCGGGATCGTATCCCCTAAGAATTTTACCACCATCAAGTCAAACTCGTACTTAAGTGACTTCATGACAACTCTTCTCGCGTAGGGTCCGTAACACTTGACGAGAGTCTCCTCATATTCTTCGTGACTCCTAGAGTAAACGCGAACATCGCCGATGATGACGAATTTCATCAGAATCTAATGAAAATCCATTCCATGCAGTCCAATCCAGCCAGCTTTGTAGGTGATATTCTACTCAAACTAAGGAGATCTGACTAAATCTAGAAACTAGATCAATCGAAAACTAGACGTCCTCTGCAACGCAATTCAGAATATCTTCAGAAAATTTATCCTGAAAATCCTCCCAAACAGGCACATCATTCAAATGTCCGACACAATCCCAAAAAGGCTAACGACGTGTCGACATGAATACAAGTACCTTTCTCTAAATGTGATTTCTCACAAGGCCTTATCCTGATTAGAACTCAACAAAATGCACACCCTTGTGTGACGACACATTGTTTCGTCTAGGAAACAATTTCAACACGGTCCTACTCCTTTGGAGAAATCAAAATAACTCCTGAAACTTATCATTCATCTTTTACTCATCCCTCGACTATCGGGAAAATCATTCCTTCTTTCATTGGCCTGCTAGACCGTCATTCTCTACTACCAATCCTTCACGAAAGACTTAATTCCATGATCAAGTCAAACACTCAAACTAGTTCTTATCCCATTATTACACATCTCAATCTCACCAACTTTAATGCACTCTAAAACCTAATAAGCTCACTTTAGAGTTCCAATATCAAACTTAGTCCAAGTCCTCAAATTCTTTTAAAGCATCAAAACAAGGAGTCAATCATATTCGCCTCGTGATCCGATGCTCGCCTCGCGAGCTAGAAGACTAGCTCTAGCAGTAAAATACATCCTTTCGGCCTCGCGACACAAAACAAATGCTCGCCTCGCGAGCCAAAAGGTCTGTCTGCGAAGTAAAAACAGCCCCTCGACCTCGCCCCGGGAAACCAAGGCTCGCCTCGCGAGCCAGGAGGCCAGACATATTCATCACATGCCTTACCAGATAGTGGTCGTTGCGACCGAATCAAAACTCATATGTCTTAAGTTCTATTAACAAGACAATGCTCCCATCCATATATGATCCATTATGATTCTTTCCCCTACTGATACCAGTCCTAAGGACACTCATCCTACAGCTAAAGTTCACCTTTCAATTCTGGTTCACTCAGTCTCTGATCATTCGCAACCTTTGAAAGCTTATACTTAGGCATTATACGAATCCTTCACCATCAACAACATGGATCACAAGTCCACCCATAAGGTGTAGCCTTTCATCTATCCTAACGGGGTAAATATCCTATCAATCAAATTCACAACAGTGGAGGCTCCAATCATTTTCTTAAAATACTATCAGAAGAAACTTTACACGATACCACGCTTTTATTGCTTTACCGGAATTACGTTCTAGTATCTCATCTCCTTTAGAGCATATATCATTATCTTGCCATTCCTTTGGTCGCTTACTAGCTACCTATGTATCTACTCCAAAACTTTTTGGTATTCTTCCGCTTACCTAAGGCACACTCGTTCCTTTGGCAAACTTTCCCACATTCAAACTTTCTTCACATACCAAGGAGTCTTCACTCGCTTGATAACTAAGATCCTAACATCCTTGACTCATAAAGTAAAGGTTATATTCAAGCATATTCGCTAGAACTGACTAAGGAGCTGTCTCAAAGCTTACCTTAGATGTTACCTCTTAATAACTTGGATAAATTTTCTCATAAAAGTCTCAACGCATCTCAATCATCGAATCCAACCAATCCAATTGGTTGTATTCTGAAAGAAACAAGTCATCACAGACTGTTCTTACGCTTAATGTCCTCTATCAAAACAAAACACAGAGTAAACACAGCAAAAACATCATGAATCCATAACCTAGATCCCAAAAGACATCGACCAGCTCTGATACCACTATTGTAACACCCCCTCGAGGTGTCACAGTTCGTAACCCAAATTCTCTTTTTCGGTTAATTAAAACCTTTTCGAAAATATTCATTAAACTTGTTGCGGAAAATCTGATGCCAATTAAAATTTTAACAACAACAGAGAAACAAATTCAAACTCATCATTTATATCACTCATTCAACTTCGCCTTATGGCATACATCATTTCAATTTCGTATTACACATTATACTGAGTCACGGTCAAAGGACCTGACTTTAAATATCAAAATCCTAAGAGCTGGTCTAACAAAACTATAAGAATAATAAACATACTACCTAGCATGCATCGCCCAAAAAATACTGGGCCTCGTCTTGGACAGTCCACTCGTCTTCGTCGTCGACACCAAAGGACTCAGCTACAGGGACCTGTAGTGACCTAGGGGACCGCTGGAAAAATCTGTACATGTGTTCAAAATACACAACAGGGTGTCCAACATATACAGGCAAGGGTGAGATACTCTTATACAAGTTTATCGTAATAGCCACACAGGTAAAGCAGCATACAAATAATGCATCAACACAGTCATGCGATAAAAGATCAATATTCAATATACTATCACAATAGGATAATTTCACTATCAAATATCATACTCATTCATCAAGATAGGTCAAATGAATGCATGAGACTTCTCAACTCTCTAGTTCATGTACTTCGAAGACTCCTAACTCCCCTTCCTCGAGCGATAGGCCGCGAATACTCCCATAACACAATTGTTCTCGTGAGTCGGCCTCTCAATTTAGGTCCGATCTCCAATTGTTTTGGGGTAACACTTCAAATCATATCCTGAATAGTCCAGTCTCTGATCGAGTTCATTCGGGTTTGGCAACCGATTTACCATGGCATGGGGTCGCGAGGCCTCCGGTCACTTGTGGAGTTTCGAATGGACCTAGTGGTCTTAACTGGCTGAATTCTCAACTTCGTAAGTTGTAGCTCGGTTCGTATGGCACGACGGCCGACTTATGCATGTATGCAGGAGGTTTTATATTCTTTCTTTCAATCTTTCTTTTTCGCTCATTCTTTCTTTTTCTGTCAAGGCACAATTCTCAAGACTCATTTTAAAGGATATATAGCCCGTTCAATTAAAATTTCAGGACACGAGGTCCAAGTTCTTGATTTGCGAAGTACTAGGCCGACGTCGCGGACACTAGACTTGCATGGGACACTAAGTCCATTCTTTTACATTTTCAAAACACAGGACACGTAGTCCGAGTGCTCAATCCATGATGTACTAGGCTGACGTTGCGGACACCAGACTTGCATATAGGACACAAAGTCCGTTCATGTCATAGAACTCTAGCCCGACGTCTCGGTCACTAGGTTCATGTGCTTCACATGCGTGAAGGGGTAATCACCAGTTTCATCAAATACATTTTCTTAGTTCAAATCTCGAAAACAAAACACAGGTTCTCTTTGGTTTAAACTAAAACTCGTTTTCGCTTTAAACTCTTTTCCACAAAACTTTTCTTTACAAATCATTTTCAAAACTCAAGTTCTAAATATGCATTTTCAATGGATTTTGGCTTTAAAAGCCTTTTCTAAAGATTTTTATTGGAGCAACTTTCATGAAGAAACATTTTTGTTTTTCGGAACATCAAATACTTTCATAAGATACTTTCTTTGACAAACTAAATATTTTTCAAGGTTTTCTTTTTTGGTACAACATGTTTAGAAAATAATGATATAGCAACTTTTCACTATTTTCCTCACCAACTCTCGACTTCCTAAGTCTTATTCAAAATCATCTTGGATTCTTAACTTAGTGGCTTTTTAGTAAAATTCGCCATTATAACCTTTATCTTAGAAGCTTTTCATTCCTCAAATCAAAACATTTCAAAAATCTTTGATTAAGAATTTTAGTTAGCTTAATCTTCATTATTGAGCTATAGTCAGTACTATGCTCTTAACCAGTCCAGGATATATATACATACATAAAATCTCAGTCAAGGCATCCATGCCACAATTCATATTTCAAACATCAAAGCATATACCTCATGAAAAAATAAATCAAGTACATACACAACATATAGCATATATATCTTCAAAGCACTGATCAAGCATCGATGTAACATAATACATCAACTTCACAACACAGCCAACCTCATGCAGCTATCAAACTCATTGGAGCTAATCTTCCCTTACCTCTTGAAGTCATCCTTCAAAGGTAAAGTCGCCCGATCGGTCCACGAATTCTCCCAATTCCTCTTCCGAGTATCCGACAACAACTACAAATACACAACCACACCAATCATCAACAGATAACACTGTAATTAACAACATCAAAACATAAGTTCTCCTTCCCCAAAAATGGTCTAAGGTTCGGCCAAAAATGGTAAGAAGGGCTAGGGATCTCGTTTGGTTCCAATCTTTTGGCTATGAAGAGAAAATTGAGCTAGGAATTGATTTGGTTTTCCATCACTTGGATTCAAAGACAATTGGAAAGGTAAGGATGGAATCAAGAGTTATAAATCAAAAATTGAACAAAAACACTATACATCATCTTCCCCTAGGTTTTGGCCACTTTTCGAAGATACGCTAGGATGAGAGTTTGATCATATGCTCTTGGGTTTAGGTAGAGGATGATGAAGTGAGCTCAAAGAAATTGGTTTCCCATTAAAAGGATTTTTCTACAATTTCCTATGAATTTTTGAAGTTTTGGATCATAAACTTTAAAACTATGAAATCAAGATTTCAAACTTGAAATAGAGAGAGATTCATGAAGATTGAGATCATAGAAGAGATCTTACCTAAATAATGATGAAGATTGATCAAGGATTCAAGCTTTTCTTTCATGGATTCAAGCTATTCTCATAGAGAAAATGGAGTTTTGGTCCAAGGAAGAAGATGAAGTCTTGGAGCTCTCTTTGGGGGCTTTTTTTGCATGGGTTAGGGGCTGAATGAGGGGACTAAAATGTCCTTAAAACAAGTCACTTAAAGGCATTTTGGTCTTTTCCTTCAAGGACCAAAATATTATTAAAGAAAAGGTTAGGGGTATTTTGGTCATTTCGCGTCTCAATATTTCCGAACGTCACGACGACTCTGGCATGTTCCCCCAAACGATATAACATGATGTGATATCAAGATTATCTATTGGCGGGTCCCGGTAAGTCCGTATGCGGCTCCATTCGCCACCCGATTGAGGATTTCGCTCGAAAAAAGGTCATGAAATGATTTTTGTGAAATTCAACCAAAATGCAGAGAATCGAATTCTAAGACTTACTGTCTCGTTTATGGGTCCATCTAAGGTCTCCTGAGCAGTAAAACCATACTGTCAGTGTAAAAACGTAAACCGGACTCCGTTTGAGTTTTCTGCTCAAAATTTAATCGTAGCTTCGTACAATAACGTTGAGCATGAATATGGTCTCGGATTTTTTATTTCTTTCTCTAGACCCTTCAATAAAATACAAACATATAAATATTGATTAATTAACTCTAGAGAGCTTTGAAAAATCGGGGTGTAACAAGTGGCCTCCGCTTGCAGGGGGTGGCCTGCGGTGGTCTTCGAATTTGAGAGATGGAAGGAGTTGAGAAATGGAAGAGGTTGAGAGAGTAGAGAGTTGTGAGTGTGAAATGGGCAAAAGGAGACCCGCATTCTGATTTAGGGATTCAAGATTAGCGGCCGAATTAATTCGGTTGTCGCTTTAGTCGCTAAAAAATGACTGTTCGGTTGCTATATGTGTCCCTAAATAGTCCACTTTGGTTGACTTTGAAATTCACTTTTTAGTGATCAAATTAGTGATGGATGTGACGCCTGAGGCTGACGAGCGCAGGGAGTGATCGTCGGTGCATGAGACACGGACAAGAAGCGGCTCCTAGCAAGCTTCTAGACAAAGGGACACATGAATGAACCGAATTCACATCGAAATGAAAAGGATCCTGAGACTGTCCAGGTATAAGACTGCATAGCTAAGGAAGGCTTAAAGGAATTGATTGGTACTACCTATACTAACAAGATGCATCTATTTTTCGGGAGCCCAGAAGATAAGAACTTCATAGTTAATTTGTTGAAAAATTTATTCCAAAATAATTTGTTTTTAAATCTCATCTTTATTACCATTTATTACAATTAATTTTCTCTAACTTTTATTTATTAATGATTTGATTTGATTTATTACCTTTTAATGATTTTAATTGATTTGTCCTTTACATTAATATATTTCCAACATGCCTTTTTCAAAAGCAAGGTAATACATTGAGTTAGTACATCAAATGCAAACCGTGCATCAATTGTGAATGGTGCATTTGTTGAAAATGGTGCAATTGATTCAATATTTGTAAAACAGCTACATAATGCCTTTATTTTAGTAGGCATTCATATATATATATATATATATATATATATATATATATATATATATATATATATATATATATAGGGAGCGATTCAAGTGAGAGGAATGTGTTATTGTGAGAAATGAGAGGAATAAATCTGGACCTTTGGATCACACATGAATAGTCAAGATTAGAACTTAAAGTCATGTGACTTTTTTAAGGGATCATATGGCCACCAACTAACTTCTAAACCTGACCATTCATGTATGATTTAATGATCCAGATTTGTTCCTCTCACTCTCACAATAACACACTCCTCTCACTTGAGTTGCCCCAATATATATATATATATATATATATATATATATATATATATATATATATATATATATATATATATATCACTACGGTGTGTATACGAAAAAATGTGTTTACGATAGGTTCCGGGAGAGCTTGAAAAACAGAGAAAAAATCTTTCTTTTGTTTTAGTTTCAAACCATATGTATTGTGGTTTTTATATGGTTTCATGGAGTTGTTTTTAAATACTTTCTCCTTTTGTATTTTATAAATGTATCAGAGTTGATATCTTTCTTACTGTTCTGAATATCTGGAATAATAATATTATTATGGAAGAGTCTGTTAAATCCTAGGGGATATTCGTATTATTATAATTATTGTGGTGAAATAATCCTTAAGGACAATGTGATTCCACATGTCTCAGACTTTAAACAAATATCTGTGTTATTCTCTTTTCTTAATTTTATTTTATTTATCTATTTTATTTATTATTTTTATAACAAAATTGTGCTTGACTTGTAGCGCATGTGGGATAAGTGACCTTCCGGGATGTTTTTTAGAAAGTGTGTGAGTGAGAACAAAGTACGCTGAAAAGACCCGTGTTGGTTTTATGGGAACATTCGCCAATCCCGAAAGCATTTCGATCCGTTACAGTGGATGTCGCTGCGACCGATTAGATCGGTCACTAATTTGGTCGTTGAAAGGAAGCTAATCACCAATTTCTTAGAAGTCTTGTTCAAGTCGCTAAGGATTAGCGACCGATGCGATTGAGTTGCAAATTTTGGTCGCTAATGGGTGCTTTTCTTGTAGTGCTAAGGGGCGTTTGGCAGATAGATTTTTTCCCCAGAAATCATAATTCTCAAGAATGGTGATTCTTTGGAATGTTAAAATTGTGTTGATAAGCCTTAAATGTTCTTGAGAATGTTACTCGTGAATCTTCTCATATTTGGTTTAAGAACATCTTTCTTGAAAATGTTAATATTATTTTTAAAATACCTTTTAATATGGATGAATTGAAAATAAAAAATGAAAAATAAAAATATTATAAAAAGTATATGTCCATACCTTGATCTTAATTGACTCATCACTTACTAAAGGCGGATCGGAGACCGAAAAAAATGCTTTTAAAACTTTGGATCAAAAATTAAAAAACAAAATTAAAGAGGAAAAAACCAAAAGTTCCTATATTTTGATTGACTTAAAAAAATATAACATATAAATAACTTAAATATCATTGAGTACATATAAATATAGATATTTGATATTTATTAATATACAGTGTAAACTTTACAGAAAATTTAATAGTAACATTTAATAATATATTTAATGTTATAGGGTAATTAATTGTAATAATTAAATAATCATATTTTCATGTTAATTTAATAATATAGTTTCATTGAAGTATCTGTATGATTTTTAATATTAATAAGGTACAGAGGTTTCCAAAAGAAATTTAATAATAATACTTAATAATATACGTCATTAATAGTAATAATTAAATAATAATATTTATATAATTTTATAATGGAAAAAGCTCCTCTAAAGTGAGATATTCTCTAAAGTGAACAAGTAATTAAATGTGTTTTCATCCTTGATTTGATAAAGTACATAGGGATTTGAGCCCACTAAATCATCTAATAATGAAAACTTTTTTATTTATTCACTTTAGAGAGTATTTCATTTTAGGTGCCATATCCTTTTATAATTGATGCATCCGGTGCATAGGATAACCTCCATTTAATACCACTCCAAACTAACACAATTCTTTAAAAAAATCAGCTAATTAAGACGCTTATTAAAATATTTCCTCTCCTCTTTATGTATTCTATTACTTCCTACTAATTTACACCCAAAACTAATTAATTAAAGGAAGAAAATTGTTGTAATAATAATTCATTAATTGATTTGATTATTTTCTTAGAAAAAATGATCATATTTTTTAGAATTAAATTTCTATCAAATACACCATTTTTTTTAATACAATTACACTGTTTTTATTAAATATTTATCAAAAACATTGATTTTCTTTTTGCCCATGTATTTATTTCTACGTTTGAAAACATAGCTATCAATGCCAATCATAATTTCAGAGTTATCTGGTCAGCCTTTGAAAATGGAGATATTATACCCTTGAGTCACCTTAGTCAGTTAAGTTATCGGATATGAATTGTGATTGTATGGGTTTAAACTTCTACAACGCACTTTGCTCATTTTCCGTCTCTCCTTTCCCCTCAACAGCAAATTGTTAATTTTATTTGTTTTATATCAACTGCTATTGATTGCTACATTTTCAAAGGTAGAAATAATAACGTGAGAAAAAAAGGAAATCATTGTTTTTTTTGTTAAGTATTAAATAAAAATAGTGTTATTGTTATAAAAAAGAGTTTTAAAAAAAGAAATAATGAATTCAATTAATGAGTACTTATTAATTTTGCAACAATTTTCTTAATTTCATTAATTACTTTTAAAGTGTGAAAATAAGGATGTATCAATCATTAATTTAATAAAATGTATTAAGATTTAAAACCACTAAATAATTCAAAGGTGGATAACACTTACTTTTTCATTTCAGAGACAAGATGACGTTAGAGGAGCTAAATCCAGAAATGAGAGAAGAAATAAAAACGAGAGAATTTTTAGTAGAAGTTTTAATATGTGTTGATTTTTTCAAAGAACTGTGTTAGTTCTTAGTTGGGAGGGGTATTAAATAGAGGTTATCCTATGTACCTGGAATATATAAGTTACAAAAATCGGCATTTATATATTTATTAATACAATATAATTAATGGCTTTCAACTCAACTTAATGCTCCACCGTAGGACTTATAAATTAGCTTCTTGATCTTTGCTTGCCTTTCTCATTCACAACTTCAAAGCTCATCAACCAGCAGTATTCATCACAAAAAATGGCAGTAATAAGATCTCAACTTTGCATGTTTTTCGTTTTGGTCCTTCTTGTTTTTACCCCAACCACAGGTTCGAAAACTATTTTATTTATTTATATTTATCCGTTGGAATTTGCTTACTTTGTTAAACATGTTTCTGAAACTTCAAAATTTGGATGCAGTATTTGGTGAAGGAAGCCAATGTATCTATCTTCCGCCAAGCCAATGCGAGGATAATGCTGATTGCAATGCACCTTGCCAAGCTTTTGGATTCCGTTCAAATACCAATATTTGTGACCATTCTGATCCAACTGCTAAATCAGTGTGTTGTTGTCATAACGGTTAAAGTGCATTAGGGGAAAACATGAATTAGTGACGAGGTATTTTAGGCTCGTGTTACTTCTTGAGTCCATTGGTCAAAAATTGTGCCCAATAAAGAAACTGTTATAATTCTTCGCATTTGTGTGCTTAATTCATAGCTCGTTAATTTATATATTATGTGATGCCTGGATCTTTACATGAAATAATAGAAGTAAAGTAATAAAGCAAATGCAAGCACTTCGAAACCTGAGCTAGCCTTGTTATTTCAAACTGGCAGTCCGATTTGTTCAATGATATAATCGTTTTCACAGTTAGATTAGGTTAAATCAAATAAGATTAGTCAAAACCAGGGCTGAACTAAATTAAATTGGATTGAATCGGATTAAACCAAATTATTTTTATTGTAGAATATCAATTTAATATAAAAATTGAATTCGATAATAAATAAAGAGTTTAATTATTATGTACTGTCAGTGTAAAGTTTTTTACACTGTTAATCAATCAGAAATCATGATACGAGTGACTTTTAAGGTAGTTAGGATAAGACTAAAACATTTTAACTTATATAAAAATTTATGATTGGTTGACAGTGTTACAAATTTTTATACTAATAGTGCTTACCAATTAAATTCATAAATAAAATATAGACGAAATTTTTATATATTTAAACATGAAACAAGATCTGTTGACACTAGTGTCAAACTTTACTTTTATACCAATTTTTAACCGTCAATTTTATTTTAATCCAACGACTTAAGCTTATCATTTTTATTAAAGAGAGAGAATAATTAAGAGTGACTTCAATATAGAGAGAAAAAATAGAATATGTTTAATCAAAAGAGATATTAAGTATCTTGACTTTGCATTAAAATTATAACATTTATTTATTAGATATTTTATATTTTTGTTTCTAGATATTTATTATTTATTAGATTTAAAAATAAATTAAAAATCATAGAATAGTTATAAGACGTTAACTTCAGAAAAGAACTTAAAAAAAAAAAAAAAAATTAAATTTGTATATACTAGTAAACAGATATTTTTAATATAATAAATTCATAAAAAAAAAAACTAACACATTAGAAATATAATTATAGAGATAAGAATTTCACTACTAGACATTATCGTATTATTATTAAAATAATTTAATTAATATTATTTGTATTATTTTTTATAATAAAATTATAGTTAATTTTATTGTTTATTAAATTCAAAAATAAGTATTAAGATTTTAAAAATTCTAACAATAATTATAAAATTTAAATTATAAAATATTATAAATTTTTAATTTGTAAATATTAATATATAGTGTTCTGTCCAAATATCTCAGTCCAAGATTTTAACATCCCATTGGACATTACATCTTAAACACGTGCGGAATTAAATTTAAAAGGAAATTGCTGGTTGCTTTCGGAAAATAATAATTTACTTTAAGTCAGAAAATTTGAGTGTGAAAATTTTCTGCATAATACTTCAGAAACGTGATACACACATCACAATAATAAAAGTACATTATACTAGAACACACATAAACTGGATTTATTCATAACCCTTTTCAGCATCACATACAAGATTTCCTGAAATTGTCTTTCATAATGAAGTTCCAAACTATACAGAGGTTTTCGAAACCACATATATCGACTTTCTCAACTTAAACATTGAAAATCCTAAGAGCTAGTTTGATACAAGAACTCTATGGACAATAGAGTCTACGACCTAGTATACATCGTACCAATGAGACTGAGCCTCGTCGTCAACAGTCCACACATCTTCGTAGTCGACATCAAGAAACACAAGCTATTGGGTCCCGAAGTGACCCAAATGACCGTTGAAAAGCATCTCTACACGTATACAAAAACACCACAGGGTGTCCAACATGTACATGCAAGGATGAGTAACCAATATATAGATTTAAACACAATAGCTACATGCACGACATGTAACATCCCGATTTCTCTGTGACTCTAATCGAGCTGGTCAACCTCGATCGAGGCTTTGGATGATTGTGTGAATTGTTATGTGTTAGTTTTAGGCCTAGTTTGAAGCTTAGGAATAGGCTTGAACAAGGTTGGAGGTGCCTAAGACGTTAAATGAGTAACTGTGGAAGCTAGAAGTTCTTCTCTCGTTGAGCTGACGTTCAAGCGTGGGAGAATTAAACGCTCAAGCATTACGACGCTTAAGCGTAGGAGGAGACGAACGCTCCAGCGTGCTGAGTGCGCTGTGCAGCTGTTCTGCGTTTGGACGCGTGTGAGACACGTGTCAGGCTAGGGAGCAGGCGGAGTGGACAAGGTCCCACGCTCAAGCGTGGAGAGAACCCAACGCTAGAGCGTGCCAACGCTCAAGCGTGCAGTGTGAAGAACGCTCAAGCGTGCACAGCAGATCAAGTTAGTGGAGTTTTCTCTTCTTCCTCATTTTGCATGAAAATCACTAAGTGTTCTGCAAGCTAGAGAGAGGAGCTCTGAGATTCCTAGAGAGAGAAAGCTCAGTTTCGAGACGATCGAAGTACCGGAACGCGATTCTGACAGCACCGTTGTGATCACGGCTAAGTTATCTATAACTCTGACGGATTGGTTTTTCGATTCGCCTGAGGTAAACTCGAATCCCTAACACGTGTTCTTTGTGTTCTTGGCGTTCTTCGAGTCTTTACCCTTTTTCTTTGATTTTTGAGCTTGCCCTGGGACTAACACTATGGTGCATTTGTTGTGCTTGTGATTGGGAAAAGTTCGTGCTCGCGGTGGTGCTAGATTTGGAGCTCTTCTTGGGCTGTTTCTGGAACTACCATTGAAGGTGGGCTGCGAGCTTGAGAGAGAGGAAGCAAGCCGGTGGATTTGTGTGCTGATAGTTCAGGTGGGGAGAAAGAGTAATGCTGTCGTCGGGAAAGCAAGAGTAATGTAGTTATGATTTCTGCTATGCGTAGGGAAGCCCTAACCCTATTAGTGGTTGAGCCCAGATAAAGTATCTAGACCCTAGGTTTAGCTTACTTTGGGCTATCGCCGTTAAGTTTGGAAACCCTAGGTTAGAGAACTGTTAATCGAGTATGTTTGTTGTCGTATGACTGTATGCTGTTGACTGTTGTTGCTATTTGTCTGCCTATATGCTACTTGGTATATGTGATATGCTGCTAGCTGCTTATATGCTGTTGTTAATGTTACTGCTACTATGGTGATATTATTGTTGTTGCTATGTTGTATGCTGTCATATTAAGAGTTGTGGCGGAATGCCGTAGAATAAGTTTGGCTATGTGCTGTGTTGTTATCGGGTTGATACCGTGGATGGTGCCGTTGCTGTTGTACTGATTTCTTGAGGTTGTGTGCCGTGTTGTTTGAGCTGTGGCTTGTGGATGTGTGGCGTCGAGGCTGTGGCCGTGTGGATGCAGTGGCATCATGATGTGTTGATTTGATTGAGAGCTTAGACGTGAGATCCATTATCAAGCCCGTTGAGGATGTTTGCTGCATACATTTTCAGCTGCCAAGTGGCGAGGCCGTGTGACAGGTAGTATGGGCTGCCAGCGTCATACGAGGTTAGCGGTACCTGAGTGCGGGTACGGAAAGTAGATGGGGAGGTCAAGTGAGTGGCCTTGGGGATGTTGCCGATCTCGGGAATAGTTTACAATGATGGATGAAGTAGCTCCTATCTAGTCGTGACGCCCGATTCAGTCCGGTTTGCCCGACTAATACCAGAGCTTTCCAGTTGTTCCAGGCTAACGTTCCGAGGCGACCGAGATACCCCGGTTCCTGTATGGAAGGGGGATGCACTCTTATTGGTCACGGCGAGCGGTCCGATTTCTTGGGCAAGCTAACTCCGTTCCGACACAGAACCTGTTCGGTGTGGACTTGTTCTGGTGTGGAACCATTCCAATTGGGAACCTGCAGAAGTGCGTTTTTCGACCGATATGCTACATGGGATTAGTATCCCGATCTAGAGGTTTGATCTGAGTGTGAGTCTCATGGGATGGATGCTTGTTGCATATGCTGTCTTGGGAGATGCGTGTTGGAATGCAGTAGATGCTATATTTGCTATATCTGCTATGTGTTATCTGCTATACTTGTTTACTGCATTACTGTTGTTTTCCAACCTTATAAGGCGCTATATTTCTTATCTCTCTTCTGTTTTCCTTGTTGTCCAGTATGGATTCGTTTGAAGACGACGAGCCAACTAAGGTTCACATTCTCCCCCTTTTTTGTGGTGACAAATACTTTAGCAAATATATAATATGGTTCATATTCTCCCCCATATTGCCATATAGGTTTTGATGTTGACAAATAGAGTATAAATGAGAGAATACATTTTGATGTTGACAAATAGTATATCAAGGGGAGAACACATTTAGATGTTGTCAAATAATATATCATTGTATTAAGCTTAAATGTTTATATACATGTGTTACATGATTAATATGATTTATTAGTAAATACACATGTGACAAATACTTGATATATGTTTGAGTCTAAATGGCATAGAAATTATATTTGATATTATCATATATGCCTAAGGAAAATAAAATATTGAGTGAAAATGTGATGATCAATTAAACATAAATGTGAAATATATTATTGATACTATTTGATCACATTTAAATAAAGACAAAAGAATAATTATTTGGAATATTATCTTACAATATGTCTTTATATGATATATGGCTTTGTGCATGAAATTACTTTTGAAATATCTTGTATCTTGAACTAATATGCTTTATGAGAAATATTATAGAAAAGTTCAGGTCAAGCAAAGCTATAAAGCAAAGCCAATAAAATCAAGTTCAAGATCAATCAGGATCACGAAGATTGATAAAAGATATGTCAAGAGATTAAAGAGCCAAATTGATTAAAGACATAAATCGAATGTGCAGAATTGAAAAGCAAATATCTAAAGGACATCCAAGACAAATCTCAAGGAGATCAAGTTATTCAAGACTGGGTTATGGGAAATTTTCTTTCTTGTAATCTGTGTTTTTAGGATCTCTTTGTAAATGGTAGTAAAGCTCTATCAATCTAAAATCAATCACACACACACATAAAATAAACTTAATAGGCTTCAGGCGATCTAATTGGATAAAATAAATTAATAGCCATTAAGTTTAAAATCAGTTGGTTTAATAAGTATAATCGATTAGAGGATTTCTAATAATCGATTACCATCTATATGAAAAATTGATTTTACAAATAGAGGAGTAATAATCGATTAGCATAATCGATTATGCAGCCATTTGTGAAATTGAGCTAAAATCAGAAAAGATATAATCGATTACATAATCGATTATAATCATACGCGTGTAAAAGGATCCTTAAACAGAAAGGTCCTAATCGATTGGAGTAATCGATTATAAGGCTACTGCCTCCCAGCACCTTTTGTGCTTAAGTGAGATAATCGATTACGACCTTGTGTATAATCGATTATGATGTTAGGAAAATTAGTTTTCCTATTGGGCTTAACCTAATTCCTATGGGCTTAATTCTTTCTCTATAAATAGGAAGGTTTTGGCAACTATCAAAGAACAACACTCACTAATCTTAGTTGCACTAAAACTTTGTTTTGATTCTTTTATCACTCTCACTACTCTATACACTTTGAATATATTTATATTAAAAGAGAGCTTATACTCCATATAGTTTGAGATTGTATTGTGCTTCAATTTGTTTTTTTATCTACATTATTAAGAGTGCTAAATTGTGGTAATAGTCAAACGACTCAAACCATCTTTTGGTTACCAAATTGACAAGAGAGGTGATATCTCTTGGGTTGATTGAGACTTTGTCATTGGGGGAGGTTATATCCCTGGTCTGTGAGGAGTGCTCTAAAGGTTACCAGCACCTGTTCAGCTTGGTTGAGACTCTGTCACTGGGGGAGGTGATATCCCTGGTCTGTGAGGAGTGCTCGGAAGGTTACCAGCATTTGTTAAGCTTAGTTGAGGCTCTTACACTGGGGGAGGTGATATCCCTGGTCTATGAGGAGTGCTCTATTTTCTGAAGGTTTCTAGTTGAACCTGATTTAAAAGCTAGTTATTGAGAGAAAACCCTTGGTGATTGATCTTGGGGACTGAACGTAGGCTACTGGGGTAGTTGGTAGCCGAACCAGGATAAATCTGCGTGTTCGCTCTTTCCCCATCATTTTTATTATCGCAGTTTATTATTGCTCTTTATCTTAAAGCAATTTTCTTATAGTGCGTTTCATTCAATCATTTTATTTAACGCCATTGTAATTTATTTTATTCCGCTATTATCTCTTATTAAGTTTTAAAAAGGCATTTTGATTCCACAAAAAGTTTTTAATTACACGATCACCCAATTCACCCCCCTCTTGGGTAATGGTTACCCGGGCCAACAAGATGTCCAATTGGGGATGTGATGCTATTGATCCTTACGAGGATGTCCTATTGGGGACGTGATGTTATTAATCACAACGGGAATGTCCAACTAGGGACGTGATGAAATCGGCCGATATGCATATAGGGATGCTGACATGCAAATAGGGATTAGTATCCCTCGTAGAGGTTTGATCTGAGAGAATGACTTTTGAGATGGTTGTGCTGTATGACTCGAGAGATGGTTGTTGATGTGTTGTATGTTTTCTATGTGTTGTGTGCTACATGTATATATATGTTATACTATTGCCCCTCTCCCATGTTTGATGATGCATGTTTTTTATCTCCCTGCCTTTTTCTCTGTATGTTTCTTCTATTTTATGGGAAGACCCTATGGAGGAACCAGTTGCTGAAGAGTTGGATGACACTCCTTACGAGCCTGATGCCGGTGGACGAGCCACAAACCCTAGCCTCGAGAGGTTGGGTGGTGAAAGCTGTTAGCCTGAGAGTTTTCTCTTTGTCTTTTGAGGTATTTTGCTTATAGTTTGTACTGATATACTCTGTATGTATACATTACTACTGTATCCTTACTAAGGGGGCAACCGATGCATATATGTACCCTTTACGTTTGAATTGCGTTACTCTGATGTATGCCTGCTTTGGCATATCCTTGTTTACATTTTTTTTCTCTTTTCGCTCCGCTTCATCTTAATACAGCGCTAACGTTTATAATATTGTTTAAGGCTTAGTTAATATCTTAGGTTCTTTAATGGGATGGCGGGTCATCTCATTTAGTGGTATCAGAGTAGTTCGATTCTAATATCGGACTGTGTGGTTTAGAAAGTGTATTGGCTTGATAAGTTGGATCCCCATTGGATGCCGACTTTAGTTAGAAATTGGGTAGAGTGTTTGATACGCGAGTTATCTTGTGTGATAACTGTTCCGTTCATTCAAGGAGTGGTGGACCAATTCACAGCAACAATCCGAGAGGTTGAGGAGGAAGGTTCCAACACATTGCAAGACCTTACAATTGCCTAATTCAACAAACTAAAAGCTTTGGAAAGGGAAGTTCAAATCAAGGACAACCGGGGTTTTCTACGTGTTTCCGATTCAGAGGGCCGCATCTGGTCAGAAACTGTCCCTAAACACCGAATGTCAACTGTTTTCGTTGTGGCAAGCTAGGCCACTATGTCAGTGAGTGTCGGCAAGGAGGTATTGGGAGAAGTCAAGTTCAACGGTGAGGCGAGAGTCTCAGAATGCGGGAGCGAGACAACAAGTGGCAAGTCAACAGAGCAAGCCACAGACGATGGGAAGAGTGTTTGCTGTGAGAGGATCTGAAGCCTCTTGATGTCCCGACCTGATACAAGGTAAGTGCCTAGTAGCTAGGAGACTCTTATCTATTTTATTTGATTCAGGGGCTATGCATTCCTTTATATCATTAGCATGTATGGATCATTTGAGTTTGCCTGTTTCATCCTTACCATATGATTTGACTGTCTCTACATCTACGGGTGATTCCCTGACAACCCTATTTGTTTGTTTACAATGCCCGATCATTATAGAGAACCAATCTTTTGTTGTAGACCTAGTCTGTCTGCCTATGCAGTAAATTGATGTTATCCTAGGCATGGACTTGCTTTAGGCCAACCATATTATACTAGACTATTTAAATAAAACCCTCCGTTTTTTCGAGCAATCTGGATCATTGCCCACTCGTGATGGTCTTTCGGGAGGCGTACAATCAGGCGAGTGCATGGTGCTGTTTTCTTTGGAAGCCAAGGACGCTCCGAGTCTAGAGGTTGTGCCGATAGTACGTGAGTTTCCAGACGTTTTCCTGGATGATGTGCCAGGATTACCACCTAAGAGAGCAATAGAGTTTGTCATCGATATTGTACTTGGAGCCGGACCAATTTCGATAGCACCCTATCGAATGTCCCCAACAGAGTTGACAGAGCTGAAAAAGCAACTGGATGACATTCTGAAGAAGTAGTTTATAAGACCAAGTGTTTCACCATAGGGAGCACCTGTGTTGTTCGTCAAGAAGAAGGACAGTAGTTCAAGGATGTGGGTGGACCACTGACAGCTCAACAAGGTAACGATCAAGAATAAATACCTATTGCCAAGGATTGATGATCTTAGGGACCAGTAGAGGGGAGCAACGGTGTTCTCGAAGATCGATCTGAGATATGGATATCATCAGATAAGAGTGAAGGAAGATGATACACCGGAGATAGCTTTCAGGAGTCGGTATAGACATTACGAGTATCTAGTTATGCCTTTTGGTGTGACTAATGCTCCTGCAGTGTTCATGGATTATATGAACAGAATTTTCAGACTATACCTTAATAAGTTGGTCGTTGTTTTTATCGATGGCATCCTTATCTACTCCTCAGACAAGGAAGAGCATCAAGAGCATTTGAGGGTTGTACTTCATGTTATTAAGGATAGACAACTCTATGCCAAGTTGTCTTAGTGTGAATTCTGGTTGGAGGAGGTACAATTCCATGGACATGTGATCAACAAGGATGGTATAGCAGTAGATCCTGCAAAAGTAGAAGCTGTAGTTATATGGGAAAGCCTTAAGACGGTAAGCGAGATCAGAAGCTTTCTCGGGCTAGCAGGATACTACAGGAAGCTTATCAAGGGATTCTCGAAGATTGCATTACCTTTGACGCAATTGACGAGAAAAGGAAGAGCGTTTGAATGGACAAAAGAGTGCGAGGCTAGTTTCCAAGAGCTAAAAAGGAGGCTAACTACATCTCTGGTATTAGTCTTGCTAGATCCATCAACACCGTTCGATGTGTACTGTGGCGCATCATATCAAGGCTTGGGCTGCGTACTCATGCAAGAGATGAAAGTGGTAGCCTACGCTTCCAGATAGCTAAAAATGCATGAATGAAAATACCTAACCCATGACCTAGAGTTGGCCGCAATAGTGTTTGCATTGAAGATATGGAGACACTATCTCTATGGTGCTAAATTCAGTGTGTTTAGCGACCACAAAAGTTTGAAGTATCTGTTCGACCAAAAGGAGTTGAACATGCGGCAGAGGAGATGGATGGAATTCATAAAGGATTATGAATTTGATCTACAGTACGACCTAGGAAAGGCCAACGCGATAGTAGATGCATCGAGTCAGAAATCCTTACATATGTCAGCTTTGATGGTGAAAGAGTTGGAGTTGTTAGAGCAGTTCATAGATCTAAACTTGGACGTGGAGTGGTGTAAGGATAAGATAAGTTTAGTAATGGTCACTATCACTAGTGATTTTCTGAACTTGATCTGGAAGAAGTAAGGAGAAGATCAGTACCTCCAGGAAGTGAACCAGATGGTAGAAGAAGGAAGGACTTCAGAATTTAAGAGAGGTGTTGATGGAATCCTGAAGCTTGGAGACAGGATATGTGTGCCTAAGGATAGTGAAGTTAGGAACATGATCTTGGAAGAGGCACATAAGAGCAAGCTAATTTTTCATCTCGAAGCTACAAAGCTTTACGTACCAAGATCTAAATGGAATGTTTTGGTGGCCAGGGATAAAGAGGGAAGTACAGAGTATGTCCAATCCTGTTTGGTGTATAAAAAGGCAAAGATTGAACACCAGAAGCCAGATTATTGCAATCTTTGGACATCCCAGAATGGAAATGGGATAACATTGCAATAGACTTTGTTTCCGGACTACCAAGGATGCAAAAGAGGTGCACTGCAATTTGGGTAATCGTTAACAGGCTTACGAAATACGCTCATTTATTGCTGATCAACCAGAGGTATTCTTTGGAGAGATTAACCCAGATTTACATCAAGGAAGTGGTGAGATTGCATGGGGTACCTTCAAGTATAATTTCAGACAGGGATACGAGATTTACTTCCAGATTTTGGCAGAGTTTAAACAGTGGTTTGGGAACTAAGCTAAGGATGAGTTCAGCCTATCATCCGCAGACGGATGGGCAGTCTGAAAGGATGATTCAATCTTTGGAGGATATTTTAAGAGCATGTGTTTTGGAGAACACAGGAAGTTGGGACGAATTCCTTCCACGGATTGAATTCACGTACAACAATAGTTTCCACTCGAGTTTTGGCATGGCGCCATACAAGGAATTGTATGGACGAAAGTGCAGAACACCGCTCTGTTGGTATGAAACCGGAGAGAATCAGTTGATAGGCCCTGAGATAGTGCAACGAACAACGGAACAAGTTAAGAATATTCGGGAAAGGATGAAAGTTGCACGCGATCGACAGAAGAGCTATAGTGACAAGAGGAGGAGACCCTTGAAGTCCCAGGAAGGTGATCATGTCTTTATGAGAGTTATTCCAAGAACTAGAATTGGCAAAGCAATCAAATCCAGAAAGCTTACACCTAGATTTATTGGACCATTTCAAATTCTTTGCTGAATTGGTCCAGTTGGCTACCGAATTGCCTTACCTCCAAACCTATCCAATATTCATGATGTTTTCCATGTTTCCCAACTTCGAAAATACCATCCTGATCCATCACACGTGATAGACCTGAATCAATTCAGATAAGGGAGAACTTGGAATATGAAGCACTGCTTGTACGGATCGAAGACAATAGAGTGAAAGAACTCTGCGGGAAGCAGATTCCCTTCGTCAAGGTCATATGAGATGCTACAATAGGAGATGCTACCAGGGAAAGAGAAGAGGACATGCAACAACAGTATCTGAGTCTGTTTTGAAAGGTACATCGAATTTCGAGGACAAAATTCTCTTTAAAGGAGGTAGTAATCGAATTTCGAGGACAAAATTCTATTTTAAGTGTAAGATCATATTTATACTCTACAATATCGTAAAGAGCTACGGTTAAATTTTGGGTTGAAAATTCAGACGAACCCGATCTGTGTTTTCACTGATAGTAAGATTTTACTAATAAAAAAACCTAATTTTGAGTCGTGAATGAAACATTTAGGTTCTATATCTCGTTTCCAACGATATTAGTTATTTTGAAAATTTTCAAAATAAATAAGTTCGTACACTTTTATTCGGGCGTGAAACTTAAATCAGGAAATTGATGGAGTCGAGAACGGACTTGTAGAGACAAAACCAGACACCGAATGAGGGACACGAGTCACCTAAGCATGGTGAGTCAGAGGGTGAGTCACCACCATGACTCACCACGTCATCATTAAAATTCTACAAATATCCAAGATATTTAGGGCGAGAAAAGACCATTTTGCCCCTAGGAATTGATGAAATTACATTTGCGCCGCATGACTCACCACCTAACATCTTTCTAACAAAATATCTAGATATTTTGTGACTTTAGAGGTGGTGGGACAATTATGTCCTTAACCTTTTGTTTAAATTCCAATTTTGTCCTTAGGTGAAATGACTCTTTTGCCCCTAAAATGAACAACTTTGGACCTCTTTATCCCTCATCTCCCATGCCTATAAATACTCTCCCCCACAAAGAAATTCACTTCCAAAAATCCATCCTTGAAACTTTATAGCTTGGATTAAGGTGGTTCCGGTCATCGGAATTTTCAACCGATCGTGTATTCAGGTTCGTAGCTGCGACACCTTCGCACTGCTACCTTTCTATGTGATTATCGTCAAGGTAAGTTGGTGTCGACATTTACCTTCTTTTAGTCATTCAATTCCATTTCTTCCTCGTTCTTGATCCCAACATCGTTTTGGTGCGTTTTAGGCATTTATGGGTGTTTCTGCGCTATTGATCGTTCGAGGAGTCGCACGTGGGCCGTGCTTTGGGCTTGAGGCTGCGTGACAGCCCTGTTTGGTGAGTATTTCTCCTTCAAATTTTCGTGCTTGAGTTCTTGTGGTCCTTGATTCATTGTTCTTCGATTGGTTATCGTTGATTCTGTTGTCGTTTCTGAATTTTTGGTTGTTTTTGGACCCTCGTGCATGTGCTCGGGGCAATTGTTGGCCCAACGTACGTGACAGGGGTATCTTTGGCAGTGGTTTAGAGTTGAGTGTTGTGCTCGTTGGGAAGCGTGTACGATTGCCGATTGCGGAGCCGCAGTCAGTGTTGCACAGGAAAGCACGCATGAAACTGTTCAGGTGGGGAGAAAGAATGGTTATCGTCGGGAAGGCAAGCGTAGTGTAGAATGTATACATGTGTAGGGGAACCTTAAACCCTACTAGAGGTTGAGCCCTAGGCAAAGTACCTCGACCCTAGGTGCAGGTATCTTTGGGCTATCACCGCTAAGATGATACTCTAGGCTAGACGATGTGATTGTTGAGGTTGATATGTGGAACTGCCTATGTGATTATTTGTTTATCTATTATGTTAAACTACCTATGTGATTATCTGTTTATCTGTCAACGTGATGATATCTATATTGGCATGCTTATCATTGTGATATTTTATTCTTGTGATTGGCTGGATGATTGTTGATGAGAGTATGGTGAGATTGTGATGCTTTTCGGGTCGATACCGTCGTGGACCTGATCATGGAGCTGTGGCTCGTCGACGTAAGGTGTCGTGATGTTTATGTTGATGTTGATATGGATGTGGATGCAATGCATCGTGGCTGTGGCCGAGTGCTTAGGTGTGAGGTTCCGGTATCAACCTGTGATGGTTGTTTGTTGCATATCATAGCATTGCATATAATAGCATATTTGATCCTAATGGGGGCGAGATGTGTACCATCGATCCCGAGGCGGGATGTCCATTTGGGGACATGACGCTATTGATCCTTACAAGGAAGTCCAATTGGGGACGTGATGTTATTAATCCCGATGGGGATGTCCAACTGGAGACGTGATGAAATAGGCCGACATACATATAGGGATGCCGACATGCATATAGGGATTAGTATCCCTCGTAGAGTTTTGATATGAGAGAATGACTTTTGAGATAGTTGTGCTGTATGACTCGAGAGATGGTTGTTGGTGTGTTGTATGTTTTCCATGTGTTGTGTGCTACACGTATATAGATGTTGTATTATTGCCCCTCTCCCATGTTTGATGATGCAAGTTTCTTATCTCCCTGTCTTTTTCTCTGGGTGTTTCTTTTATTTTATGGGAAGACCCTGTGGAGGAGCCAATTGCTGAGGAGTTGGATGACACTCCTTATGAGCCTGATGCCGATGGACGAGCCACGAACCCTAGCTCGAGAGGTTGGTTGGTGAGCGTTGTTAGCCTGAGAGTTTTCTGTTTCTCTTTTGATGTATTTGTTTGTAGTCTATACCGATGTACTCTGTATGTATACATTACTACTGTAACCCTACTGATGGGGCAACCGATGCATGTATGTACCCTTTACGTTTGAACTGCGTTACTCTGATGTATGCGTGCTTTGGCATAACCTTGTTTACGTTTTTTTTTTCTCTTTCCGCTCCGCTTCGTCTTAATAAAGCGCTCTAATGTTTATAATACGGTTTAAGGCTTAGTTAATATCTTAGATTCTTTAATGGGACGGCGGGTCGTCTCAATCCCCATCGTGTTAAGAGGGCATGTGTTGATATGAGCGAGGAAGAGAACATGGTCTTTTCTTGAGTGGGTCAATACCTTAATATTCAACCCATTTACATCGTACATTTTTACAGTCCAATTATGTGTTCTGTCGACCTACTCATTCGTCCGACTTACATAAGTTCGGTTGTCCAACTTTGGGTACTTGGTCATCTGAGCCTATAGATTCGGCCAGCACACAAGCCTCGTAAGCTCTGAACTTTATTAAGTGAAAGAGCTTAATAACCCTATAATTGGCCGAACAGACTATTAACCTGCCACTCTCATTTGTTCTTCAGAGCGTTTTATCCAAGGATGTGTCTTGTCATTGGGTATCCCCATTTAGATCATGATTACCCCTGCTATAGCTTTCCCTCCCAAGGCACATATCCCCTGGAATTATGTCATTACAAGTAATGATGAGACATAATTCTCCAGACTATTTGTTACATAAAAGGTCGCGTCTCTTGGTTTTAATTGGCATGCTTTACACGCTCTCTTTCTATACTCAGAAGGTGTAAGAAAACACCGATTCACCATTCCCTTCATTTATTAAACATGCCCTTTCATAAGCTCAGGGTTTAAGCCTATAAATACTTATTTTTTAACTTCCTTCTCCCTTACTTCCTCTTTCACTTCATTGTTACCTTCCTTTTCCTAAGCTCTTCAATTTTTTTGGGTTCTTCCTTGTCTTCCTAATCTTCTCAGGTATGTCATTTCCTTATTGCTCTGCATTTTCTTCATTCTCTGATTTTCTTCATTGTGAGTTCTTCTGATCATTCCCAAGAGTATTCATCTTTAAAAATTCTTACTAAATCTGAAGTTAAAGGAATTGGGGAGGATGTTTCCCCCTCCAATTCTTCTTTCCCTGATGCTAAACTTGACGTTCCTTCAAACCAAATCCCTAGCATTCAAAGGGATGAAGAATTAGATGTTACGTCCTCTAGGGTTCCTCCTCCCAAACGCCGTAAAAAAGCCGTTAGGGTAGAAGAAGATCCCATACCCCCTATTACTCTTCCTGGCTAAGAATGGATAAAAGTTCAGGTTGGTGTTTATTTTTCAGCATATTAGATCATCGAGTCCATATCGATCTTATGGCCTTTGTCTCGCTTTTCAAGCCGGTATGCCAACCGATTTATAGTTGAACCATGCTCGGATTCCGGCCATGTGTTTTTGTCAGTTTCGGGAGGTCATCCTCATTATACTTTTGTGTCTATGACCCTTTTTAGTGACCTTCATATTCTCTTTCCTTCTTCTAAGTTTGAATGTGAAGTGTTGTCTGTTATTAATGTTGCTCTTACTCAGCTGCACCCAAATAGTTGGGGTTTTATAAAAGCCTTTCAAATTCTCTGTTCGGTCTTTTAGAGATTACTCCTACTGCTGCCATTTTTCTATACTATTATTAGATTCGGTTTGGCAATTTAATAGGGTGGATTTCTTTGAGTGGAGGAGACAACGAGGGAATCATCGGTTTTTTAAAATCATCCTATAAGGATTTTAAAGGAGAATTTTTTAAAGTTCATCCAGTCGAGGGCTTCAATCATCTCTTTTTTGATCCAGTGGGGAAGCCTCGGTTTCCCTTATACTGGACTGGATGTCCCATAAAGTTTTTTGGATGGTGCCTCGAGTCCATGACTCTCGAAGAAAAGGAAAATATTTCAAAGTTGAATAAGTTACCTTGGCCTCTAAAGTGTAAAGATCTCTTAGGACTTCCTATTTCTTCCACTCCTCAAGCCGACTTAAAACATGAGTATTTTTATGTTCGACATGCATTTATAACATGATAAGTTGCAATTCTAATCTTTTGTTAAATTTCTTTGGTACTTAGGAATCATGGGCAAATTCGACTTCCGCTTGTTGAAGAAAAACAAAGGGAATACCCCTTCCTCGTCCGCCGGGGACCCAAAAGAAAAGGGGGGATTACTCCAACCAACTCGGCCCTTAGACCCCAATCTATACCTTCACCAACTATTCCACTAAAGAGGGGAAGGGAGAGTGGTTCAGGGACCTCGTCCCCTAGGAGTCCTTCATCCAAGCATTTGGCAGTGGCTACAGAATCGGATTCTCCAGCCCTCCCATCAACAAATGAAAACTCAGCAAACCTTCTACCGACTCCGACTCCCTTGAAGTGGTACAATTCAAGCGCTAAACCCGAATCATCTGCAGTTCTAGGGAATGATTTCACTCCCTCCATAACCTTAAAGCCCGATTTCCTCCAATATGCCAACATGAGGTTGTTCAAGAGACAAGGTCCTAAGGCTAGCATAGAAGGTCTACAAGCCATGTGCCTCTTAGCTATTGCCATCGCTCAATTCTGGGGGACAGAAATCGAAAACAACCACAAAAGGATGGAGGCCATGCAAGCTGAATTTTTCGAGGTTCCCAAGATGAAGGACCAATTGTCAAAAATTTCAGCAGACCTGAGTGAGCTAGCTAAGAGAAATGAAGAGTTAATTTATGAAGTTGCTGCTCTTAAATAGAATATTGATGAAGGGGATCTTAAACTAAAAACTGTGGAGCAAGAGAAAGAGGCTCTTTCAACAGAGTTGGAGAAGGTAAAAGATTCTGACACAAAGCTAAAGGAAGATCTTGCTCATTTGAACAAGGCTTTGGCTTAGAAAAGGCAAAAGAAGAAGTTCTACAAACAAGAGCTTGAAGCTGCAAAAGAGAGTATCATGGCTCAACACATTGCTGGTTTTGAGAAAGCTGTGAGGCAAGCTCATATCTTTACTCTTGAAGCTGACTTCTCTTGTTTTGATGTTGATAAAGATGAGAAGAATGGTGAACTTTTCAACGAAAGCCAACTCAGCGATGATGAACGTAAAGAAAACCCTGTTGATGAAGAGGTTACTTCGGCTTTGAATGATGGGGGCAAGGCCCCTTGAAGATATGTTACTTGAACTTTTTCCTTTTCTTTTGTTTTGAATTCGGCTTGTTAGCTCTTTTTATGTAATCGGCCTGCTGGCCTCTTTTATGTAATTAGCTTGTTGGCCCGTTTTATGTAATCGGCCTGTTGGTCCTTTTATGGTGTTTGGTATGATTTGCTTTCCTTGCACTCTCTTATGTATTTATAATGTTTCGTTAAGTTAGGCTCTTAGCTTTGGCTAAGGAAGATTCATACTCGACATATAATTCAATGATTCCTTTCTTAGTATTGATAAGTTAGGCCTAGATGGTCTTAGACTCGGCGGCCTTGAGATTGATTTGGCTTTTAATACCTCAGCATTTGCTAAATTAGGCTCAATGGCCTTAGGCTCGGCAGTCTTGAGCTCAGTTTAGCTCTTAACTTTAATATCTTAGCATTTGCTAAGTTAGGCTCAATGGCCTTAGGCTTGGTGGCCTTGAGCTCGGTTTAACTATTAAAATCTTAACGTTTACTAAGTTAGGCTCAACGGTCTTGGACTCGGTGGCCTTGACCTCAGTTTAGCTCTTAAAATCTTAGCGTTTGCTACGTTAGACTCAATGGCCTTAGGCTTGGTGGCCTTGAGCTCGGTTTAACTCTTAAAGTCTTAGCGTTTGCTAAATTAGGCTCGATAGCCTTAGGCTCGGTGGCCTTGACTAACTTAAATAAACAATAACAGAAATAATGTAACGAGATGCACAATGATATTATGAAATTCCTCTTTATAGATTAAGGATGAGCCTCGTTAAAACCTCCTTTGTGAAAAAACTTTTTTTTTTTTTTTTCTATTTGGGATAAAAACATTAAGGTAGGAAAAAGAGTACTCATCTAGTACAACGTTTTCAACTAAAGTAAAATTTTAAGTCAGACGCGTTCCAAGTACGTGAAATCGCCTCTCCAGAAAGTTCCTCTAGCCTATAGGCATCATTACCAAGATTTTTCAGTAATTCTGAATGGTCCTCCCCAATTGGCTGTTAATTTTCCTTCTGCGGGATCTCGCCGAGCTGGACCTTGCTTTCGCAACACTAGATCCCCCTCTATAAAACTTCTTGGTTTGATATTTAAATTGTAGTGACAAGCAACTTTTTGTTTACATGCCTCTTGCCTTATCCTTGCTTACTCTTTGTCTTCCTCTAACAATTGCAATTCCACCTTCAAGATCTCTTCATTTGTTGCTTCATTATAATTCTTCCTCCTTAGGGTTTGTTCTTCGAGCTCTATTGGGATCACTGCATCTGATCCATAGGTGAGCCTGAACATGGTCTCTTTTGTGGAAGATTGCAGGGTGCAGTGATAGGCCCACGACGCAGTTGGCAATTCTTCTGCCCACAATCCTTTAGCTCGGCCAAGCCTCTTCTGAAGTTCTCCCAAAATGACCTTTTTGATTGCTTCTGCCTGTCCATTCGTCTGGGGGTGTTCCATCGAGCTAACACAATGCTTGATTCTAAGGTTCTTAATAAATTTTCTAAGGTTATGATCCGTGAATTGCTTACCATTATCAGTTATAATTGAATGTGGGAAACCGTGTCTACAAATAATATTCTTCCACATGAATTTCTGAACTTTTTCTGCAATGATTGTTGATAACTCTTTTTTTGAAGAGTTATTTGTACCTTTTTCACTTGTGTTCTTGTGGTCTTTGAGTATTTTGAGTTTATGTTTTTAATGTTTTAATGTGATTTTGTGTGAAGTGTGTTTTATAAGAGTCTTTTGTAAGTTTTAGTGTTCTGGTGTCTTTTGGAGCTGTTTTCAGTATTTGAGTGTGAGTTTTCTATGCAGGGCAATTTATGGAGATCTATACGCTAAACTGGAAACATTGCTCTGGGATATGCTATAGCAATTGTAGTTGAAGCTGACTGTGCACAAGGACAAAGGCTCAAAACATTCTCTTACACATTGAGTTGTCCTTCGCTGATAAGGATAGTGTCCTACACGTGGGACTGATGTTTGGTGCATTAAAGTCAGGGAACTGGGCCAAGGACACTTGTCCTAATCAGTTTATAGCCCAAAAAGGATGACAGAGGAAAGGTCCTTGAGACAGGCTGGAAAAAGAACCCTAAAAGGGGGACAACAAGAGAGAGATCGGCCATCTTCATCTTCCCTACTGGAGCAAGGACAGCAGCTGCGCCCCTTTCTCTCTCTCCTCTCTTGTAATGGCCTCTTCTTCCATTTCTTATTTTTCTCTTTGTTTTTGTAAGCTCAATATGAGCTAAACCTCTTGTGGCTATGGGATGTTGAACTTGTAATGGATTTCTAGTGAATGTTATGTTATGCCTTGCTATTGCATTTTCTATAAATCTGATTTGGTTGTATTTTAATTGAGCTTGATCACCTTAGTCAGAACTTGAGCTCACGGCTACTTAGAAAAGCTAAGTGTAGCAGAACTATTTTATAGATAAGATTAAAATCATTAATTGGAAAATTATGATGAAGAGTGATTTAGAATGAACATTCTAACTCTTAGGTTAGCTGGAACGAGCTTAAGAGAGGCGTGAATGTAACTAATATGGACCTAGGAATAAGAGACGTTTAGTGAAGTTCATCTCAGAACTGTTGGAAAACAAACTTTCATTTCCTGGAGCCAAATTGTCGTAGCATTGCAAACGCATAACTGAACTAGACTGAAGTTGAAAGGGATACTTCCTCGTAGCTGTTTTACCCATTCTGTTAACAAATCTGTTTTTATTGCTCTAGCATTTATCTTCCCAAAACTGTCCTGGATACACACGCATAAATTATTTGTTACTTTTTGTTAATCTTGATTAATAGAACCATTAATTCAAACTTGGTACTTGATTCACCGTATAATCCTCATGGGAACGATCTCTCTTACACTTTATTACTTGTTAAACGATTGTGTATACTTGCATAAGCACATCAACCACTTTTATAGCAACAAGTTTTTGGCGTCGTTGCCGGGGATTGTAATGGTGTTTAATGGACAAGTTTTAAATTGATAGTTCTATTAGTTGAGACAACTGATCTGTGGAGTGTTTTGCTATTGCAACAGGTACTTTACTCTGTATGCGTAGGCATAGCGCTCCTGAGTTCCAACTAGACCCAGAAATTGAAAGAACATTCAGAAGGTTGAACAGTTAGAACCAGGGCTTAGTCGAGTTGGGGAGATTGATTCCTGATACCCCTGACTACTCCTCCGCCGCCACTAGTTCTAACCACTCTGAAATGGGTGATGAACCTAATAGCATGGCTTTAGCCAATGATAGAACCAGTTTTATCATAGGTTTGCCCTGTTTGATCCGGCAACAATGAACACAGGCATAGTGGTGCCCGAAATAACAGCTGGGCATTTTGAGTTCAAGCCTGTCATGTTCCAGATGCTGCAAGCAATTGGGCAGTACAGTGGTGCTGCAACCGAGGACCCTCATTTGCACCTGAAGCAGTTCCTGACTGTGGCTAATAATTTCAGAAATCCAGGAGTCACTGACGATTCCTTCAGATTAAGACTGTTCCCATTTTCTTTGGCTGGCAAGGCTAAGAATTGGCTAAATTCTATGGAACCCAACTCTGTTAATACATGGAATAGGATGGCTGAGAAGTTTTTGACCAAATTCTTTCCTCCTATGAAGAATGCGAAGCTGAGAAATGATATAACCTCCTTTAAGCAACTTGATGATGAGCCTTTATATGAAGCATGAGAGAGATTTAAGGAGCTTTTAAAGAGATGCCCCCATCACAGCATTCCAATATGCATTCAGATGGAGCACTTTTACAATGGAGTGTTGCCATCTGTAAGAATGATGCTTGATGCCTCTGCAGGAGGCACTCTTCTTAACAAGTCCTGCAATGAAGCATATTAATTGATTGAAAGTATTGCTGCTAACATTTATCGGTGGCCTACTGCTAGGCTGACCTCTGGAAAAAGCACAACTGCTGCAGGAATGCATGAAGTGAGTGGAGTTACAGCACTTACTGCTCAGTTGGCTTCATTAACTAACATGGTGAAAAACCTAGCGATTACAAACAAGACTAACCAGACATCTGAAGCAGCTGTAACTGAACCAGTGGTAAATGAACAACAGGTGCACCAAGCTGAAACTGTTTCTTGTATGTATTGTGGAGGAGAACATTTGTTTGAAGGCTATTTCAGCAATCCTGCATCTACTAATTATGTGAACTACAACAGCAACAGGGGAGATAAACCCTATTTCAATACCTACAATCCAGGGAACAGGCAACCTCAAAATTTTTCGTGGAATAACAATGCTAATGCTCCGCCAGGGAACACAAAATTTCCTGCCCGATCCACAGCTGCTCCCTCTGGATTCACAAATAAGCAACTAAGGCAACAACAACAAGCACAACCGGTAAATCAAGAAATGTCCTTGGAAGCTGTCTTAAAGGCATTCATGTCAGAAACTAAGGCACAGTTCCAGAATCAAGGAGTATCCATGAAGAACCTTGAGAATCAGGTAGGCCAGCTGGCCAATGCACTAAACAGCAGACCCAGTGGCGCTCTGTCATCTTCTACTGAAACTCCTTCATCCTCAAGCCCTCATGGTAAGGAGCACTGCAAAGCAATACACTTGAGAAGTGGAACTGAGTTACCAGCCATGGTAGAGAAAAAGAGCAAAGTGCAAATTGAAGAAACCGAGACTATTCCAGCAACTAGTGAAAATGTTGAGAAGACAGCTGAGAGAACTGCTAAGAAGCCTGAGGCTGTTCCAGAATCTGAACCCTTGCCTAAATTTAGTCCAGAAAGACTACCTCCCCCTTTTCCTCAAAGGTTGAGGAAAGTACAACAAGACAAGCAGTTTAGCAAGTTCATGGAGATTCTAAAGCAGTTGCACATCAATATACCTTTGGTTGAAGCGTTGCAGCAAATGCCTAATTATACAAAGTTCATGAAAGATGTGTTAACAAAGAGGAGAAGGCTTGGGGGGAGTTTGAAATAGTTGCTATGACAAAGGAATGCAGCCTGATGCTCCAAGCCAAAGTACCTCCCAAGTTGAAAGACCCGGGAAGTTTCACCATTCCCTGTTCTATTGGAGATACCTACTGTGGCAGAGCACTGTGTGAATTAGGTGCTAGCGTCAACTTAATGCCTATGTCGATTTTTAAACAATTGGGCATTGGGGATGCCAGGCCTACCACTATGACACTTCAACTAGCAGACAGGTCTATTGCATATCCAAAAGGAAAGATCGATGATGTGTTGATAAAAGTAGATAAGTTTGTGTTCCCAGTGGACTTTATTATTTTAGACTGTGAAGCAGATAGGGAAGTTCCTATTATTCTGGGTAGGCCCTTCCTTGCTACAGGAAGAACTCTCATTGATGTACAGAAGGGGGAGTTGACCATGAGGGTTAATGAGCAACAAGTGACTTTCAATGTGTTCAATGCCTTAAGGTATCCTGACGAAGGAGTGGAAGAATGTTCGTTTGTGCAGTCATTTGATGATCTGTTGCAACGACGGTTCCTGACAGGAAGAACAGAATTGAGTGATGATGAGTATGAATCAGGCACTGATGATCCCTTGTTGGAAGAACTTTCTGAAATAAAGGATTGCACTACATGGCAACCTATGTGGGTTCACTGATGAGACTTTCAAGGACAACATACCTTCAGTTGTGAAGCCACCTATTTTGGAGCTAAAACAGCTCCCAGCACATTTGAAATATGTTTATTTGGGAGCTATGGAAACCTTGCCTGTGATTATTTCATCTTTCCTAACTACTAATCAAGAGAAAAGTTCGATAGAAACCTTGAGACGACACAAGAAAGCAATTGGTTGGCAAATGGCAGATATCAAAGGCATTAGTCCTGTGTGTATGCATCGAATATTGCTAGAGCCTGAAGCCAAGAATAGTGTAGAAAGTCAGAGGAGACTGAATCCTATCATGAAGGATGTGGTAAAGAAGGAGGTCATCAAATGGCTGGATGCTGGGATTATATATCCCATTTTTGACAGTGTGTGGGTAAGTCCAATCCAGTGTGTACCAAAGAAAGGGGGAATAACAGTTGTGGCTAACAAGAAAAATGAACTAATCCCCACCAGAACAGTCACATGATGGAGGATTTGTACGGATTATAGAAAATTGAATAAATCCACCAGAAAAGATCACTTTCCCTTGCCCTTTATTGATCAAATATTGGATAGACTTTCTGGGAAAGAGTTCTACTGCTTTTTGGATGGATACTCTGGTTACAATCAAATTGCTGTAGCACCCGAAGATCAAGAAAAGACTACCTTTACTTGTCCCTATGGAACTTTTGCCTTTCGAAGGATGCCCTTTGGCCTCTGTAATGCCCCAGCAATGTTCCAACGATGCATGATGGCCATATTCTCGGAAGTTATTGAGCAATCTATGGAAATTTTTATGGATGACTTCTTAGTGTTTGGAGAGTCATTCCAGGAATGCTTTGAAAATCTGGAACAGGTCTTGGATCGTTGTGAGGAAACTAATTTGGTGTTAAACTGGGAAAAATGTCACTTTATGGTTCAGGAAGGAATTGTGTTGGGTCACAAGGTGTCTAACAAGGGTATGGAGGTAGACAAAGCCAAAATAGAGGTCATTGAAAAGCTGCCACCACCTACCTCAGTTAAAGGAGTGAGAAGTTTCTTAGGACATGCTGGTTTCTATAGAAGATTCATTAAGGATTTCTCCAAAATCTCCAAGCCTCTATGCCAGTTGCTAGTGTATGATAGAATCTTTGATTTTGCTCCAACCTGTTCGGAAGCATTTGAAATTCTGAAGAAGGCCCTAATTACTGCACCAGTCATAACTGCTCCCGATTGGTCTATGCCATTTGAGTTGATGTGTGATGCTAGTGACTTCGCAGTGGGATCAGTTCTGGGCCAAAGGAAGGATAAGGTATTTCACTCTATATATTATGCCAGCAAAACATTGGTCGAAGCTCAATTGAACTATACCACTACAGAGAAAGAGTTGTTGGCTGTTGTGTTTGCCTTTGACAAGTTCAGACCCTACCTTGTTGGAACTAAGGTGATTGTCTATACTGATCATGCTGCCATCAAATACTTAATTGCCAAGAAAGATGCAAAGCCAAGACTGATTAGGTGGGTGCTTTTGTTGCAAGAGTTCGACTTGGAAATTAGGGATAAGAAGGGAGTTGGGAATCAGGTGGCAGACCATTTGTCAAGACTGTCTAAGGGGAATGAAGCCACAAAGAATTCTGAGATCAAAGAACTGTTCCCTGATGAGCAGTTGCTGTCCATGGAAGATGCTGAAACACCATGGTATGCTGACCTGGTGAACTACCTAGCCAATGGAATTGTCCCTGCAGATTTCAGTCCACAACAAAGAAAAAGGTTCTTCCATCAGGCAAAGCAGTTCTGCTGGGACGAGCCATACTTGTACAAGCACTATGCTGACAATTTGCTTAGAAGGTGTGTAGCAGAAATAGAAGTCCGGGATATTCTCTTACATTGTCATTCATCCTCATGTGGGGGACATTTTGGAGGAATGAGGACGGCTGCCAAAGTCCTCCAGGCCGGGTACTTTTGGCCTACATTATTTAAAAATGCTTACTGTTTTGCCAAGGGCTGCAACAGATGCCAACGGGTGGGAAATATTTCAAATAGACACGAGATGGCCTTCAATTCCATCTTGGAAGTAGAGTTGTTTGATGTTTGGGGCATAGACTTCATGGGTCCCTTCCCCCTTCCTTTGGAAATTTATATATTCTGGTGGCTATAGACTACGTGTCAAAATGGGTGGAAGCTGTAGCTCTCCCCACAAATGATGCTAGATCTGTTGTGAAGTTTGTTCAAAAGCAGATTTTTACAAGATTTGGCACACCAAGGGCATTTATCAGTGATGAAGGTACACACTTCTGCAACAAGCTCTTTGACGGAGTCCTCACAAAATATGGGGTGAGACATAAAGTGGCTACAGTATACCATCTGCAGACAAATGGGCAGGCAGAGCTGTCCAATAGGGAAATAAAAAGAATTTTTGAAAAAGTGGTGAATCCAACTAGAAAAGATTGGTCCCTGCACTTGGAAGATGCTCTTTGGGCATATAGGACTGCCTACAAGACCCCCTTAGGAATGTCACCCTATAGGTTGGTCTATGGAAAGGCATGCCATTTGCCCATTGAGCTGCAGCATAAAGCCTTCTGGGCAGTAAAAAAACTAAATCTTGAGCTAGCCCAGGCTGGGGCAGCTTGAATGATGCAGCTCAATGAGCTTGAAGAACATAGGATGTTTTCGTATGAGGGGGCAGAACTCTACAAGGCCAAGACAAAAGCTTGGCATGATCGAAAGATCCAGAAGAGAGACTTTGCACTAGGAGAGCAAGTATTGCTCTTTAATTCCAGACTGAAGCTGTTTCCAGGAAAACTCAAATCTAGATGGTCTGGACCCTTCACAATAGTTCATGCCCACTCTCACGGAGCCATGGAACTGCTTGACGCAGCCTCTGGTAGGACCTTCAAGGTAAACGGGCAAAAGGTCAAGCATTACTGGGGTGAGCCATTTGCTAAGGTACAGGCCACCACAGTAATGGCTGATCCTTGAATGTTCAACATGCACTGAGTCAGGCTGAGGACTTATAAACCAAGCGCTACTGGGAGGCAGCCCAGCATTTTTATTTTCTTTAATTTTAGATGTTATTTTGTTTTTGCTTGCTCATTTTCTTTGGCACTAACTCAATAAGCAGAAAACAAAGAAATTGGAGTTGTGGCTAAAGGTGGTAAAACTGTCTCGGTGGTGCCGTGGTTATGTATTGGGCTGAAAAAGGTTAGGGGCCCATGTAGCTGATTCGGGATTGTGTTGGGTTTTGGGGGAAGTTGTCACGTCAAGCTAAAACCAGATAAAACAAATCCAAAAGGTTGGAGGGGAACCCTCAGACCACTTGTTCTCCCTTGGTATCCGCGCCTCTCCCTAGCCACACACTCCCAACCACCAATGTCAATCACCACACTCTCCCATCAAATCTCTTCATAAAGCCCATGCCTTCCCCTTCCTTCCCACACGCAAACCCACTGCTTCCACTATCCGAACCCTAACGCCTTTAGTTCTCCCCCAACTCTCTTCCTTTCCCCACCTTCATCTCTTCCCTTCATCTTCGCCCAGCCATGCCTCGCGTCAAGCATACCGTTGTGAAGAAGAGCAAACCCACCGCAAGTAATGAGTCTGAGGGGTATGAAGTGTTTGTTGATGCCGAAGCTGCAACTCGGTACATTAATGTTACTGCGCTCAAGGAACCTCATGCAGATAAAGGTTTCACCATCTCCATCAAGGCTTCTTATGGCCTCCCTGCTGAAATTGCTATAGTGATTGACCAGCACAAGTGGAAACGTTTTGCTGGCCACCCAAATGGGTTCTGCACTTCTTTTGTTCGCGAGTTCTATGCGAACATTGGAGGTGCCGAACAAACCCACTCCATGGTAAGGGGGTGCAAGGTCAGCTTCTCTGCTAAGACCATCAACTTAAAGCTGAACCTGGCTGAAGAGGACGATGAGTACCAACCTTTACTGACAAAGGCCACTGTAAAGCAACTAACTGATATGAAGGATGCTGTGACTGTCCCAGCGACGAAATGGCTCCCAACTTCTGGCAATCAGCTGAAAATTGCAAGGTCTGCGTTGCAACCCTTCGCCAAGGTTTGGTATCACTTCCTTAGACATAAGCTCTCCCCCACTGCGCACACGGAAACTGTTAAGAAGGAACGTTTGGTACTCCTTACTGCATCATGGAGGGAAATAAAATAAATGTGGGGAGGTTGATACAGCAGGAGATCTCCACTTGTGCCACGAGCACAAAAGGCCAATTGGTCAACCCCTGCTTTATCACTGACCTATGCAAGCGATGTGGCGTTGAGCTTCGAAAAGGGGAAGTGGAGGAGAGAAACGCAGGAAGCATTGATATCGGGTTAATCAATCGATTTATATCCAACTCGGCTAAAGCAACCCAGGCCAAAGACCAAGAGCGGATTATGGAACCAGAGGAGCCCTCAAAGCAGTAGGACCGCCCTGCAGGGCTAGAACAAAAGGTGGAATCACTGACTCAAATGATGCAGCAACAAATGCTGCAGCAGCAGTTATATTGGCAATTTGCCCTGGATCAGTTTAAATGGCAGCAACGGGTGCTGGAGCTTAACAAATGGAAGAAGGTGCACCCCATTCCACAGTTTCCAATGCATATTCTACTGTTCTGCATCACACCCCTAGGCAGCATAATAGTCCAAGTGCCACAGCAATCTGGGATGACTCGGACTCTTCTGACTGGATGCCACCAGCTCCTTCACAACAGCAACAACCCACCACCACCACCCTGAAGATATCAGAAGTAACAAGAGAAAGAGAAGTGCAAGCCCCTTGCTGGACTTGGGGGCTGAGACTGAAGCAGAGCCTGAAGAAACTGAACCCGAAGCAACAACAACAACCCCTACCCCCTCTCGCGCTCCTAAGAAGAAAGTTCCAGGCACCCCTCTTTGGGATGTGATCACCAAAATAGCCGCTGATTACCCTGCCTCTGATGAGGATGCGAAGGACAATGTACCTCTTGCTACAAGAAATAATAGGCTGACTGAACAAAGTGCCGTCAAGGGAAAGGGTCACCAGCCGTCTACAGCAGAGAGTGAGGGGGCAGGGGAAGTGCAGAGGGTACAACAGCCTCAGCCACTGATGAAGAAGACCAAGAAGACTTGGTCTTTGTGAAAGAAGTAGGGACTTCAACCCCTACAAGCAAGAAGACCACTACTGCAAAAGGAAGCAGGAAGAGCTCCCGCATCAGGAAGCTGAGCACTTGAGCACATCACAGCAGGTTGTTGCAACCTATTGCAGCAACCTTATCAGGAGTTTCCTTGTTTCCCTTTTTGGTTATTTCTTCTGGTTTATGGTTTAAGTTGTTGTTGCTGTTTTATTTTGTTCAAATTGTAGCATGTAGTTGCGACTGGGGGTCAGCGGACCTTGACCCCACCTGTTTTTGTTTTTTTTTTTTTGTCAGCTTAAATTCCTGTTTGTTTTACTCCACCATGTGCACAACCATCCCCATCCTGGGGTTTTGCTTAATGCAGCTTGTCTGTTTTAATATTTTACAAATGCATCTCTATGGCAATTTTGACTTGATTGTTGTCTTTCTAGCTTGTATGCTTGGATTTAATTGTCTGACACTCGAGGCACATGCTGTAGCAATCTGATCTACCTTGTGAGCTTTTGGACCCAAACAGTTTTTTCCTTCTTTCGGTGTGAATACCAGTCTTATGCATATTTCTCTGATTTTGACTTGCTGCTTTCACACTTGCACACATTTCTGCTGCACACGCTTTTGCTAGAGGCACCTTTTGTTTTCCTGAGCCAAGTATTGCCTCAATAGCCTACCCTTGGATACTACCTTTGTGTACACCCCTTTGAGCCTGCAAGCCCTTTGTTTCTAATGAAGCCACATTACAAGCCATATCCTGCATAACCAATGTCCTCACTAGTTGGAGTGGCCGGTGTGCTTCCTATGTTTACATGCTGTATAATAAGTTTGGGGGTGCTATGCAGCTGATATGTGGCAAAATATTAGAAATTGAACTATTGCTGGTAAAAAGCAACCTATAAAAAAAAAAACAAAAAAGGGAGTAAAGCAAAATGAAAATGATCAAAAAGTCCTCCCTAACTAGTGTGAGCTGGGCCATGAAAGAAATAAAAGGAGGCAGCAAAAAGAGGAAGCATACCTAAGCTCCATTTAGTGTAGCCAACTTCCCCGAAGTGTTCCTACCTGAACCCAAGCCTCATTGCAACCGAATAAAGTCCTCTAGCAGTGTGCAATTTTGATTGTGAATAGGTGTGTTTAGAAGCTTGTCAAGGTCGTGTTTGAGTTTGCATTTGAATAATGATTTAGAGTACCTATTTTAGCTTGAGAAGAGAGGAAGAACACACTGTTCTGAAAGTGCAGTGCTATAGTATGTAGCTGAGAGTTGATGATGAGGACAGCCATGAATGCTTGCTTGATTGTACTTCATGAATGTTGATGCATTGTCAAGTATGCCTTGTGAAGAAATTGGTTTGAAAAGAAGAAAGTTGTGTTTGAACTAATTTGAGCACATGTGTGGAGGTTTAGAAAAATTTGTGTCTTTTTTGTCTAGTTTCTTTTGTTTCCATTACTTGAGGACAAGCAATGATTCAAGTTTGGGGGTGTGATAACTCTTTTTATGAAGAGTTATTGGTACCTTTTTCACTTGTGTTCTTGTGGTCTTTGAGTATTTTGAGTTTATGTTTTTAATGTTTTAATGTGATTTTGTGTGAAGTGCGTTTTATCAGAGTCTTTTGTAAGTTTTAGTGTTCTGGTGTCTTTTGGAGCTGTTTTCAGTATTTGAGTGTGAGTTTTCTATGCAGGGCAATTTATGGAGATCTATGATCTAAACTGGAAACATTGCTCTGGGATATGCTGTAGCAATTGTAGCTGAAGCTGACTGTGCACAAGGACAAAGGCTCAAAACATTCTCTTACACATTGAGTTGTCCTTCGCTAATAAGGACAGTGTCCTACACGTGGGACTGATGTTTGGTGCATTAAAGTCAGGGAACTGGGCAAAGGACACTTGTCCTAATCAGTTTATAGCCCAAAAAGGATGAGATAGGAAAGGGCCTTGAGACAGGCTGGAAAAAGAACCCTAAAAGGGAGACAACAAGAGAGAGATCGGACAACTTCATCTTCCCTACTGGAGCAAGGACAGCAGCTGCGCCCCTTTCTCTCTTTCCTCTCTTGTAATGGCTTCTTCTTCCATTTCTTATTTTTCTCTTTGGTTTTGTAAGCTCAATATGAGCTAAACCTCTTATGGCTATGGGATGTTGAACTTGTAATGGATTTCTAGTGAATGTTATGTTATGCCTTGCTATTACATTTTCTATAAATCTGATTTGGTTGTGTTTTAATTGAGCTTGATCACCTTAGTTAGAACTTGAGCTCACGGCTGCTTGGAAAAGCTAAGTTTAGCAGAACTGTTTTATAGATAAGAGTAAAATCATTAATTGGAAAATTATGATGAAGAGTGATTTAGGAATGAACATTCTAACTCTTAGGCTAGCTGGAACAAGCTTAAGAGAGGCGTGAATGTAACTAATATGGACCTAGGAATAGGAGACGTTTGGTGAAGTTCATCTTAGAACTGTTGGAAAACAAACTTTCATTTCCTGGAGCCAAATTACCTTAGCATTGCAAACGCATAACTGAACTAGACTGAAGTTGCAAGGGGTACTTCGCCGTAGCTGTTTTACCCATTCTGTTAACAAATCTGTTTTTATTGCTCTAGCATTTATTTTCCCAAAACTGTCCTGGATACACACACACAAATTATTTGTTACTATTTGTTAATCTTGATTAATAGAACCATTAATTCAAACTTGGTACTTGATTCATCATATAATCCTCGTGGGAACGATCTCTCTTACACTTTATTACTTGTTAAACAATTGTGTATACTTGCACAAGCACATCAACCACTTTTATAGCAACAATTGTGGCTAAAGGTTCAACCTCTATCCATTTTGTGAAATAATCAATTCCTACCAAGAGAAATTTTACTTGCCCATTTGCCTTGGGGAAAGGACCCACAATGTCCAATCCCCAAATCACAAATGGCCAAGGCGAGATTATGCTATGTAATTCTTCAGGACTAGCAAGATTTAAATTTGCATAGCTTTGCCATTCATTGCACCTCTTTGACCATGAAGCACAATCTGATCTTAATGTAGGCCAATAATACCCAACTCTGATAACCCGAGCAGATAACTCGAGCAGCCATCAACCTCCCTCCTATATGCATTCCACATATACCTCTATGGACTTCTACCATTACATATTTAGCTCGGCTCCGAGTTAAGCATTTGAGCATTGGGGTCGAGTATCCCCGCCTGTATAGGTCATCGCCTTCAATGATGTAATGACTAGATTGAAGCCTGATCGTTCGAGCTTTACCACCCTCTTGTAGCAAAGAACCTTTCTTGAGGTAATTCCAAATTTCTGTCATCCATTCTCGGTCAGCTTCTTCATTGGTCATAACTTCGCTGAGTTGCACACTTGGTTCTGATATGGTTTCTTGTATCACAGTTTTATGCATCCCCGACTTCTTTGTGCTTGCTAATTTAGACTAAAGGTCCGCTCTAGCATTTTCCTCCGTGGGAATATGTTCAACCACAAACTCGTCAAAATCTTTAAGCAAACTTTCAACTTTACATAAGTACCTGGTTAACTGGGGATCCTTGGTTTGAAAATTGTCTGAGATTTGTCCTATGACCAGCTGAGAATCACTTCGGCATATGATAGACCTTGCACCCATTTCCTTTGCCAAATTTACCCCTGCAACGAGAGCCTCATACTCTGCCTAATTGTTTGACATTTTGAAGCCAAACTTTAATGATTGTTCTATTACCAACTCTCTTGTCCCTTCAAGGATTATTCCCGCTCCACTCCCTTTTTGCATTAGATGATCCATCAACATACAGGCTCCATGATTTTTAAACCGGCGTGGGCTTCAGTGATAGTTTAACCATGAAATCAGATAAGCACTGGGCCTTCATTGGCCCCCTTGTTTCGTATTTTAGACCAAACTTTGACAACTCAACCGACCAGGCAATCATCTTCCAGCAAGTTCTGGCTTCTTTAGCACACACTTGATGGGTGATCTGTTTTGACGATCACCTGATGGCTTTGAAAATAGGGACGCAGTCTTCTTACTATTATGATCAAGGCTAGGGCCAGCTTCTCAATGACTTGGTATCGAGTCTTTGTATCATGCAGGACTTGGCTAATGAAATATATTGTCCTCTGTTGCCTATCTTCCTCTTAGACAATGACTGCACTAACGACATCTTTAGTAATTTAAAGATATAAATATCTTTACCTGGATATGTTTGGGACAGAATTGGGGGTTCGGAAAGGAACTTCTTCAACCTCTGAAAAGCCATTTCACATTCATCGTTCCAACTGAATTGATGAGGCTTTTTGAGGAACTTGAAAAACGACCTCGCCTTTTCTGCCGATTTGGGTAAAAATATTGAAAGTGATGCTAGTCGTCCCACCAATCTCTGTACTTCCTTGACATTCTGAGGACTCCTCATTTCAGTAATTGCTCGGCACTTATCTGGATTTGCTTCTATTCCTCTGTGTCAGCATGAAACCGAGGAATTTTCCTCCTTGTACTCCGAAGGTGCATTTCTCCGAATTGAGCCTCATGTTATGCTTTCGAAGTTGAGTAAAGATTTCTTCCAAGTCTTTAGCATGTGAGTTCGGACTGGCTGACTTGACGATCATATCATCAAAACTTCTAAATTTTCCCCGATTTGATCTTTAAAGACCTTGTCTATCAGCCTCTGATAAGTTGCTCTGGTGTTCTTTAGACCGAAGGGCATAACACGGTAACAATAATTACACCCTTCAGTTATGAACGTTGTGTTGTCCTCGTCTAGCGGGTACATTCTAATTTGATTATATCCTGAATAGGCATCCATGAGACTTAGCATTTTGTGACCTGATGCTCCATCTACTAACCGATCTATACTCGGTAATGGATATGAGTCTTTGGGATAAGCTTTGTTCAAATCTGTGTAGTCGGTACACATTCGCCATTTGCCATTTGACTTTTTGACAAACACTACACTGGCCAACCATTTAGTGTACTTTATTTCCTGGACAAAGCTGGCTTTAACAAGCTTGGTTATCTCTTGCTCTAGTGCTCGTCTCCTTTCCTCTCCCACTCTTCTCTTTCTTTGTGCTACTGGCTTGGCCTCAGGACATATTGCCAACTTATGACACAAGAACTTCGGATCAATTCCTGGCATATCTGATGGTTCCCAAGCAAACAGATTAGCATTGACTATCAAAATATTTACAATTTGTTCCCTTACCTAGGGCTTTAAATTCTTAGCTAACTTTATGCATTGGCCAGGCCTCTTCCCCGATTGAATTTCTTCCCATTTCTCACATGGTTGAGGTCTCTGCTCGGTAGTTTCCATCCTTGGGTCTAATTCAACCGAACTGACCAAGCCTCCAAGAGTTGTCACATAATCCGACTTATCCTCGCTGGATGATGGAATTTTGACTTTATTTATATGTAAACTCTTTGCATAACATTGTCTTGCCATCTTCTGATCTGCCCGTATAGTGATCACCTTCTCGGAGTTGGATGGAAATTTCATGGCGAAATGAGGTGTAGAAACTATTGCACCTAATTCATTCAGAGAAGGACGACCTATCAGGATATTATAAGATGTAACAACATTAATTATCAAATACTTGACCGAGATGGTTTTGGACACCCTCTCATCACCGAAAGTTGTTACCAGGTCTATGTAACCTTTAGTGTCCACTTGTTCACAGAAAAGCCAACCAGCTTGTTATCATGCACCTTGATTTCGCTTTCAGAAACACCCCAACTTTTGGAAAGCCGAGAAGTATAGGATGTCAGCAGAGCTTCATTGATCAATCAATACTCGTTTAACAGAGAAGTTAGCTAATCCAACTGTTATTACCATTGGATTATCCTGATTAATATCTACACCCTTGAAGTCATCATCAATAAACACAATAAAGGGAAAAAATTTCAGGGGCTTCCTTGATACTAGGTTCACATGTCTGACTGCTCTGAAGTACCTTCGCCTGGCTGAATTGGTAGATCCACCCCCGACAAACCCTCCATAGATGGTGTTGATCACACTATGAGCTTCATTTGTATTTTCTCCTATATTCTCCCTCTGATCTCAGTTTTCAGCTTGTTGGGTTCTGTTTCCATCATTGTCATGACCTCTACTTCTGCCTCCGTTGTCTCGATAGTGTCCACCTATGTATCTCCCATGTTCTCGGCCTCCAATGTTTCTTTGTACAAACTGATCGAGATGGCCAGCCTGTACGAGCTCTTCTATTTTATCTTTAAGAGTTGTGCACTCCTCAGTTCTGTGGCCATAGTTTCTATGATATCTGCAATGTTTGGAACGGTCGGCCGAATCCAGATTACGCGCTAGTGCTGGGAGTTTAATGAACTCGGTATGTCATATTTCCTTTAACACTCTGGCTCTATTTGCATCCAGAGGAGTGTAGAAGTCATATTTTGGTCCTCTGTAGAGCTTTTCTTTCTTTCGCACCCCTTTTGTCATTTATCTCTCTCCCCTTGTCATTTCCTTCTACTCTTCTCTCCATATCGGCCCGAGCCCTATTCTGGAATTCAGATAATTCCTCCATTTGAATGTAGCTGGTAGCTCGAGCTCTGAACTCATCCATATCAGCGGGTGGTTTTTGGCAAAGATGATCAATGAATATGCTTGATTTCATTACCATAAGCATAGAGTGTAATGCAACTGCCAGATTGAGATCTCTGATGTTTGCGGACATTTTAGCAAATCGGTCCATGAAGCTTCTTAAGGACTCACTTTTTTCCTGCCTGAGGCTTACCAACTCAGCTAAAGTCATATGATGAGCTCAGCTTGTGGCAAACTGAGCACTGAACCTGGTAACTAAAACTTCGAAGCTATCAATAGAACTTGGCGACAGCCGAGTGTACCAATTCAAGTTTGCCCGCTTTAAAGAAGTAGGAAAGACTTTCCAAAGAATCGCATCATCATTTGTAACTATGTTTAACTGAGTAACATAATCATCCAAATGATTATCTGGATCAGTAGGGTCGTTATACGTTTCTGTAGTTAGAGACTTCCATCCTTGAGGAAGGGGAGTATCCATAATCCGGTCTGTAAGTGGGCTTCTTCTGACCCCCGACGTTTTTGTCTGCTATCCTCCATGTTGACCATGTTGCTCCTTCCCAGCATGACTTGCTTCACCATGCAGCGTCGTCTTATGAGTTTGGTGCTGAGTGCGTCCTCTATCTGTACAAGTGACTCTGTTGTGAGTAGTCTCCTGAGGATGATAACTCGGGTGATCTTCCTCGTCATGCCGAGATGACGCACTCCTCTCCCTGCTCATTTCTCTCTCCCTTTGAATGCGATCATAGTTCTACTGCATTTCCTCATTTCGCCTTCTCAGATCCTCCGTTTGGGTCCTCATTTCTTGGAGAAGTGGATTATTTTCCAATGAAGGATTCCGAGATTGTTGATGCTCGTCTGTCACCTCATCCCTTTGATTATGCTCCTCTCGATCCCTTTTGCTTCTGCCTGCACTGCTCCTTGATAACACCATTTTTAAGAATCATAGTGTGGCCCGAAGAAAGTTTGCCTCGGCCTCACGGTGGGCGCCAAATGTTCCATCCAAATATAGTCCGAGATAAGTGTAAGGAATTAATATAATACTCTTCTATCTTACAAGTGTTTATCTCAAAATAAGAATTTCTATGTAAATAGTTTGACAGAATTGCATATTCTGCTCCTACGTATACGATCTAGAATCAAAGCTAAACGTAATACTCACAAGAGGATGAATCCTCTATTTATAATGTTTATTAGGACAGTTATTCACTGGACACGATTTGATATTCGTGTAATCGGATCGTGGGGAATGTGGGTGGATATCCCCGTCATGTTAAGAGGGCAGGTGTTGATATGAGCGAGGAAGAGGATGTGGTCTTTTCCTGAGCGGGTCAATATCTTAATATTCAGCCCATTTACATCGTACATTTTTACAGCCCAATTATGCATTCTGTCGACCTGCTCATTCGTCCGACTTACATAAGTTCAGCTGTCCGACTTCGGGTAATCGATCATCCGAGCCTATAGATTTAGCTAGTACACATAGATATTTTTAATTTTTAATATATTAAATTCATTAAAAATAATAAATCTTTAAAAATTCACTAATTACATACTAGCGAATCAAACTATAAATTATTTAATAAATAAAAAACAAAATTATTATATATTCACTAAAATAAAATATTTATATTTTTTTCGATATAATTATTATTTATTAAATGCTTTTTACTTAAAATTCGGAATGGGTATATTAGTTAGCTTCAAAGTTTATTATTTTTTGCTGAATTTTTAATATACTAAAGAGTGAGATCTAAATTGTTCCCTAAAAAATTTCGGGGATCCACTTTTAATCACTGAAAAAAATAAATTAGATTAAAGACTCATTTAAGTCCCCAACAATTTTTGAGGTGCCACTTTTCATCCCTGAGAAAAAAAACTCATTGAATAGTCCCCGAGAATGATAAAAGAGGGACAATTTAGTCCCTCCATTTCTTTTCATCCGGAACAAGTCATTAAAGTGTTGATGTGTATCGTTAGTATGCCAGGCATACAGGCAATAGTCCTACATGCATAATAGACCATGAAAATAATTATGCGTTGAACCAATTAAGTCCCTTACTATTATTTAAGTAACCCAATTTAGTCCCTGACAATCCTATTGTGGAACATATTAGTCCTTACATGTTATAAGCAACATACCATATGCAGCAGATGCACCACCCCAGATGCACCAAGATAGGTCATATGGACGAATTTAATGGACACCTGGGCATATTGACGGTATATATCAGCACTCTAACATTATGTTTAGGATGGAGACAAACGGAGGGACTGATGTGTCCCTGTTTAGTGATTGTCAGGGACTATTCGGTGAATTTTTTTCTGAGGGACGAAAAATGGTACCTCAAAGATTGTTAGGGACTAAAATGAGTGTTTATTTAATAAATTAACTATTTAGTTTCTCAAATTTACCAATGCAAGACACTTTATTTCTCCAGTCCAGTTCCAATGTCCGTTTACTTGTTTACATATCTTATTAACCATCCTACCTGACTCATTAGTGATTCTGCATGGCCTATGATGTATTGATTCCGTGGAATTATATTCTTGATGACCAAATTGATATTTTTATTTGTCATGGACCAAAATATCACCGTATTTTTTTTGTTAAGTACTAATTTGAATCTTTATCCCTTTTGAAATCTTACACTTTATTGCCCGAGCTAATGTTATTAAAATCGGTTCGGACTAGATGGTCCGACTAGTTAGACCGGAAACCAAACATGTAACTTGTCGGGTTGGGTCATCTAACCGAACAAGACATCAAACCGGAGAGAATCCGGTTCACCCGGCCAGTTTTGAAAAAAAACCGGTGACCCAACCAGGTAGTTGTAAACCGGACGGGTCAGGTTTTTTTTTTATCTTTGTTTTTTTGCGCCTAAAGGCCATCGTTTACCTTTTATTAAAAAAAAAGAAGAAAGTGAAGAAATGAAAAGAACATGGGACAAGCGGCCAGATCCGACCATCACACAGCCGGAGAAGCAGAAAAAAAATAGCAGAGAAGAAGCAACACGGATGAAGAGTAAGCAGAAACGATTCTGAGTTGCGGATTAAGCAATGGGGATGAAGGAACCGCCATTACTGAGTTGCCGGAGAAGAAAACCCCAAAGGCATCCAAAAAGTAAGACTATGGTATGTGATGCATGAAACGGCTGAAGCCTGAAAAGAAAGATAGTATTCTAGGGTTTTGGAATATATTAATGTAATAGGGCAACTCAAAAAGTAGTGGGCCTAGAAGGCATCCACCTAAACCACGTAGAAGTCCAATTAATTTAGGATATTACCAATTCTTTTAAGGATTGTGTCATGTCTTTAATTAATATTAATAATTTAATTCGTAGAGTTTAAAGGTAAAGTTAATCGTTAGCGGATAAGGTAGTTGATAGCGGATAACTTATAATGGATTGCGGATGAGGTAGCAGATAGCGGATAAAACAGCTTATTTTCTATGAAAGTGTTTGGTAAAACTAGCGGTTGAACTAGCTGAAAAATATAAAATGATATAAAAGGACGTCTTCATTAATGATTTTATATAAAAGAGAGAGAAGAGAATAAAGGTAGAATTAAATGAAGATAATAAGAATAAAAGTGAAAAGAAAAATGAAACGCTATAAACTATAAGTTCAAACGCTATTTCAAGTAGCGTCTGGAAAAAAAGTTATAAGTTCGTGAAAAAACGATATAAGCTCGTGACAGATGCGCTTACCAAACGTGACTACTTTCTCATCCATTATAAGCTATTCACTATAAGCTCGTTGAAGTGCCTTACCAAACAGGCTCTTAATGGATATAATCAGAGTGTAAAACTACATTACACTGACATTCAATTAAATTTCACCACCTCATATATGTCTGTCACATTTGATGTTGTTAATTTTATTAAATTAAAAATTAAAATTATTAATTCGTATTCTTGGTGATTTTCTTAATTTCTTTTCATTCTTAGTCTGACCTATCTTCTTCCTCCCTCACCCCACATTCTTCTTCCTCTCCCAGAAACAAAATGGCGCTACCTTCTACCTTTCTGTAAAACGTGATTGATCTGAATTTTTTGTAATTTCGCTACTTCGACTCCCCAATTCTTCTTTTGTCAACCTTCCCGAGTTTGTATAGGCCAAAGAGCATGATGTAACGTTGGGAGCCAGTAAGTTCCCTGAGAGGAAGCCCCTCGGGACGGCGACTCAAAGCCAAAACGAACCCAAAGACTACCAAGTGGCCACTATGTTGTTCCTCTACATCACCATCTTGACTGTCTTCGGCGTTCTAAGGTCCCCATCCAAGTGCCAATCTGTTGGTATTCAAGGAATTGCTTGGGCTTTTGGTGGCATGATCTTATGCCATATACAATGGTGATGCCAACTTTGTTAACCCTGGTTTCGCCAAAGATTGGTGCTGAGATTGTTGGCACCTTGGTCCTTGTGGGAGAGGAAAACGTGGGTGAGAGGAAGTATGGCAAAAAAAAAAAAAAAAGAAAAGAATAATTTTTCTTCTTCATATTTTTAATTTTTTAATTAATAAAATTAAGAGTATGATGTGGCAATGATAGATGAAGTGTAAAAATTTGATAGGATGTCGGTGTAAAATAGTTTTATACTGACAATGTATCACTATTAAACTCTAATTTATATCACTTCGAAAAATCATTGAAATAATGTAAGACTATACTTGATAAAATTACAAAGATATATTTATCAAAAATATAAATATAAATATAAATATAAATACAACAAGTATTACCTAATTTTTTTTTGGAGTTGGTATGGTATCCTGCTGGTGAGTTAAATAGTATATACTATGTATAAGGTTTATTATTTTGAGAATAACCAAATCTAATGTAGAAATAGCATATGATTTTTTTTCCATAATATGAATTTTGTTTTGGAATATATACTGAGTCAACTGGTTCAAACAGTGACTCACTGAATCGATCAGTGATCCATTAACCTAGTGTCCCGACCGATTCGATGATCGGTTCGAGTTTTATTACACTGGTTGGATTTAATATAATATAAAATCAAATATAATTTTTTTTTGCAAGTATAATATCTATTTATGAATATATATACAAGTTTATATTTTTTAATTTTTTTTGTGAATTTAATGTCTAATAATTATTTTATGATTTTTAATTTTTTTATAATTTATTGTTAAATTTAATAAATAATAAATAATAAATATCATATAATAAATAAATGTTATAAGTTTTAATGAAAAGTCAAGATACTTAATATCTATCTTCATTAAATATATTCTACTTTTTTTCTCCATATTAAAGTCATTCTTAATTATTCTCTCTTTTGATAAGCTTAAGTCGCTGGATCAAATTAAAATCAACGATTTGAATTTGGTGTAAATGTAAAGTTTGACACTTGCTGTCAACGGCTTTTGTCTCTTTAAACATTATTTGATTTGACTAAACGTTTTAACAAATTGAATTTGTATAGGAAGTTTTTTCAATTTATTATTCAGTTCCGCTTTCACAGCCATGCCGATTAGTATGCTTGTCCGTGGCACTAAAAAAAGGAGCAAATTTAGGTTTGGTATTAAAAAAATTTTAACAACCCAAATCCTCAATGTGCAATTATAAGGGGGAAAACTCTTCAACCCAAATCCTAGAAGCTGTTTCTCCAAAAGCCCATATGCAATTAGGAGTTGAGGTTTTTAGCTACGAAAGATCCCCATATAATCAGAATAATCCTTCTCTTTTGATGATCAAGGATGAGTTAGTCTCTAAATTACCATTGATCCATGTATAGTTTTTTTTTGCTCGATCCATATATAGTTTATATTAGGGCTATAAGCGGATTCGAGTCGTGTAAAGGCATTTGTTATATTAGTAACCCAAGATAAAATATTTAAATAAAACATAGTGAAATAATTTTTTTTTAATATAATAATTGAATCATACGAAATAATTATCTCAAAATAAGTCATTACGTAAACTAAAATCCAAAACTCTCAAAACGGGGCGTCTATTAAAAAGCCAAAGCAGATAAAATAAAATAAACTAAGCTCTTTTCCACAAACGGCTCCAGGTACATAAAAAATACTAATCTAACTGAAATAAATACAAAGAAGAACGACTAGTCTTCAAGCTTCCTCGGTCTCAGGAATATCGTCCTGGTGCCCTGAAAATAACATTATTAATGAGATGGGAATCCCGATGAATAAAAATAGTTCTAAAATAAATTTGCAAAATAGTTATTCTCAGCCAACATAGTGGCCGAAAAAACAACCATGGTACTTATTATTTTCGAAAATAATATATTTTTCCATAACAGAAATAATATAATTATTCAAACCAACACATCACAAAATTCAATTATCAACAAATAACATTTAACTCATACATTTAATATGTCAGTCATAAGCACACAACAATGGCGTCTCATTGCCCACCCATTTTCATAAGGCGTGTTTCGACCTCACCTACAATGGTGAATTTACTCATTCAATACCCCTCCAAGGGTTTCTAGCCAGACTAATATGCTATAAGGATTGTATTTATAGGAGTTTTTGCGTTTCCCTCTTTTAAAACTCGCGTATTTTGTGCGCTGACAATGAGCACGGACGTTCTCTTAATGAGCACAGTCGTGCTCTTTGCTAAGAGCAAGGGCGTGCTCATCACCGTAAAAAACTAGCGTTTTCCGACAGGTCGTGCTCCTTTGAGCATAGGCGTGCTCTTTAGCATAGTGTTGCTCGCGAGCAAGGGCTGTGCTGCGCATGAGCAAGGGTTGTGCTGCACTTGAACATGGACATTCTGAACATGAGCAAAGGCGTGATCATGTGTCAGGAAGTGATTTTCACTTACAAAATCACCCTTAACCATTTTCAATTATTTTTAATCCATTTTATTTACTTCAAGGGCTTAAAACATGGATTCTAAGCTTCCCAAAAACTCTCTAATTTTTCTAATACTATTATCTCTATTTATTTTATTTTCCAGGATGTTATATTTTCTCCCCTCTTTTAAGAATTTTGTCCTCGAAATTAACTCCACATATACGCTCTTAACAAAACAAAAAGTTAGTGTTACCTTAAACAATCAGATCTGGATATTAACGCACAAACTCCTCCTGGAGTTCCCAAGTAGCCTCTTCTAGAGTCAATCCTTTCCAAACCATCTTCACCAAGGGAATCGTCTTGCTCCTCACAGTTTTACTGCTCTTATCGATGATCCGAATAGGCCTAGACTTAAAGATTAAATTATCCCTCAATTGTATTGACTCGGGAGCTATCACATGAGACACATCAAGTACATATTTTTTTGAGTTGAGAAACATGGAAAACATCATGAAGATTTGACAACTATGGTGGAAGAGCCAATTGGTAAGCAACAAGTCCAACTCTTTTTAGAATTTGAAAGGGACCCATGAAACGAGAATTCAGCTTTCTAACTTTCATAGACATTCCCACCTCAGTCTTAGGATTGACTCTCAAGAATACATGTTCCTCTTCTTGGAATTCTAAAGGCTTTCTCCTTTTGTCGGCATAACTCTTTTGCCTACTCGGCGCAGTGCACATCCTCTCCCTAATCACCCTGATCCTTTCCGTGGTTTCTTGTACTATGTCAGGTCCTACCAAGGTCATCTCACCTATTTCGCATTAACACAAAGGGGACCCACACTTCCTCCCATAAAGAGCTTCATGGGTGTCATTCCTATACTAGCTTGATAACTGTTGTTATATACAAAATCTAGGAGAGGTAGGAACTTATCCCAACTCCCTTCTTCATCCAAGACACATGCTCTAAGTGTTGGTGTAAGCCCTAGTGGCCAATCTATTTTGAACAGATAATCATTTGTATCATGACTTTGACCATATATTTGATATATGTACAAGGCATTCATTTATTATGTTATTGTTATGACCATATATATATATATATATATAGCATAATAAAGTCCTTAGAATAGACAGTTCGTTTAATGGAACATCAAGTATGACTTGATCGTGAGACCTCATTAAACTATAGAACGTTTTTCTTAAAGTATTCATAGTCAAGTGTTATTATTAATTTGGACAATAATAATACATCGAGACTATTATGTGCACGACATGATGACCACATCTCAAAGGTCATGGATATATGATATCAAGTCTTCACATAGGTATAAATATTGGTGGACTATTTATACTGGATTGACCCGCTATGAGAACGCTGCATAGTAGTTATGTAAATGTCATAAGCATTTCTCATGGTGACCATAGTGAAGTAGTCCTTCAACTTGAAGTCACTACTATTCCTACATGAGGAGTTGTAGGCTTTAATGCTATCAAACATTGTCTGTAACAGGATGATCATAAAGCTAGTAATTGAGCCTACAATGAATCATGTAGAGGGATGTGAGTGATGTAGATAGGATTCGTCCCTCCTACATAAAGGGTGTAATGTCTATGGCCACTCAATGGTGTGAGACGTGGAAGTGCATGACCATGCTAAGTTGGGACAATATGAGATACTAGGCCCAAATGATTTCACGTCTACTCCTTGATCGAGAAACATATAATTGGACTTAACAAGGATGACACATTTATGCCTTGTGTTCAATTAAGACATTGTGATGAAGGGACATTGGCTACACTATAAATATGGTCGCAATTAAGATTGTATAGTATCACCGATATTCTCATTAATTGGGTAACAAAGATGTATTGTTAGATGCCACTCTTTGTTTATAATATTAAATAGGATTTAATATTATTGCCAACTTAATGGGAACCTATAGGGTTACACGCATAGAGCAAATGATCGGAGAAGTAATTTAATTAATTAATTAAATATGATTTAATTAATAATTAAATAACAGGTCTGTAGTGCACTGGAGCCCATTAGGGAAAGGTTTAGTGAGTGATAGCCTATATAAAGCTATGCATTTAACTTAAGCACACAATCAACACAAGTCAAATAACACAGTTGCTAATCCTGGTAGTCGCTCCACTTGTGTGTGCGACGCCCTCTCCCCTTTCTTGATAGCTAGTACTGCACTATCTCCAGTGGTGGTTTGCTCGCGTGAACTGAGTAGAGGTTGAGACGACCCCACTTACGTAGGATAATCCCATTAGTCCCAAGCTTACTTTATTAACTATGCTTAACGGTATTATAGTGATAGCATGGTATACAAACAACGTAGCGGAAACACGCGCAAAAACAATGCATATAACATACGGAAAAGCATAGACAACGATCAAAGTAAAGCACGATCATAAAGTAACTATAGATTTACCTTGCATAACTTAGCCTCATCAGTAGGGCATTGTGCGTACATATACAAACGGTCTGTACATAAAAACCGAAAAGATAAACGAAAGTACATCGAAGACCAAAAGAAAGAACCCTCATAGCTCGCCAACACTACCCATCCCAGACTCACAAATACATATAAGCGCTCAGCTCACAACTTGGACGCATTGGCAGGCTCCCACCATTAGTGGTGCGGATGCCCTGAACTACCCTGACCCTCGCCTTGAGTATGCTTATAAGTCACAAGAGGCTCATACTCTGACGACGAACTCAAAACCAGCACCCTACATTCGCGGTAGGTCCTCAAGTACAGCTCCTTCCTCCATCTCTGTCCTAGATAGATGAAGCCTCTCTTGCTAGATGCGTGAGATGTTGCTAGCTTAGCTTAGGTGTAGTCCGCTCCTGGCGCCTTGGCAGCTGACACATACGTGTGAAAGGTAGAAACTGCACCACTCTGAAGGGTCCCACGATGTCCTCCCTGTGCGACGCCCCTCCTCAGAACAGTATGCTCACTGGCCCAGTGTAGATCGTCAGAAAGGTAGAGGGGTCCACACGCTGTAACACCTCAGTTTTCGCTTGCTTGTTACAAAGTGTTATTATATATGTTACCTTTGTTGTTATATATCTGTTATGTGTTGTATGCTTGCATTAGATGTTTAGGGACGTGTTTTGGGGGTAGTTAACCTTAAAACGAGTCAGATAAGTGATCTTGTCAGGGTGGCACTCCTGTGCTCTTGTTTAGCACGCCCGATCTCCATGCGCGCACCAGAAACGCGTTTTGGGGTCTTTTGGTTAGCCCGTTTCGCCCCAATCCTTTTTATACCTCTTTTGCTCGACCTAAAACTCATAGCCGTCAATCCTGAGGCTAGAAACAGCCGTCTTTTACCTTTCTCTTGGTTTCCCGTTGAATCCTTGAGCATTCCTCAATCCTTGTTGGGTGTTCTTCATTAAGAACACATCCCTGTGGTGTTTGCTGTTGCGTTTGGGGTTAAGCTGCTAGCTTAGTGTTACTCTGAGGTAAGATAACCAACCCTTTTCGTCCTTTTCCCTTAAACCCTTTGAGTTAGTGCTGAACCGTTTTCTCCCTGTCAAACCAGACTTCGTTGTTCGTGTGCCGGTGTTGTGAACAGCAACTAGCAGATTAGTTCCCCAAGGATCTAATCAAGGTATGTGCATAACCATTGTGTTAATTCCCTTCCTTTTTCTTGTTTGGGAATTAATTTATCCTTTTTGCTTGGCGTTCTTGGTCAAAGCTCGTGGAACATGTTGAAGCCATTGGAGGAGTCAAGTGTGGACTTCGTTCTTGTTGGCTCACAGACTGGAATCGTCACACCAGGTATGGGGAGAAGGGATTAGTATAACATATAGGTTCTAGGGTAGCGTAAGATGAGGGTTAACCCATGACCCTATTTGTGTGCTATATGCCTTAGTTGTTGTGTGAAGTCGTTATGGTTGTTTATACGTGATGATAATTGTTTAATTGATTGTATGACCTTGGCATACATTTATGATGTTGTTTATGATGTTGTTGATATGTCATGGTTGTATGAACTGGTATGTTGAAATTTTTGTTAAAACTATGTTAATAAAAGACATAGGGATGTTAGCGCTAAGCTTAAAACTAGGATTAGTCTAATTGATGTGCATAAAACATAAAGATGTTGATGAGGGGTGAGATTAATGCCAATGGATTAGTCAAGCACCGTAGGATTGATTTAGAGTGATAAAATCTAGAGAAAATACTAAGTTCCCAGAGTTGAGACGCTGTAACAGCGTTGAGCATGCCCGTGCTCAATATTGACACGCCCGTGCTCTACGCCCAGTAAAGCCAGCACGACCGTGCACTTAGTAGCACGCCCGTGTCGGAAAAATGAGAAAAGCGATGTTGTTTAGCACGCCCATACCAGTTGGCCAGCACGCCCGTTCTCAGGCCGTGCCACTGTCATAATTAAGAAAACTTCACCGTTTTTAATATAAAAGGTTTAATACCCTTTTTGGGATAAAAATATGACATAAGAGATTATAAAACACAACCTTGAGGATAGTTGATGAACTAGGATAACGATATGGTAAGATGTAATAATGGAGACTTAATAAAGAGATTAATTGATGAGAAGATGATGTTATCGGTAACAACGTACTATTACCAATATTGTTGTTTAAATCACCTATGATGCTTATTGGTCAAAGTTGATAGCCAATGTTAATGGTGTTGATGGAGGTGGTTGCCATGTTGTTTGTGTTAGCATTGCATGCATTCATGACATGGAGTTGTTAGATGGACGGAAGGAAACGAGGAGAAACGAAAGTTCACCCGACACCCGAGAGTTTGGTGGACAGGCAACTCGTGGGGATTCATCCGAGAGTAAGGAAAATTGTTATTCATGGGGGTTCATCCAAAAGTAAGGTGAACAGCCCGTGTTGAGAGTTCACCCGAGAGTTTGGTGGACAAGCAACTCGTGGGGATTCGTCCGAGAGTAAGGTGAATCGTTACTCATGGGGGTTCATCCGAGAGTAAGGTGAACAACCAGTGTTGAGAGTTCACCCGGGAGTTTGGTGGACAGGCAACTCATGGGGATTCATCCGAGAGTATGGTGAATCGTTACTCATGGGGGTTCATCCGAGAGTACGGTGAACAACTAGTGTTGATGCATAATGGTCAACAAGTTTATTTACTACGAATCATCTTCCTGAGTTAGTTGTTGGATCCACATTGCATATGGAATGAAGTAGTTATGCATCACATAGCATGTTATTAATGTGATATGATGATATGCATTATAATATGTATGTTATTTTATGATGTTTTATGTGCTGTATGATCATCTTACTAACTGCTCTATTACCACTTATGTTTATACGTACAGTTCCTTACTCCTTATCTATTGTTGTTTTGCATGTACCTTTGGTTATGTAGAGGATGGTGAGTAGCCTGCTGAGGAGTGATCCCAAAGAGATCGCTTGCTCATCGTATTAGTTTAGTTTTATTAGTTGTTTTTCCGATATATTATCAGTAGTGGTTACCAGCTCTGATATGTGACATCGGGATTGGGTTTTGTTTTATGTTATGTTTTTCCGCAGTTGTTATTTATGTTTTAAACATTTTCGGATCATCTGGTACTTGCTACCATTTATGTTAAAGTTTTTATTTTAACTTGCATGCTTTATTTTATATTTATCGTATGCGGAGTAGCGGGTGTCACACACGCCACCCCCGATCATCATGATAGATGATCTTGATTAGGCCCAACACCGGCATCTCGATGCGCCCTCGGGTCCATCGTCAAACGTAGACGACTCCTCATCTTCATGCGAACCAAGAACAAAACCAACAATAGGAAAACAGTAGGGAGATAAGAATACAGTGTATAGCATATCAGAAATGACAATAGTAGTGTAGTAAACAACAACATTTATAACAGATATAGCAGATGTTACAGTTACTGCACACAACCAAACGTCTCTCGAGACAATATATGCAACAAACATCCATTTCCATGAGTATCACTCTCAGATCAATCCTTTAGACCGGGATACTAATCCCATGCAACATATCGGCCAAATCTCACAAAACTGGTTCCACACTGGAACAAGTCCACACCGGAACAGGTTCTGTGTCGGAACGGAGTTAGTTTGTCCAAGAAATCGAACAGCTCTCCGTGACCAATAAGAGTGCATCCCCCTTCCACACTGGAACCGGGGTGTCTTGGTCTCCTCGGAATGTTAGCCTGCAACGTGGAAAGCTCAGGGATTAGTTGGGCAAACCGGACTAGTTCGGGCTTCACGACAGGGTAGGAGCTACCTCATCCATCACTGTAAACTATTCCCGAGACCGACAACATCCCCAAGATCGCTCACTTGACCACCCTCTCTGCCTTCCATACCCGCACTTAGGTACAACAAACCTCGTACAACGTTGGCAGCCCATACTACCTGTCATACGGCCTTACCACTTGGCAGCTGATGATTTGTAACAAACATCCTCAACGGGCTTGATACCGGACCTCATGCCTAACACGCAATCAGCAACAAACGATGCCACCGCATCAGCACGGCCACAGCCTCGATGCCACGCGTCCACGAGCCACCGCTCAAACAACACGGCCACAGCCTCAAACAATCAACATAATAGCAATAGCAACATCCACGGTATCAATCCGATAACAAACACGGCACACAGCCAATTTTAATGCTAATCGACATTCCGCCACAACACAACAATACAACATACAGCATAACCACAACACATACACGCATACAACATATCAGCCAACCAAGTAGACATGTAGGCATGTATACAAATAGCATATAACACAATCAATGTAACATCCCCCTTAGGCATTACATCTTAAACACGTGCGGAATTAAATTTAAAAGGAAATTACTGGTTGCTTTCGGAAAATAATAATTTATTTTAAGTTAGAAAACTCGGGTGTAAAATTTTTTTTCATAATACTTCATAAACGTGATACACACATCACAATAATAAAATTACATTATACTAGAACACACATAAACTGGATTTATTCATAACCCATTTCACCATCACATACAAGCTTTCCTGAAATTGTTTTTCATATTGAAGTTCCAAACTATACAGGGGTTTTCAAAACCACATATACTGACTTTCTCAATTTGACCATTGAAAATCCTAAGAGCTGGTTTGATAAAGGAACTCTACAGACAATAGATCCTATTACCTAGCACACATGTACCAATAAGGCTGGGCCTCGTTGTCTGCAGTCCACACAACTTCGTCATCAACATCAAGAAACGCAAACTACAGGGTCTTGAAGTGACCCAAATGACAGTTGAGAAGCATCTGTACACGTATCCAAAAACACAACAGGGTGTCCAACATGTACAGGCAAGAGTGAGTAACCAATATATGGATTTAAACACGATAACTACATGCACGACACACAAAACAGCATATGAACATATGTGGTATCAACACAACACAGTAGCAGAAATAATACAGGAGGACACACCAGGTAACAACATGTCCAACATGCATACCATAAATCGCAATATATCATATTAACCAATTAGCAGCATAAGACATCTTCGAAAACAGAATAATGATGTACAATAAGTAAATGTAATCATCAATAGCCATACAATGCAATGTGATGTACATGACTCAATGCCATATGCCACAAGGGTAAAACTCTGACCCCTACTCCATGGAGCTAACAAAAAGTTGGATAGAGTGAATGGGAGGACATGTTCCGGTTAATGCCAGGCATGGGCAGGATGCTACAACATTCATAACGTGCACGTATCTGGCTTTACGGAAACACTCTCGACCAAACATGAAAAGTACGGCATCTAGTCGAGGATATCAATGTATTGCTCGGATTCGCCACGACACAAAAGAATCACCAACTGGTCTCATGTCAGCCCTTCCAACCCTGATACCTCCAAAGACCATTTAAGATCGTCACCGTAAGATTCGCACCAGCATCTAGGTGTAAGCTCAACTCCTAGGCTTAAGGCCTTACAACTCATTCAATGAAATGCCATTGCTTACACAAAACAGATGCGATAAAGCAATGTCTATCCACCGGATAAACCTCAAGGTTCGCTAAGGTTCCTCTTCCTTAGGAATATACACGTCTTTGTATTATAAAACTTTTATCCACTGGATAAATCTCGTGATCCCTTTGGAATGATCCGGACTACTTTCAGAATTGCCGACTGTCCCATAAACCAACATGGGTCTTTTCAGCGTGCTTTGTCCTCACTCACATGCTTTCTGGGAAAACTTCCCAGAAGGTCACCCATCCCACAATTACTCCAAGTCAAGCACGCTTAACTATGGAGTTCTTAAATTCTAGGCTCCCGAAAAGAAGATTAATCTTGTTGGTATAGGTAGTACCAATCAATTCTTATAAGCCTTTCTTCAACTGTACAGTCCCATACCTGCACTGCCTCAGGATTCCTTCAACTATTCAGTCCCATACCTGCACAGCCTTAGGATCCCTCTCGTTCCGGTCATCACAAGACTGAAACAATCGAACGACTTTTCTTGGATCCGGACCACCGGTCCGTTATCGAACTATTGTTTCAAAACCCAAAACGTTTCATGTTTGTGTTTATGTCTTATGAATCACATCTCAAGTCCTAAGTGTTATGAAGAAGGATTGAGAATCCTCTTAGATAAGTCTGTGATCCTGTCTAAGATATTCATTCCTTGAGTTTCAAATAATGAAATAAGTATTGATTCACTTAAGGCTTATGAAGTCATTGATGAACCAAGTCATCAATGGTATAGTGCATGGTCTTGTTCCACCATAAACTATGCTTAATTATCTCCTTTCTTTTGCACTAAGTTAATTACTTAACTTAGGTTTTTCATGCATAAAACTTTACGACTTAGAGTTGAAAACTCATTTGATTTTACATAGTTGAAGTAAAGTACCTTAACTAAATTGAAAAAAGCTTTTCCTTACTAACTTAGTGTAAAACCATGATCTAAGCTAGTGTAAAAGAAAGGATATTTTATTTAATTTTGGAACTATGGTCCATTTAACTCAAACTTAAGGACAAGGTCCTCTTTATATTTGAAGATTGAATGTTAACTTAGTTCTAATATGAAGGTGATATCTTATTAAAATCAAAGGTAACTTTCATATTACTTTTACTTCCATGAAATTACTTTCATTATTTTGTTTTCAAAACACTTAATTAATTGTATAAACTATGGCGAAAGTAAAAGACATTTTCACCTTATTAAAAAACTTGAATGTCAAAACTCTATTTGATCTTTGGATCAAAATCATTTCTTGTTTTGTTTTGAAATACAAATTACTAAAACATTTTCTAACTTTCCAAACACATTGAATATTCAAGAACAATTCATGTTCTTCCTCTTTCTTAAGATCAAGGCTGAATGCCCTCACAAATGCAATGTGAAGATTTTGCTTCACTGACTTGTTAAGCCATAGCTCAAAAGCTCACAATATAATTATGAACAATAATCATGCATCATTCAATCATAATCAAGCACAAAAATCCTTACTTGATCTAGAGATCAAGCATGGTTTTCATCATATATGAAAACATTTTCCATCCAAGCATACATCATCAGAACATATGCTAAAGCATACTAAAGCATGGACCATTATTACAATCACATCGAAGCTCAAATAGAGCTACACAGATCAATCACGGATAATATATAGTCATTGAAAAATCCCTCAGGCAAACTCCCCTTACTCGTTGAAGTTATCCTCCGAGCAAAAGTCGTTCGATCGGCCCGTGAATTCTCCCGATTCCTCGTCCAATTACTCAACCACAACTACATACACATAATCAATCCAAACATCAATATTACATAACACAAATTTTCCTATTCCTACCTATATAAGGTTCGGCCATGGAGCTATAAAAATAGCTAGGGATGTCCAAAAATTCCTATCTCTTGGATGGAAGATCTATAGGTACTCCTAATACCCAATCAACTGTCATTACCCAAAAATTGAAACAAAACTTATACTTTCCCCAATATATAGGGTTTGGCCACTCCTTAATTAAAGGTGCTAGGGAAGTTCTTTGATCACATACTCTTGGATTCAAGACTCACTAAGTATGGTAGAACTAAATCAAAGCGTATTATACAAAAGAAATGAACAAAACTCTATTTACCCAAATGGATGAGATTCGGCCATGCTTACCTATTTGAGCTAGGGAGCTCTTTTGGTTTCAAGCTCTTGGATTGTGAAAAAGGATGATGAAACTAACTCATAGAAATTGGTTTGACATTAAAAGGATTTTTCTACACTTTTCTATGATTTTTTGAAGTTTGAAGTTCAACTTGAACAAAAGCTTGAAAAACATAGTTTCAATGGAAGACAATGAAGATTAAGAGACCAAAGAAGAGGTCTATCCCTCTTAGAGGATGGAGGTGAGCAAGATAATCAACTTTGCTTCTCAAAGTTCTTGAAGTTTCTTAAGGAAAATGGAGAGAAAAAGTGAGAAAGTGTAAGGAAATGTGTGTTATGAAGAAAAATGAAGTGAATGGTCTTCATGAAGGTGAAATTTCGTGTGGGGTGAAGGAGAGGGTAGAAAGGTCCACAAATTTTCACTTAAGGGGCAAAATGGTATTTTCACACAAGGTTAAATGGTAATTATGAAAAAGGTCAGGAGCATTTTGGTCTTTTTGCGTCCAGATATTTTCTAAACGTCATCATTACAGTGGTGAGTCATGGCACACTTTCCCATGTGATGTGACTTGATGTGACACCGAGTTTATCCGTTAGCGGGTCCCGATTAAATCCATTTACGGCTCCAATCGTCTCCCGGTTCGAGTTTTACCCGAATAGTTTATATTATTTTCATTTTTTAACGTCAAGAACTGATTTTAGCAAAATTGTAGAGAATCGAATTCTAAGATTAAGTGTCTCGTTCGTGAGTCAAAATTAGGTCTTTATATTAGTAAAATACTACTATTAGTGAAAACACAGACCGGGCTCCGTCTAAGTTTTCGACCCAAAATTTAACCGTAACGGGGCGTTACAATCAACACCACAACAGTCATACAAAGCAGTTAATCCTCAATCCACAGTTATCTATCCTAGGGTTTCCAAACTTAACGGTGATAGCCCAAAATATGCTAAACCTAAGGTTTAGATATTTTATCGGTGCTCAACCTCTAGTAGGGTTAGGGCTTCCCTATACATAACAAAAAATACATCTACGGTACTATTGCCTTCCCGATGACAACAGTACTCTTTCTCCCCACTTGAACAGTTGGCATGAACTTCGAAACGATCACCGGAGCTCCACCAACAAGCTTGCAGCGCCTCTAATAGCCACAGACAGCCCCGGTATGGCAGGGGTTCCACCTCTAACTCGCACGCTCACAAACACGAGATTTGCCCTAATAACGAGCACAACTTATATACAATAGTGTTAGCCCTAGGGTAAGCACAAAGATCAAAGGAGAAATGTAAAGACTCGAAGAACCATGAAGAACATGCAGAAATCGTGTTAGGAATTTGAGTTTACCTTCGGCGAATCGAGAAAACGAATCCGTCAAAGTTGGATAAAACTTCGTCACGATCGCTCCGGTGTTATCAGAATCTTGGCTGATATCCCGAAGCCTCACAATCCAAGATTTCTCTCTCTAAAGTCTCAGAGCTTCTCTCTCTAGCTTCTGAAACTCAAGGAAAATTTGTGCTAAGTGAGAAGAAGGAAGAAACTCATCTAACTTGACCCACTGTGCACGCTTTAGCATGGACAATTTGCACGCTTCAGCTTGGAACCTTGTCCACTCCGCCTTCACCCTGGCCTGACATGTGTTGCACACGCGTCAGAAAGCACACCAGCTGGCAAACGTACTCAGAACGCTTGAGCGTGCAACATGCCAACGTCTGAGCGTTGGCATGCTAGGGAGTGCTCCCTTCCCACGCTTGAGCGTGCTGCTCAGCTGGGAGGAGCCTTCCAAACTTCTGACTTCCCCAGTTTCTCGTTTAACCTCTTAGGCACTTCCAACCTGATTCAAACCTATTCCTAAGCTTCCAACTAGGTCTTAAACTAACACATAATAATCCACACAAATAACCAAAGCCCTATATGAGATTATCCAACTCAATTAGAGTTTCAAAAAAGTTGGGATGTTACATTACCACCCCCTTAAAGAAAATTTCGTGCCCAAAATTTTGCTGTATACCTAAGAAAAGATAAGGATGACTCTGGCGCATTTCTGCTGCACACTACTACGTTGAATCACCAGTCACCGAGTCCTACTACATTTGCACTAGAGGGATATGCTTGCTGCGTAGTTCCTTGATCCTTATATCCACTAACCGTACTGGTAAAGTCTCAAACTCTAGGTTCTCTTTCAGTTGGATTGATTCAGGCTCTAACACTTGTGATGGATCAGGGTGGTTCTTTCTAAGTTAAGAGATGTGAAAGACGTCGTGGAGATTTGATAGCTTCGGTGGTAAAGCTATCTGATAGGGTACATGGCCGATTTGTCGAAGAATCTGAAACGGTCCTATGAATTTGGGTGTTAGCTTTCTGGATTTGATTGCTCTGCCCACTCCAGCTCTTAGGGTAACTCTCATGAAGACATGGTCGCCCTCTTGGAATTCCAAAGGTCTTCTCCTCTTGTCGGCATAGCTCTTCTGCCTATCCCTTGCAGTCTTCATCTTTTCCTGGATCATACGAATTTGTTCCGTCGTGTGTTGTACCAGCTTTGGACTTATCATCTGACTTTCTCTAGCCTCAAACCATTGCAACGGAGTCCTGTACTTCTGTCCATAGAGTGCCTCGTATGGTGCTATGCTAATACTCGAATGGAAACTATTGTTATAAGTAAACTCGATCAATGGAATGAACTCGTCCCAACTTCTGTGTTCTCCAACGCGTACGCTCTTAAGAGATCTTCCAAGGATTGAATCGTTCGTTCAGATTGACCATCCATTTGAGGATGATAAGCAGAACTCATACTTAGCGTAGTTCCCATCTCACTGTGTAAGCTCCTCCAGAACCTCGATGTAAATCTTGGATCACGATTCGAAACTATACTCGAAGGTACCCCATGCAGCCTCACAACCTCCTTGATGTAGATCTGAGTTAAACGCACCAGAGAGTAACTCTGGTTGATAGGCAAGAAGTGAGCAAACTTTGTCAGCCTGTCAATGATTACCGAGACTGCATCACACCTCTTTTGAGTTTTCGACAACGCAGAAACAAAGTCCACGGCAATGCTATCCCACCTCTATTTTGGGACATCTAGCGATTGCAACAACCCTACTGGCTTCTGGAGTTCAATCTTTGGTTTCTGACACACCAGATAGGTTAGGACATACGTCGCCAGATTTTTCTTCATCCCCAGCCACCAGAACAGCTTCTTCAGGTCCTGATACATCTTTGTACCCCTGGATGAAAACTCAGCTTGCTTTTGTGTGCTTCCTCCAAGATCATATCCTTAACTTTGCTATCCGCTGGTACATAAATCCAATTGCCATACCTAAGCAGACCATCAGTACCTCTTTTGAATTCCGAAGTCTTACCTTCCTCTATTAACTGGTTCACACCCTCGAGGTACTCATCCTCAACTTGCTTCTTCCATAAAAGATTCAGGAAATCGCTAGTTACACTAACCATGCCAATATTCAGCCTATCCTCGACGATTTCTGCTTCTAGGTTCAGATCCCTACACGCCTCTAACAGTTCTAGCTCCTTTACCATCATGGCGGATACATGTAGGGATTTCCTACTGAGCACGTCCGCTACTACAGTCGCCTTACCTGGATGGTATTGCAGGTTGAATTCATAGTTCTTTATGAATTCCATCCATCTTCACTGCCTTATGTTCAACTCTCTAGTCGAACGGATACTTCAGGCTCTTATAGTCGCTAAAGACACTGAACTTAGCACCATACAGATAGTGTCTCCATATCTTCAATGCAAATACTATTGCAGCCAATTCTAGATCATGCGTTGGGTAGTTCCGCTCATGTACTCTCAACTGCCCGGTGGCATACAACACCACTTTTCCTTCTTGCATGAGCACACATCCCAAGCCTTGATAAGATGCATCACAGTATACATCAAATCGTCCTAAAAGATCTAGTAACACCAACACTGGTGAAGTGATTAGTCTTCTCTTCAGCTCCTGGAAACTTTACTCGCAAGCCTCTGACCACTCGAACACCTTCCCTTTTCTCGTCAATTGTGTCATAGGTAACACAATCTTTGAGAACCCTTCTATGAACCGCCGATATTAGCCCGCTAAACCAAGAAAGCTTCTCACCTCACGTATAGACTTAGGGCTTTCCCAACTCACTATAGCCTCGACCTTCGCAAGATCCACTACGATTCCATCCTTACTGATCACATGGCCTAGAAACTGAACCTCCTCTAACCAAAACTCGCACTTTGACAGTTTAGCATACAACTGCCGGTCCTTTAGCACTTGCAACACCCCCCTTAGATTCTCTTGGTGTTCCTCTTTACTCGAAGAGTATACAAGGATGTCATCGAAGAACACAACGACAAACATGTCAAGGAACGGTCGGAAGATCCTATTCATATAATCCATGAACATAACTGGAGCATTAGTCACACCAAACGGCATTACCAAGTACTCGTAGTGACCATACCGACTCCAAAAAGCAGTCTTTGGCACATCCTCCTCTTAAACCCGGATATGATGGTATCTAGACCGCAGGTCGATCTTAGAAAACACAGATGCTCCCTTCAACTGATCCATCAAATCATCTATCCGTGGTAACGGATACTTGTTCTTTATCGTCACTTTGTTCAGCTGACGATAGGCTACGCACAACCTCGAGCTCCCGTCCTTATTCTTTACAAACAACACTAGTGCTCCCCACGGAGATGCACTAGGTCCGATGAACTCTTTTCCTAGCATCTCGTCCAATTGCTCCTTTAGCTCTGCCAGCTCTACTAGAGATATTTGATACGACGCTATCGAAATAGGCCTAGTTCTCGAAATCAGGTCTATAGCAAACTCCACCTTCTTCTCCGGTGGCAGTCCGAGAACATCATCGGGAAACACTTCCAGAAACTCTCGCACGATAGGTAAAGCTCCGACACTAGGAGTCTCCTTAGCCTCCAAAGAGAACAACACCACGCACCCCTTCGATCGTCCACACGTCGGATCACTCTCGTCGGCAGGCATCAATCCAGATTGATTTGAAAAATAGAGTTTTGTTTTAACAGTCTAACACAACATGGTTAGCCGAAAGCCAATTCGTGCCTAGGATAACATCTATCTATTGCATAGGCAAACAGATAAGATCAAGAAGGAAAGCTTGATTTTCTATGTTGATAGGACATTTAAGGCATGTAGATAGGGTGGTCAAAGATTCACCAGTAAGGGTAGAAACAGTAAGATCATATTGCAATAAAGAAACAGGCAACCTTAGATGATCCATCTATCGAAACAAAAGAATGCGTAGCCCCCAAATCAAATAAAACAGATAGAAGCTTACCAAAGACTAGACATTTACCTCTTATCAGATCAGGGCATCGAGAGGTTTCAGATCCCCTGACAGCAAGCACTCGTCTGGTGGTTTGTGGGCGACTTTGTTGGCTTGCACCCTGTGACCTCGCACCACTGCTTTGGGCCTTTCCGCCCGGTTGTAGAAACTGAGTCCTTCTGCTGACTCCGGGCTTGCAGTCTGATGCATAATGACACATTTGGTTACAGTTGAAGCACCGGATGTGTTGGGTCCTTGGGCAGCTCTTGACTAGATGCGGTCCCTCTCATCGAAAATAGGTCTTGATCCCATGTTGCCCTTGACTGGAACTGCTTCCTCCAAGAGTAACATTATACTGGGCTGGGCGATCATACGGTCTCGCCCTCGTTTGGAACCTTCCACTTCTACCACTCCGTCCACTGCTGCGGACAGGTCCACCATTATTTGGTTGTGATTGGACTGTCCCCATCTTGTCATGTCCCTCTAGTGTAACACCCCCTTGGGCATTACATCTTAAACACGTGCGGAATTAAATGTAAAACAAAATTGCTGGTTGCTTTCGGAAAAAGGATAATTTACTTTAAGTTGGAAAACTCGGGTGTAAAAATTTTCGGCATAATACTTCAGAAAAGTAATACACACATCACAATAATAAAATCACATTATACTTGATGACACACATAAACTGGGTTTATTCATAAACCATTTCACCATCACAGTTATGCTTCCCTGAAATCGTTTTTCATTTTGAAGTTCCAAGCCATATAAAGGTTTTCAAAACCACATATACTGACTTTCTCAACTTAAACATTAAAAATCCTAAGAACTGGTCTAATAAAAGAACTCTAAGGACAATATATCATACTACCTAGTATACGTCGTACAAATAAGACTGGACCTCGTCATCAACAGTCCACACATCTTCGTCGTTGACATCAAGAAACTCAAGTTACAGGGTCCCGAAGTGACCTAGAGGACCGTTGAGAAGCATCTGTACACGTATCCAAAAACACAACAAGGTGTCCAACATGTACAGGCAAGGGTGACTAACCAATATATGGATTTAAACACGATAACTATATACCCGACACACACAGCAACATATGAACATATGTAGTATCAACACAACACAGTAGCAGAAGTAACACGAGACGATACACCAGGTAACAACATGTCCAACTTGCTTACCATAAATCGCAATACATCATGTTAATCAATTAGCAGCATAAGACATCTTCGAAAGCAGAATAGTGATGTACAATAAGTAAATGTAATCATCAACAGCCATGCAATGCAATGCGATATACATGACTCAATGCCATATACCATAAGGGTAAAACTATGACCCATACTCCATGGAGCTAACAAATACGTCGGAGAGAGTGAATGGGAGGATATGGACCGATTATTACCAGGCACGGGCAAGATGCTACAACAAATGTAACGTTCACATATCTAGCTTTACGGAAACACTCTCGACCAAACATGAAAAGTACGACATCTAGTGGAGGATATCAGTGTATTGCTCAGAGTCGCCACGACACAGAAGAGCTACCAACTGGTCACATGCTAGCCTTTCCAACCCTGATACCTCCAAGACCATTTAAGATCGTCACCGTAAGATTCGCACCCACATCAAGGTGTAAGCTCAACTCCTAGGCTCAAGGCCTTACAAACTCATGCAATGAAATGCCAATGCTTACACAAAGCAGATGCGATAAAGCAATGTCTATCCACTGGATATATCTCAAGGTTCGCTAAGGTTCTCTTTCTTAGGAACTATACGTGTCTTTATATTATAAAATATTTATCCACCGGATAAATCTCGCTATTCCACAGGAATGTTACCATTACAAGGCTTACACAGATATCAAGTGTTTATATTTATTCATTGAATACACCTCATGATTCCTTAGAAATCTTCTCATTAAGAGTTCTTACGTGATTTTTAGTGTATTAACGTCTGTTAGCCATTGGATAAATCTCATGATCCCTCCAGGATCGAGTCATCACATGATTGAAACAATTGAATGACTCCCTTGGATCCGGACCACCGGTCCATCATCGAATTACTGTTTCAAAACCCAAAACGTTTCATGTTTGTGTTTGTGTCTTATGAATTACATCTCAAGTGCTAAGTGTTATGAATAAGGATTGAGAATCCTCTTAGATAAGTCTTTGATCCTTTCTAAGATATTAATTCCTTCAGCTCCAAGTAATGAAAAGAGTATTGATATACTTAAGGATTATGAAGTCATTCATGAACTAAGTCATCAATGGTCTAGTGCATGGTCTTGTTCCACCACATACTATACTTATCTCTTTTCTTTTGCTCTAAGTTAATTACTTAACTTAGGTTTTAATACGTAAAACTTTACCATTTGAGTTGAAAACTCTTGATTTAAGATTTTGCGAACTAAAACCTTACTAATTGAAAACGCATTTGATTTAAAAGAAATTTGTTACTTGCTTGAAGTAAAGTACCTTAACCAATTTTGAAAAGGGTTTTTCCTTACTAACTTAGTGTAAAACCGTGTCTAAGTTAGCATAAAAGAAATATAATTTTATTTAATTTTCAAACTATGATTCAATTAAATCAAAACTTTAGGGCAAAGTCCTCGTTATACTTTGGATATATGAATGTTAACTTGGTTTTAGAAAGAATGTGACATCCTACTAAACCTAAGGTGACTTCATATTAATTTTACTTTCATGAAATCACTTTCATCATTTTATTCTTAAAACACTTAGTTAATAGAACAAACTTTAACTAAAGTAAAACATATTTTCACCTTAGTTTAAAACACCTAAGGGTCGAAACCCTAGTTGAACTTTGGATCAAAATCACTTCTTGTTTGTTTTTGAAGTACAAGTTACTAAAACACTTATTTGCTTTTAAAAACATTGAAGTTCAAGAACAAGCTCATGTTCTTCCTTTTGTAACCATTATGGCCGAATCTATATCATGTGGGATGTGAAGATTTTGCTTCACTAACTCGTCAAGTAATAGCTCAAAATGACCACAATATTAGCATGAACAATAATCATACATCATTCAACTATAAATAAGCATAAAAATCCTTACTTGATCTAGAGATCAAAGTATGGTTTTCAACATACATGAAAACACTTTTCCATCCAAGCATACATCATCACAAACATATACTAAGCATAGAAACATGATTACAATCACACGAAGCTCAAATAGAACTACATAGACCAATCACGTATAACATATAGTTATCGGAAAATCCCTCAGGCAAACTCCCTTTACCTCTTGAAGGTAATTTTCTAGATGAACGTTGTCCGACTTGATCCGCTAATCCTCCGATTAGTCGCCCGAACTGCTCAACCACAACCACCTTCACACAATCAATTCAAAACTTTAACATCAACAACTTAAAATTCCTTGTATCTCAAGGCCTAGGTTCGGCCAAGGGGATTAAAATTGGTTAGAGATGTCAAAAAATTTCTAGCTCTTGGATGAATGATCCTAAAGTATGCACAACACTAGATCAAGTTACATTACACAAAAATTTGAAGTAAAACTCTTAACTCCCAAAGGTTGGGGTTTCAGCCACTCTTAATAAATATAGCTAGACATGTTATTTGATTACATACTTTTGGATAGTGATAGAAGATGATAAGACTAGATCATAGAAATTGATTTCACATTAAAATGATTTTTCTATGATTTTCTAGAGATTTTTGAACATTGAACTTGGAAACTTAAACATGATGTTCATAGCCTTGGATCAAGAAAATGAATGAAGAAAAGTTCATGATTGATCATAGAGAGAAGAGATTACCTCTTGAATGATGAAAGATTGCAAGGATCAAGCAAGTGGTACCTCTTGAATGATGAAAGATTGCAAGGATCAAGCAAGTGGTGCTTCACAACTTTGCTTATGGATCACTTGAGAAATAAAATACATAGATGTCAAGACAATGAAGCAAGGAACGAGTTTACTAACTTGAGCCAAGAGAGTTTACCTTTAGGTTGGTGGGAAAATTGACAGAAAGTGAAGAACACTCAAGAACACCAAGAACATTTGAGAGAAAAATCAAAAGTCAAGCTTTTGATCTTAAAGATCATAACACAAGGTTTTTGTATTTGTGAGAAAATGAAGGAAGGGGTGTTAGAGAGGGCTATGAATGCGTGAGAAATGAGGGATAGAAAGGTCCAAGTTTTGTTCATTTAGGGACAAAAGGGTAAATTCACTTAGGTGCAAAATTGTCATTTAACAAAAGACTAGGGACATAATTGTCATTTCATATGTAAATATCTAGATATTTTTCTAGAGGTAATGATAACATTGGTGAGTCACAGGGCCATAAAGGTATTTACATAAATTCCTAGGGGTAAAAGAGTCATTTTACATAGGGACAAAATTGGAAATAAAATAAAAGGTCAAGGGCATAATTGTCTTACTTCTACTAACTCATCATTACCTTGGTGAGTCACATGCATGACTCACCTAGGTGAGTTGTCACTGAAAGGGACTTGATGTTTATTCGTTAGCGGGTCCCGAAAATCCCGTATTCAGCTCCATCGTTCACCCGATTTAGGTTTTACGCCCGAATAATGTATAACGACTTATTTATTTTGAAAATTTTCAAAATAACCAATATCATTGGAAATAAAATATAAAACCTAACCGTTTTGTTCACGAGTCAAAATTAGGTTTTCTGATGAGTAAAATCTTACTGTCAGTGAAAATGTAGACCAGACTCTGCCTGAACTTTCAACCCAAAATTTAACCGTAACTCTATATGATAATGTAGAGTATGAATATAACTTTGGTTTATCCAAAATCATTTTATAAATCTTGGATAAAATATAAACTTACTTATATAAATTACCGATATTAGAAAGCAGCGAAAATCGGGGTGTTACATCTAGCATTGTTCACTTCTCCACTAGCTCTGGAAAAGATCTGATGCCAAAGGGTAGCATAGTCCTTTTTAAGTCAACCCTCAACCCGTCCTTGAATCTTCTGCAGACCAATTCTTCGTCAAGATGAACTTGATAGAATTGCGAAAACTTGAGTAACGCTTCAAACCTCATCACATACTCACTGATTGACAACTGTTCCTGTTTCAGGCTCAGGAACACCTTCTCCTTCTCTTGTCTAACGCTTCTCAGGAAGTACTTTTCCAGAAAGCACTCTCGGAATAAATCCCAATTGATCATTCTGGCTTTTGTCTTCAACAGCCTAAATTGGTTCTTCCACCAAGCCTCTATTGAGCCTACCAGCATGAACGCAGCATACGTCACCTTCCGATCCTCTCTGTAGTGTATGGCCATGAATACTTTCTCTATCTCTTGTAACCACATCTATGCAGCTTCAAGATTGTACTCCCCGTGGAATAGCGGAGGATTCCCTTTCATGAAAGCATTGAGACCTGTGTTCATGGTCTCCTCTCCCTTTACGACATGTAGCTGATTCTGCCTCACTTCTCTATCTTCTTACCTCTGCATGTACTTGGCAGTTCGTTGAGTTTGCTGCATCATTGTGGTAGCTAAGTCCCGCATGGCCCTCATTGCTTCAGAGGTGTCACCACCACTTCTTGTCCCTGAGTGGTCACCGTTATCGTTGTTGTTTCCGGTTGCAGTCAGCCTTCCTCCTCTTCCTCATCCACGAGCCATTTAGCTTCCTGTAAAAGGGAGCTATCAGTTCCAATTCATAAGACATATAACAGTACTTAACAGTTAAACATATCATATTCTTTATGAATGAAAACAGTTATTACACTTCGATAACTCGTGCATCAGACACTCTACCCAAAACCAGACTCAGTTTATATAGCACGGATATCAACCGTCGAAGCCAGTACACTTCCTAAACTCGTAGTAATGGTTCAAGACCTTCATAGTCCTTTATCGAACCAAACTGCTATGATACCACCAAAATGAGACGACCCCACTTACGTAGGATAATCCCATTACTCCCAAGCTTAGTTTATTAACTATGCCTAACCGTATTATAGCGATAGCATGGTATACAAACAACGTGGTGGAAACAAGCGCAAAAACAATGCATACAGCATACGGAAAAACATAGATAATGATCAGATCAAAGCGCGATCATAAAGTAACTATACATCTACCATGCATAACATAGCCCCATCAGTAGGGCACTGTACATACATATACAAACAGTCTATACATAAAAACGGAAAAGATAAATGAAAATACATCAAAGACCAAAAGAAAGAACGCACGTAGCTCGCCAGCACTACCCATCCCACACTCAAAAATACATATAAGCGCTCAACTCACAACCTAGACGTACTGGTAGGCTCCAACCATTAGTGGTGCGGATGCCCTAAACTACCCTGGCCCTCGCTGTGAGTATGGCTATAAGTCACAAGAGGCTCATACTCTGACCACGAACTCGAAACCACCACCCTACATCTGCGGTAGGTCCTCAAAAACTGCTCCATCCTCTGTCTCTTCCCTCGATAGACGAAGCCTCTCCTGCTAGACGTGTGCGATGTCGCTAGTTTAGCCCAGGTGTAGTCCTGCTCCTGGCGCCTTGGCGGTTGCCACATACGTGTGAAAGGTAGAAACTGCACCACTCTGAAGGGTCCCACGACGTCCTCCCTGTGCGACTCCTCTCCTCGGAACAGTATGCTTACCGGCCCAATGTAGACCGTCAGAAAGGTAGAGGGGTCTACACGTCATCCCCGATCATCGTGATAGATGATCTCAATCAAGCCCAACACCGGCATCCTTGGCACCGATGTGATGTAAGGGTGAGCACTCGGGTCCATCGTCAAACGTAGACAGCTCCTCGTTTTGACGCGAACCAAGGATAAAAACCAACAATAAGAAAACAGTAGGGAGATAAGAATACGGTGTATAGCATATCGGAAATGACAATAGTAGTGCAGTAAACAACATGTATAACAGATATAACAGATATTACAGTTACTGCACACAACCAAACGTCTCTCGAGACAACATATGCAACAAACATCCATCTCCATGAGTATCACTCTAAGATAATTCCTCTAGACCGAGATACTAATCCGACGTAGCATGTCGGCCGAATCTCAAAACGAGTTCCATACCGGAACAGGTTCTGTGTTGGAATGGAGTTAGTTTGTCCAAGAAACCAAACCGATCTCTATGACCAATAAGAGTGCATCCCCCTTCCACATCGGAACCGGGGTGTCTTGGTCGCCTCGAAACGTGGAAAGCTCAGGGATTAGTCGGGCAAACTGGACTGGTTCGAGCATCACGACAAGATAGGAGCTACCTCATCTGTCACTGTAAACTATTCCCGAGGCCGGCAACGTCCCCAAGGTCACTCACTTGATATCCCCCTCCGCCTTCTGTACCTGCACTCAGGTAGAACTAACCTCGTATGATGCTGATAGTCCATACTACCTGTCATACGGCCTCGCCACTTGGCAGCTGATGATTTGCAACAAACATCCTCAACGGGCTTGATACCAGACCTCATGCCTAACGCTAGCTAAAATATACTTTTGGTCCTTTATCTTTTGGTCAAAATTCATTTTGGTCCTTTATATTTAAAAAGATTCAATTTGGTCCTTTATCTCTCTAACGTTACACAAATTCATCCTTTTAGTCACTTCCGTTACTGATGTCGCTAACATATCTCTTACATTGATGTTAGCGTCTAATGTGGTTGGGTTTAGGGACGCATTCGCCTTCAATCTCTTTTAAGTTTTCACCTTCAATCTCCTGCAAAGTTGAGAATCCATCTTTGGTATTGGGTTTAGGGACGCATTCGCCTTATACTTGGATGAAAATGAAGATGGATTCATGGTGGTTGATGAGGGATTAAGAACCCTAATTTGGAAATTAGGATGCAAGGGTCATTCTTAATTTGGTTACTGATAATAACATCATTTGTAAAAGGATGACAGAAAGGATGAATTTGTGTAACGTTTGAGAGATAAAGGACCAAAATAAATCTTTTGAAAGATAAAGGACCAAAATGAACTTTGACCAAAAGATAAAGGACCAAAAGTATATTTTAGCCGCCTAATGCTCAATCAGCAACAAATGATGCCATCGCATCAGAACGGCCACAGCCTCGACGCCACGAGTCCATGAGCCACCGCTCAAACAACACGGCCACAGCCTCAAATAGTCAGAATAATAGCAACCACACCATCCACGGTATCAACCCGATAACAAACATGACACATAGCCAAACTTAACACTAACCAGAATTCCGCTACAACAAAACAGTACAACATACAGTATACCAGCAACACATACACGCATGCAACATATCAACCAACCAAGTAGACATGTAGGTACATATATAAATAGTATATAACACAATCAATACCACAAAAGTCATACGAAGCAGATCATCCTCAATCCGTAGTTATCTATCCTAGGGTTTCCAAACTTAATGGTGATAGCACAAATCATGCTAAACCTAAGGTTTAGCTACTTTATCGGGGCTCAACCTCTGTAGGGTTAGGGCTTTCCTACATAGAACAGAAAATACATCTGCGCTACTCTTGCCTTCCCGACGACAGCAGTACTCTTCCTGAACAGTTGGCGCGAACTTCAAAACGATCACCGGAGCTCCACCAACAAGCTTGCAGCGCCTCTAGCAGGCATGGATAGCCCCGGTATGGTTGTGGTTCCGCCTTCAACTCGCACGCTCACGAGCACCAACTTTACCCTAATAACGAGCACAACACATATACAATAGTGTTAGCCCTAGGGCAAGCCCAAAGATCAAAGCAGAAAGGTGAAGACTTGAAGAACCACGAAGAACACGAAGAACTCGTGTAAGGGATTCGAGTTTACCTTCGACGAATCGAGAAACGAATCTATCAAAGTTGGATAAAACTTCATCACGATTGCTACGGTGTTATCAGAATCTTGATCCGATGTTCTGAAATCCAAGATTTCTCTCTCTAAAATCTCAGAGCTTCTCTTTCTAGCTTATGGAACTCAAGGAAAATTCGTCCAAAGTGAGAAGAAGGAAGAAACTCATCCAACTTGACCCACTATGCATGCTTTAGCATGGACAATTTGCATGCTTGAGCATGCCCACGCTTGAGTGTGAGGTTCTCTCCACTCTTGAGCGTGGAACCTTGTCCACTCCACCTTCACCCTGGCCTGACACGTGTTGCACATGCGTCAGAAAGCACACCAGCTAGCAAATGCACTTAGCATGCTTGAGCGTGCAACATGCCAACGTCTAAGCGTTGGCACGCTAGGGCGTGCTCCCTTCCCACGCTTGAGCGTGCTGCTCAGTTGGGAAGAGCCTTCCAAACTCCTGACTTTTCCAATTTCTCGTTTAACCTCTTAGGCACTTCCAACCTGATTCAAGCCTATTCGTAAGCTTCCAACTAGGTCTTAAAATAACACAAAACAATCCACACTAGAAACCAAAGCCCTAATCGAGATTATCCAACTCGATTAGAGTTATAGAAATGTTGGGATATTACAGAGGTATTGCTACCTTGGAATACTGGTGATAGAGGAACCTCTCCTTTTGTGGTTGTGGCTGTAGTGTTCATCGGATCCGCTGTCATGTAGTTGTGTTGATCAAGTTGCTACCCTTTCTGTAGCAGTGTTTGTGATTAACTAGTGTTGCTGACGTGCTCACAGTGTTCGTGGCAAATCTTCGCTACAAAGGTAAACCCCTATAACAATGGTCATGCTCATTCGTTGAGATCCTTGAAAAGGGAATTTTTGTTTTCCGCCAACGGTTTATAAATTGTTTATATCTCGTGAATTCCCAACACTAAGCATGTCTTCAAGGGTTTGAATGATCCTCTCCGACTGACCATCCGTTTGGGGATGATAGGCTATTCTAAAACTCAACTTAGAACCAAAGGCTTGTTGGAAAGCTCTCTAAAATCTAGAGGTGAGCCTCGGGTCTCTATATCACACTATGGAGGTTGGTATGCCATGAAGCTTAACTATCTCCCTGATGTATATGTCTGCCAACTTATCCAAGCTATTGGTTGCCTTAATTGGCCGAAAGTGAACAGACTTGGTCAACCTATCCACTATTACCCAGATGGCATCTAAACCCAAACGAGTCATAGGTAACCCCATCACAAAGTCCATTGAGATCTTTTCCCACTTCCACTCAGGATTCTCTAAGGGCTGCAACAAACCTGAAGGTTTTTGGTGTCTTATCTTAACCTTTTGGCATACTAAACACTTAGACATAAAGCTAGCCACATCCTTTTTCATTCCCGGCCACTAATACATCCTTTTAAGATCGTGATACATCTTGGTTATTCCTGGAAGAATGGTGAACTTTCCCTTATGTGCTTCTTCTGACACTCTCTCCCTAAGGCTCCCCTCCTTAGGAACAATGACACTATCTTTAAACAACATTATGCCATCAGCAGACAACACATAATTCTCCTGCTCTAAGAAAGATTGCAATTCCTGGTCTAAAAGCTTTTCACGCTTAATCTCCTCCTTAAGATCACTACAGATTTCCAACCTATCCAAGTTCAAACTTAAGGCATTTAAGGTCACATCCAGATTCATATCTCTAAACTCCTCTATGAGACTCATCTCTATTACAATCAAAACAGTGATGGTTTATGACCCCTCAAAGTTTTAATGATTAAAAAAAATTTTATGTGTCTTTAAATTTGTTAAAGTCAAGTGGTCACTAATCCATAAGGTCCAAACACCTTTTTATTTTGACTACAAATGGACTCAGGCAAAACACTATGTTTCAGCGTCCAATAAGCCATATTTACGAATCATACTGGAATGAAAACTCAAATATTAAGCGTCTAATGGAAAAAACATGTATTCAATAAATTTGCGTCCAGAAAGACAAGTGTTGTGTCTGACAAGTCTTTACACTAAATATTAACTATCTAAAGGATAAGTTTTATGCATCCAATAAGACACAAATCTAGTTTATCTTTAGCATCCAATATTATTATATTGTTGGTGCGTCCACTAACAACCTTTTGCAGATGAGGTGACACTTCTTTACAAAAGCCTTGAAATCTCTTAATTGAAATATCTTTATGGATAAAGACAAAACGACGTATAACGTAGTACACATCGAGCCACGAAAAGCAAAAGCAGCAATAACAAAAGCAAAGGTCAACCTGCTCTGCTACACCCTGCTGAAACCTGCTATCACTGGTGTACCAAAAAAGTAAACATGATTTCTTCTCACACAAAGGAGGGACACCTATGCGCAGAAGACATTTAGTAATGAATATGCGTCTAACGGATAATCAATGAGTCTAAACGGACATAATTAATAACGTTCAAACCTTGAAGAGGTGAATACTATATATGAAGACAGAAAAGCAACGTTTTGAATAGACCAAGTAACCAAGTCTTACAAGAATACTGATATGATTCAAAACTCTATCTATATACTCAAAAGCTATAAATCTTTCTATTCTTTCATTGTAAAGTTTTATACAGTTTCAAGAGATAATCTTTGTAACATCTCACACATAGTGAGTTAGTCAAAGCTCAAAACAACCTTCAAATCTCAAATTTGGTTGAGCCTGAAGAGGCTTGTCTGTAAAATAATACTTGCAGCCTAGGGAGGTGTAGAATACTTGGAGTTGTAAAGTCTGGAGTGACTAGGAAACAGCTTGTATTTATGATACGAGTTTAGTGGAAAAACCTTCAAGTAGAAGGGACTGGATGTAGCTCTTTGATTAGAAAAGAGTGAACCGGGATATCTCCTTGTGTGAATCTCTCTATCCCTATCTTTGTCAAGTTTATTTATTTAATAACTTAGGGATTGTTCTGAAGGTTCTTAAACTTTGTGAAAACGTATTTTTCTGTGTGCTTGCTTTTATTTCCTGCTTGCTATAAAGTTTTTGAAAAGGTTTTTCAAAAAGTTTAAGAAATGCAATTCAACCCCCCTATTTCACCTTTAGTTAGTATCAGAGCTCAACCTCTAGGTTGAGCATTTAGCCGAGCTTGAGGAAAGATCCTTTCAAAGCTCGATGGCAAGACAAGGCATGCCTAGCGAAAGTTAACTAGTACTGGAAGGCACTTCCATGACAAGACTATCGTTCTTCAATGGAAATCATTACCTTTACTGGAAAGAAAGGTTCAAACGGTTCATCTTGAGCACAAACTCTTTTCTATGGTCGTTGATCACAAATGGTCGTAACATTGTTCACAATCCTAATGGCTCCGAAAAGGCCGAAGAACAATGGACTGATGATGAGAGGACTAAGATGGAACAAATCATAAAGAAAAATATGCTTTGATGTGCGCTCTTAGTCCAGACGAGTTTCAGAAGATTCATGCATGTTAATCCACAAAGCAAACCTGGGACACTCTATCCAACCTTCACGAAGGAACATCAAAAGTCAAAGACTCAAAAATCATCATACTTGTAGGTCAGTATGAAATGTTTACCATGGAAAGTGAAAAATCGATTCTTGACATGATGGGTCATTTTCAACAGTCTGAAGTCCCTTGGAAAGGTCTACACAACCAAGGAAAATGTCATGAAAATCCTAAGGAGTGGAGGCCACTAGTCACTTCAATCACCCAAGCCAAGGATTTATCAACCTTGACGTTGGATGATTTTGTGGGTACTCTTCATGTTCGTTAGCAAGAACTTAACCAGGACAACCCCACAAAGAAAGACAAAACTATTGCTTGAATGCTCAGAAAGCCATCAATTAAAAAACTCTCAAAGCTAATGAGTCTAGTGATGAAGCTGAATAGCAAGGTGAAGAAGAATCTAATGATGATGAGCCATACCTCATCTGACGGAAACTGGAACGCATTCTGAAAAATAAAAACAACATGAAAAGAAGGCCATTCACAAAGAAAACCTTGAAAGATCATTGTGAAACAAAGGACAAGAGTGCACTGGTTTGCTATGAATGTAAGAAGACTATTCACTTCAATGTTGAATGTCCTCAGTTGAAAGACAAGAAAAAGATCTTCAAAAAGAAGAACAAGAATCTCATGGCAATGTGGGAAGATCTTGATTCTTTAGAAGAAGAAGATGGAGAAGAAGCCAATCTATGTCTCTGGTCTGTTGATCATCCTCCTGCAGATACTTTAGAAGAATAACAATCAACTTCTTCAATCACTTTATATCCAGAAGTTGGTCCCTCAAGAGAGTTTCACGGTCTTTCTATAAATAGATCACCAATTTTTTACGGAACTGATGACTATACCATGTGGAGAGAACTATTCATGAAATTTAACTTGGCCCAAGGATCTAATGATCTCTGGAGAATGTTCACTGATGAAACATTTTGTCCTACTGTTATTATTAACAGAGATCGTGTAGTAAAACCAATGGCTGATTGTTCAGAAAAAGAACAAAGAAGATCCCGACTCAATGCTAAAGCAAGATACACTCTCATCTATGCTCTAGACAGAGGAATCGTTGATATAGTAATGTCATTTGATATAGCAAAAAGGATGCTTGACATGCTTGATGTCCTCTGTATGAGAAGACAAACTGCTCTTCTAGGAGGACCACCTATCTACCAATCTTCAGACTATGAAGCCTGGAGAGAATGCTTCAAATCCTTTGTCATAGCTCAACGATCCGAGGATCATTGGAAAACACTCACAGATGAAACCTATTGTCCTATCATTATCTCTGATGGAGACATTTCAATGAAACCTTTGGAAGACTGCATTGTAGAAGAAAGAAGAAGGGTTCTTTTAGATTGTGAAGCAAGAGCATTTCTATTTTAGGAAGTCACTGGAGCTAGACGAGAAGCATTAGCAGAAGAAGCAACTACTTGGGGAATGCTGAGTCTGTTGGATAGTCTTGAGAGATCTCCACCAGCATTTCCACCTGCGTCCGACCTTTGTCTAATGGCAAGTACTTCCTTTGAAGCAGAAATCGAGAAAGATGATGTAATCATATCTGACTATTCTGAAGAAGCATATGATGATTTGTTAAATGAATCATGCATTGTCTATTTTGAATTTAAGTCACTTAAACAGAAACTTTCTAAACTCAACAAAGACTTTGAAAAGGTCAAGATTGAGAATAACAAGCTTAGTGCTAAGAATAATTAGCTAAAAGAGGAAATTATCTATTTTAATGATGTCTCTAGTTCTATCTCTGAGTCCAGTGCATCTTGTGAAGTTGAAAAACTTGAACACAAGCTTGCCTATCTAACTGAGATCTTATCAATGTTTACGGACGGATCAAAGAAACTAAATTTGATTATGAGATATAGATCTCCTCATGGTAAGTCTGGTATACGCTTTGAAAAAGAGAAACTGGAAGTTTTTTACAAGAGGACTAAGCCCAATATACTGTTCTTTGTGGCAAAAATGGATATTCTGCGTCCAAATGTATACATAAGAAAAATGCTAAATATGTTAAGCCATCAATGACTAACCAAAAGGGACCCAAGTATATATGGGTACCTAAAAGCATGATAATCCCTATTGTAGACTTGCTTGACAGCAGGAAAAAGACACCAACCATGGTACCTGGACAGTGGATGCTCTTGTCACATGACGGGAGAAAAGTCTAAGTTCCTTGACCTAAAGTCAAGATCTGAAGGTTCAGTCACCTTCATAGGCAACCAAAAAGGAAGGATTGTGGGTATTGGTAATATTTGTAAGAATAACTCTCCTTCTATTGATAATGTGTTGTTGGTTAAAGGGTTAAAACACAATCTGCTAAGCATAAGTCAATTGTGTGATGGGAAATTTTTTATTTCTTTCAACAAAAACTAAATATATGGTCAAGTACCCTGATGGGGCCTGAGACGACTGTTGCTATAAAAATGGTTGATGAGCTTGTGCAAGTATACACAATCGTTTAACAAATAATAAAGTGTAAGAGAGATCGTTCCCACGAGGATTATATGGTGATTCAGGTAACGAGTTTGAATTAATGGTTCTATTAATAGAGATTAACAAAGAGTAACAAATAATTTGTGTGTGTATCCAGGACAGTTTTGGTAAAAATAAATGCTAGAGCAATAAAACGGATTTGTTAACAGAATGGGTAAAATAGCTACGGGGAAGTATCCCTTGCAACTTCAGTCTAGCTCAGTTATGCGTTTGCAATGCTACGGCAATTTGGCTCCAGGAAATGAAAGTTTGTTTTCCAACAGTTCTGAGATGAACTTCACTAAACGTCTCGTATTCCTAGGTCCATATTAGTTACATTCACGCCTCACTTAAGCTCGTTCCAGCTAGCCTAAGAGTTAGAATGTTCATTCCTAAATCACTCTTCATCATAATTTTCCAATTAATGATTTTACTCTTATCTATAAAACAGTTCTGCTACATTTAGCTTTTCCAAGCAGCCGTGAGCTCAAGTTCTAACTAAGATGATCAAGCTCAATTAAAACACAACCAAATCAGATTTATAGAAAATGCAATAGCAAAGCATAACATAACATTCACTAGAAATCCATTACAAATTCAACATCCCATAGCTACAAGAGGTTTAGCTCATATTGAGCTTACAAAGACAAGGAGAAAAATAAGAAATGGAAGAAGAAGCCATTACAAGAGAGGAGAGAGAGAAAGGGGCGCAGCTCTGTCCTTGCTCCAGTAGGGAAGATTCTGATGCGTCTCCCCCCTTGTTGTCCCCCTTTTAGGGTTCTTTTTCCAGCCTGTCTCAAGGCCCTTTCCTCTCTCATCCTTTTTGGGCTATAAACTGATTAGGACAAGTGTCCTTGGCCCAGTTCCCTGACTTTAATGCACCAAACACCAGCCCCACGTGTAGGACACTGTCCTCATCAGCTAAGGACAACTCAATATGTAAGAGAATGTTTTGAGCCTTTGTCCTTGTGCACCATCAGCTTCAGCTACAATTGCTACAGCATATCCCAGAGCAATGTTTCCAGTTTAGTGCATAGATCTCCATAAATTGCCCTGCATAACAAACTCACACTCAAATACTGAAAACAGCTCCAAAAGACACCAGAACACTAAAACTTACAAAAGACTCTTATAAAACATACTTCACACCAAATCACACTAAAATATTAAAAACATAAACTCAAAATACTCAAAGACTACAAGAATACAAATGAAAAAGGTATAAATAACTCTTCATAAAAAGAGTTATCACACCCCCAAACTTGAATCATTGCTTGTCCTCAAGTAATGGAAACAAAAGAAACGAGACAGAAAAGACACAAATTTTTCTAAACCTCCACACATGTGCTTAAATTAGTTCAAACACAACTTTCTTCTTTTCAAACCAATTTCTTCACAAGGCATACTTGACAATGCATCAACATTCATGAAGTACAATCAAGCAAGCATTCATGGCTGTCCTCATCATCAACTCTCAACTACATGCTACAGCACTGCACTCTCAGAACAGTGTGTTCTTCCTCTCTTCTCAAGCTAAGATAGGTACTCTCAATCATCATTCAAATGCACACTCAAACACGACCTTGACAAGCTTCTAAACACACCACTCACTATAAAAACTGCACACTGCTAGAAGACTTTATTTGGATGCAATGAGGCTTGGGTTCAGGTAGGAACAGTTCTGGGAAGGTGGCTACACTAGATGGAGCTTAGGTATGCTTCCTCTCTCTCTCTTTTTTTTTTTTACAACTATTTCTTTCATGGTCCAGCTCACACTAGTTAGGGAGGACTTTTTGATCTTTTTCATTTTGTTTGACTCCTTTTTTCTTTTTTTTTCTTTTTTTACACTTCTTTGAATTCTGTTTCCTCTTTTTTACCCTTAGAGCAGTTGTTGTAACATTTCAACATTTTCCTTGCAACTACTCTGCTGTTTTTTTTTTTTTTAAAACATCAATTTTACCAGCAACAGTTCAATTTTTGTCACATATCAGCTGCATAGCACCCCCAAACTTAAAACTGTGCTAGCCCTCGAGCACCCCCAAACTTATGTTACAGCATGTAAACACAGGAAGCACACCAGCCGCTCCAACTAGTTAGGACATTGGTTTTTCAGGATATGGCTTGTAATGTGGGTTCATTAGAAACAAAGGGCTGGCAGGCTCAAAGGGGTTCACACAAAGGTAGGATCCAAGGGTAGGCTATGTAGGCAATACTAGGCTCAAGAAAACAAAATGTGCCTCTAGCAAATGTATGTGCAGCAGAGATGTGTACACGTATGAAAGCAGCAAGGCAAAATCAGAGAATTATGCATAAGAATGGTATTCACAGAGAAAGAAGGATAAAGCTGTTTTGGCCCAAAAGCTCACAAGGTAGATCAGAATTGCTAAAGCATGTGCCGCGAGTGTCAAACAATTACATCCAAGCATACAAGCTAGAAAGACAATAATGAAGCCAAAATTGCCATAGAGATGCACTAGTGAAATATTAAAACAGACAAGCTGCATGAAGCAAAACCCCAAGATGGGGATGGTTGAGCACAGGGTGGAGTAAAACATATAGGATGTTAAGCTGACAAAAATGGCAACTTCATGCTACAAGTTGAACAAAATAAAACAGCAATAGCAACTTAAACCACAAACCAAAAGAAGTAACCAAAAAAAGGGAAACAAGGAAACTCCTGATAGGGTTGCTGCAACCTGTGATGTGCTCAAGTGCTCGACTTCCTGATGCGGGAGCTCTTCCTGCTCCCTGTTGCAGTAGTGGTCTTCTTGCTTGTGGGGGTTGAAGTCCCCACTTCTTTCACAAAAACCAATTCTTCTTGGTTTTCTTCATCAGTGGCTGAGGCTACTGTATCCTCTGCACTTCCCCCTGTCCCCTCACTCTCTGCCATAGACGGCTGGTGACCCTTGCCCTTGACAGCACTTTGTTCAGGCAGCCTATTCTTTCTTGTGGCAAGAGGTACATTGTCCTCCTCATCCTCATCAGAGGTAGGGTAATCAGTGGCTATTTTGGTGATCACATCTCGAAGAGGGGTGGCTGGAATTTTCTTCTTAGGAGCGCGAGAGGGGGTAGGGGTTGTAGTTGTTGCTTTGGGCTTAGTTTCGTCAGGCTCTGCTTCAGTCTCAGCCCCCAAGTCCGACAAGGGGCTTGCACTTCTCTTTCTGTTGTTACGGCTGATATCTTCAGTGGTGGTGGTGGTGGGTTGTTGCTGTTGTGAAGGAGCTGGTGGCATCCAGTCAGAAGAGTCCGAGTCATCCGGGACTGCTGTGGCACTTGGACTGTTATGCTACCCAGGGGTGTGATGCAGATCAGGTAGAATATTTATTGGAAACTGTGGAATGGGGTGCACCTTCTTCCATTTGTTAAGCTCCAGCACCCGTTGCTGCCATTTAAACTGATCCAGGGCAAATTGCCAATATAACTGCTGCTGTAGCATTTGTTGCTGCAGCATTTGAGTCAGTGATTCCACCTTTTGTTCTAGCCCTGCAGAGCGGTCCTGCTGCTTTGAGGGCTCCCCTGGTTCCATAATCCGCTCTTGGTCTTTGGCCTGGGTTGCGTTAGCCGAGTTGGATATAAAGCGATTGATTAAGGCAATATCAATGCTTCCTGCGTTTCTCTCCTCCACTTCCCCTTTTCGAAGCTCGACGCCACATCGCTTGCATAGGTCAGTGATAAAGCAGGGGAAAACCAATTGGCCTTTCGTGCTCGTGGCACAAGTGGAGATCTCCTGCTATATCAACCTCCCCACATTTATTTTCTTTCCCTCCATGATGCAGTAAAGGAGCACCAAACGTTGCTTCTTAACAGTTTCCGTGTGCGCAGTGGGGAAGAGCTTATGCCTAAGGAAGTGATACCAAACCTTGGCGAAGGGTTGCAATGCAGACCTTGCTATTTTCAGCTGATTTCCGGAAGTTGGGAGCCATTTCGTCCCTGGGACCGTCACAGCATCCTTCATATCAGTTAGTTGCTTTACAGTGGCCTTTGTCAGTAAAGGTTGGTACACATCGTCCTCTTCAGCCAGGTTCAGCTTTAAGTTGATGGTCTTAGCAGAGAAACTGACCTTGCACCCTCTTACCATGGAGTGGGTTTGTTCGGCACCTCCAATGTTCGCATAGAACTCGCGACCAAAAGATGTGCAGAACCCAGTTGGGTGGCCAGCAAAACGTTTCCACTTGTGCTGGTCAATCACTACAGCAATTTCGGCTGGGAGGCCATAAGAAGCCTTGGTGGAGATGGTGAAACCTTTCTCTGCATGAGGTTCTCTGAGCGCAGTAACATTAATGTACCGAGCTGCAGCTTCGGCATCAACAAACACTTCATACCCCTCAGACTCATCACTTGCGGTGGGTTTGCTCTTCTTCACAGCGGTATGCTTGATGCGAGGCATGGTTGGGCGAAGATGAGGGGAAGAGATGAAGGTAGGGAAAAGGAAGAGATTTGGGGGAGGACTGAAGGCGTTAGGGTTCGGGTAGTGGAGGCAGTGGGTTGCGTGTGGGAAGGAAGGGGAAGGTGGGGGCTTTATGAAGAGATTTGATGGGAGAGTGTGGTGATTGATGCGGGTGGTTGGGAGTGTGTGGCTAGGGAGAGGCGCGGATACCAAGGGAGAATAAGTGGTCTGAGGGTTCCCCTCTAACCTTTTTGGATTTGTTGTACCTGATTTTAGCTTGACATGACTTCTTCCCCCAAAACCCAACACAATCCCAAATCAGCTACATGGGCCCCTAACCTTTTTCAACCCAATATACAATCACGGCACCACCGAGACAATTTTACCACCTTCAGCCACATCTCCAATTTCTTTGTGTTCTGCTTACTTAGTTAGTGCTAAAGAAAATGAAAAAAAAAAACAAAAACAAAATAACATCTAAAATTAAAGAAAATAAAAAAAAAAATTGTTGGGCTGCCTCCCAGTAGCGCTTGGTTTATAAGTCCTCAGCCTGACTCAGTGCATGTTGAACATTCAAGGATCAGCCATTACTGTGGTGGCCTATGCCTTAGCAAATGGCTCACCCCAGTAATGTTTGACCCTTTGCCCGTTTACCTTGAAGGTCCTACCAGAGGCTGCGTCAAGCAGTTCCATGGCCCCATGAGAGTGGGCATGAACTATTGTGAAGGGTCCAGACCATCTAGATTTGAGTTTTCCTGGAAACAGCTTCAGTCTGGAATTAAAGAGCAATACTTGCTCTCCTGGTGCAAAGTCTCTCTTCTGGATCTTTCGATCATGCCAAGCTTTTGTCTTGGCCTTGTAGAGTTCTTCCCCCTCATACGAAAACATCCTATGTTCTTCAAGCTCATTGAGCTGCAGCATTCGAGCTGCCCCAGCCTGGGCTAGCTCAAGATTTAGTTTTTTTACTGCCCAGAAGGCTTTATGCTGCAGCTCAATGGGCAAATGGCATGCCTTTCCATAGACCAACCTATAGGGTGACATTCCTAAGGGGGTCTTGTAGGCAGTCCTATATGCCCAAAGAGCATCTTCCAAGTGCAGGGACTAATCTTTTCTAGTTGGATTCACCACTTTTTCCAAAATTCTTTTTATTTCCCTATTGGACAGCTCTGCCTGCCCATTTGTCTGCGGATGGTGTGCTGTAGCCACTTTATGTCTCACCCCATATTTTGTGAGGACTCCATCAAAGTGCTTGTTGCAGAAGTGTGTACCTTCATCACTGATAAATGCCCTTGGTGTGCCAAATCTTGTAAAAATATGCTTTTGAACAAACTTCACAACAGATCTAGCATCATTTGTAGGGAGAGCTACAGCTTCCACCCATTTTGACACGTAGTCTACAGCCAGCAGAATATATAAATTTCCAAAGGAAGGGGGGAAGGGACCCATGAAGTCTATGCCCCACACATCAAACAACTCTACTTCCAAGATGGAGTTAAGGGGCATCTCGTGTCTATTTGAAATTTCCCACCCTTTGGCATCTGTCGCAGCCCTTGGCAAAATAGTAGGCATCTTTAAATAATGTAGGCCAAAAGTACCCAGCCTGGAGGACTTTGGCAGCCGTCCTCATTCCTCCAAAATGTCCCCCACATGGGGATGAATGACAATGTAAGAGAATAGCCGGGACTTCTGTTTCTGCTACACACCTTCTAAGCAAATTGTCATCACAGTGCTTATACAAGTATGGCTCATCCCAGCAGAACTGCTTTGCCTGATGGAAGAACCTTTTTCTTTGTTGTGGACTGAAATCTGTAGGGACAATTCCACTGGCCAGGTAGTTCACCAGGTCAGCATACCATGGTGTTTCAGCATCTTCCATGAACAGCAACTGCTCATCAGGGAACGGTTCTTTGATCTCAGAATTCTTTGTGGCTTCATTCCCCTCAGACAGTCTTGACAAATGGTCTGCCACCTGATTCTCAACTCCCTTCTTATCCCTAATTTCCAAGTCGAACTCTTGCAACAAGAGCACCCACCTAATCAGTCTTGGCTTTGCATCTTTCTTGGCAATTAAGTATTTGATGGCAGCATGATCAGTATAGACAATCACCTTTGTTCCAACAAGGTAGGGTCTGAACTTGTCAAAGGCAAACACAACAGCCAACAACTCTTTCTCTGTAGTGATATAGTTCAATTGAGCTTCGACCAATGTTTTGTTGGCATAATATATAGAGTGAAACACCTTATCCTTCCTTTGGCCCAGAACTGCTCCCACTGCGAAGTCACTAGCATCACACATCAACTCAAATGGCATAGACCAATCGGGAGCAGTTATGACCGGTGCAGTAATTAGGGCCTTCTTCAGAATTTCAAATGCTTCCAAACAGGTTGGAGCAAAATCAAAGATTCTATCATGCTCTAGCAACTGGCATAGAGGCTTGGAGATTTTAGAGAAATCCTTAATGAATCTTCTATAGAAACCAGCATGTCCTAAGAAACTTCTCACTCCTTTAACCGAGGTAGGTGGTGGCATCTTTTCAATGACCTCTATTTTGGCTTTTCTTACCTCCATACCCTTCTTAGACACCTTGTGACCCAACACAATTCCTTCCTGAACCATAAAGTGACATTTTTCCCAGTTTAACACCAAATTAGTTTCCTCACAACGATCTAAGACCTGTTCCAGATTTTCAAGGCATTCCTGGAATGACTCTCCAAACACTGAGAAGTCATCCATAAAAATTTCCATAGATTTTTCAATAACATCGGAGAATATGGCCATCATGCATCGTTGGAACGTTGCTGGGGCATTATAGAGGCCAAAAGGCATCCTTCAAAAGGCAAAAGTGCCATAGGGACAAGTAAAGGTAGTCTTTTCTTGATCTTCGGGTGCTACAGCAATTTGATTGTAACCCGAGTATCCATCCAAAAAGCAGTAGAACTCTTTCCCAGAAAGTCTATCCAACATTTGATCAATAAAGGGCAAGGGAAAGTGATCTTTTCTGGTGGATTTATTCAATTTTCTATAATCCATACAAATCCTCCATCCTGCGACTGTTCTAGTGGGGATTAGTTCATTTTTCTCGTTAGCCACAACTGTTATTCCCCCTTTCTTTGGTACACACTGGATTGGACTTACCCACACATTGTCAGAGATGGGATATATAATCCCAGCATCCAGCCATTTGATGACCTCCTTCTTTACCACATCCTTCATGATAGGATTCAGACTCCTCTGGCTTTCTACAGTATTCTTGGCTTCAGGCTCTAGCAATATTCGATGCATACATGCAGTAGGACTAATGCCTTTGATATCTGCCATTTGCCAACCGATTGTTTTCTTGTGTTGCAACACCCTTTCCCGAGTGTCACATTCCCGAACGTTTATAAGGCCGAAAATATTTATTAATGCGGAAAATATGATTTTTCTTTTTCTTTTCTTTTCATAAAGATGTAATGGGATTAGTAAAGGTAATAAATAATACTAATAAGTGAACTTAGGTTCAACATGCATTACTAGGACATACATACAGTATTATAAATATGGAAACAGAAAACAGAAACAGAAATAACAACATTACTATATACAGACATAAGTCTAATGTATGACTGACATAAGAAATACAATAAGTACTAGGAGTCGTAGCTCCCAAAAGGTACTACAAAAACTGACATAGTCTGGCCGACAACAAAACTAAAACAGCAAAAGAGTCCACCTCCAAACTCAAAAGGACTGCGAAACCGAACCATCGTCGCGTCCATCTGTTCAAGCATCAACAGCAAGTACCAGCAGAAAACATACAGATATGGGTGAGATTCCCGTTCATCAACACAACAAAATAGCAGTAGTAAAAACGGGACGACTCACCGGGTAACAGCGTACCCAACATGCTTACAAGGTTCTCAATATAAATCATGTTAAGCAGTTAACAACATAATAGCATGCTAAACATTTAACAGCATAATATAAGGCATCCTTAAACAATACAGCGATGTATAACAGTAAATGTAAACATCAATAGCCATAAACATCAATAGCCATGCAATGCAATGCAATGTATATGACTCAATGTCAATGTCACTGGGTACTACTCTGACCCCTACTCCATGGAGCTAACAAAACATTCGGAGAGAGTGAATGGGAGGACATGTTCCGGTTTCTGCCAGCCATGAGCAAGATGCTACAACATTCGTAACGTGCACGTATCTGGCTTTACGGTAACACTCTCGACCAAACATGAAAAGTACGGCATCTAGTAGAGGATATCAGTGTATTGCACGGATTCGCCATGACACAGAAGAATCACCAACTGGTCACATGTCAGCCCTTCCAACCCTGATACCTCCAAAAAGACCATTGAAGATCGTCACCGTAAGATTCGCACCCGCATCAAGGTGTAAGCTCAACTCCTAGGCTCAAGGCCATACAACTATGCACATGAAATGCCAATGCTTACACAAAGCAGATGCGATAAAGCAATGTTTATCCATTGGATAAACCTCAAGGTTCACTAAGGTACTCTTCCTTAGAAACTACACACATCTTTGTTTTATAAAACTGTTATCCATCGGATAAAACATTTATCCATCGGATAAATATCTCGTGATTCCTTTGGAATGATCCAGACTGCTTTCAGAATCGCCGATTGTCCCCACAAACCAACACAAGTCTTTTCAGCGTGTTTTGTCCTCACTCACACGCTTTCTAGGAAACTTCCCAGAAGGTCACCCATCCCATAATTACTCTAAGTCAAGCACGCTTAACTATAAAGTACTTATGTTCTAAGTTCCCGAAAAGAAGATAAATCTTGTTGATATGGGTAGTACCAATCAATTCTTATATGCCTTCCCTTAACTATACAGTCCCATACCTGCATAGCCTCAGGATTCCTTCCACTGTACAGTCCCATACCTGCACAGCCTCAGGATCTCTCTCATTCCAGTTATCACAAGGCGGAAACAATTGAACGATTAACCTGGATCCTAATCATCGGTCGGTCATCGAACTACTATTTCGAAAACCAAAACGTTTCGTGTTTGTGTTTACGTCTTATGAATTATGTCTCAAGTCCTAAGCATTATGAGTAAGGATTGAGAATCCTCTTAGATAAGTCTTTGAGCCTTTCTAAGATATTAATCCCTTGTCTTTCAATTAAGAAAATAAGTGTGGATTCACTTAAGTCTTATGAAGTCATTGATGTACTAAGTCATCAATGGTATAGTACATGGTCTTGTTCCACCACATACCATACTTAATTAACCCTTGTCTTCAACTCTAAGTTTAATTATTTAACTTAGGTTTTTTACGCGTAAAACTTTACGATTGAGTTAGAAAACTCCTTTTGTAAACCAAACAACTTTTACAATTAAAAACTCATTTGATTTGAAACAACATTTGAACTACTTACTTCATTTCTAGCATTTTCTGAAACATAAAATTCGCTTAGCGGAATTCCATTCGCTTAGCGAAAATGAGGCAGTAATGCCTCCTTTGGAACTCCTCTGGTTCGCTCGGCGAGACATAAATCGCGTAGCGAAATATATTGTATTCGCTTAGCGAATATGAACTCGCTTAGCGCAAGTTCAGACGGTTGCACCTCTTTAGAAACACCTCTGGATCGCTCGGCGAGACAGAATTCGCGTAGCGAAACTTCACTTTATTCGCTTAGCGAGAATGATTTCGCTTAGCGAAAGTTCAGACGGTTACACCTCTATTGGAGACTTCTCTGGATTGCTCAGCGAGATGTAATTCGCGTAGCGAAATTTGCTGGGTTCGCTTAGCGAATATGAATTCGCTTAGCGAAAGTGAGGCAGTGATGCCCAACTAAGACTTTCCCTGTTTTCGCGTAGCGAAAGTAATTTCGCTTAGCGAAATGTTGTCTTAAAACAAGACATCAACCTTATGGAACCATTTTGGTTCTCTTCATGAAAACACTTCTTTTCTCATTTTGAGTCACTTGATTAGCTAGATGAACTAAGGATAAGGTATAAAACATGTTTCACTTTGGTGAAAGCACTTTGAGATTTAATTCCATTTAAAGTCACTTAGGGTTTTTCTTTGAAAAACACAAGTTATTGGAAACACTTTCTTTACATCAAAACTTGACTTGTTCAAGAACTATTCATATCCTTCCCTTCCTCAAGGTCATGGCTAATAGCCAACTAGGAATCAATGTGAGGTTTTACTTCATCAACCAATCAAAGTATGGCTCACAACACTTACACAATCATGATAACCATAATACACATTACTACATCATAATCAAACATCCAAGTCCATCACACATTATGGTCTCATAATCAACAATAAAAAGTCCATACTTGATCTAATGATCAAAGTAGGTTTTCCAACATACATGAAAATGGTTTTTCATTCAATCATCTCATCATCAACACTACAACATACTAAAGCATACACTCATCAAGACAACCTTGTTCTTGAAGAGGACTAAACAAAACATAACAATTAAAAGTGAACCCAAACTAAAGGGTTTCACCCACACATAAAATTAAACAACCATTCTCACTACCACCATCTTGGTGTGATGAGGTTCTTCTCCCCATACTTGTTGAAGAGCAGATTCCCAGATCAAAGTCGGTTGATCGGTTTGTGAACCTCCTGATAGTTGTCACCAACTACAAACAACCAAACAATCAAACATTAAACAACAATCAAACCAAACTCAACAATTCTCACAAAGAGGGTTTCGGCCACCCTAAAGAGAATAAAGCTAGGAATTGATCTTGGTTTTCCATTTCATGGATTCAAAGGCATTAGGAAAGCTAAGGATGAAATCAAGTGTTAAAAATCAAAAATTGATGAAAACACTATTCATCATCATCAAGAAGGGTTCGGCCCTAATGTGCTTTTTGAGCTATGATGAGAGTTGAATCATAAGCTCTTGGGTTTAGGTAGAGAATGATGAGGTGAGTTCAAAGAAATTGGTCTCACATCAAAATGATTTTTCTACAATTTCCTATGGATTTTCAAACTTTTGGATCTAAGAAATAATTTTCATGAAAATGGATCTTGATCTTGAAATAAAGAGATATTCAAGAAGCTAAGAGATCATAGAAGTGATCTTACCTTGAAATGAAGGAAGATTGCTCAAGGAATCAAGTGATTCTAACAAGTGATTCAAGCTTTTCAAGAAGAAAAATGGAGTTTCTCTTCAAGAACAACAATGGTGTTCTTCTTTGGGCAGAAATTTCGTGAATGAGGGGCTGGATGGGCTGAGTTCAGCCTTTAAAACAAGTCACTTAAGGGCAAAATGGTCATTTGCCAAAAGGGTAAAATGGTAAAAGTGCAAAAGACTAAGGTTAGGGGCATTTTGGTCATTTTGCATCTAGATTTTCCCGATCGTCATGACGACTCTGGCATACTCTCCCAAGTGTCCTGGGATGTTGTGATATCAAGATTATCGGTTTGCGAGTCCCGATAAATCCATATGTGGCTCCGTTCGTCACCCGATTGAGAATTCCGCCCGAACGAAGGTCAGGAAATGATTTTTCTGAAATTTTTACGAAATTTAACCAAAACGTAGAGAATCAAATTCTAAGACTTATTGTCTCGTTCACGGGTCCATCTGAGGTCTTCTGAGCATTAAAATCATACTGTCAGTGTAAAAACGCAGACCGGACTCCGTTTGAGTTTTTGACTCAAAACTTAATCGTAGCTTCCTACGATATCGTCGAGCGTGACTATGGTCTCGGAATATTTTATTTCTATTCCTACGACCTCGAATAAAATAAAAACGTTAAAATAATGAAGAATTAGAAAATGTGAAAATCGGGGCGTTACATTCCTACCCCTCTTAAAAGAATTTCGTCCTCGAAATTCCGTGACTTAAAACTAAACCTATTCGGTCGCTGAAGATTAAGGAAAGAAATTTTGAACAAAGGAAATTTTTCCTGGTCTTGGTCTCAAAAGAAAGTAAAAACGTATACAAAAGAATTTTACCAATCTGGAATGAATACAGGAATATCCAGTATGCAAAAAGATTCTGCAGTAGGTTCGTGAGTGTAAAAATGCATAGCTAATACATGTTTACATCCATGACTCTAATAAAGTTCCTTCTTTCATAAGAACCTTCCAATAAACTTTGGAATCAAAAGATAAACAGTCTGGCAAAAATCAGACTGGATCACCTTCACCAAAAGTAAAAGTGATTAGACTAAGTTTCATCAAGAAACTTCCAGTATCAAGAAGCTGTTTATGTTATAACTCAAGAAATAGTCATAACAAAACTTTCAGTGAAGTAATACGAAAATGTCCAGACCAATGGACACCATATTACCAATTCACTCAATTGTCTAATACATTGAGGAATATGTAGAAGTGTGAACACAAATATTCCCTTGAGATCAGGCAGCACTAACACAGGTGAAGCAGTCAACCTTCTCCCTAGTCCTTGCAAACTTTCCTCACAGGCTTCAATCCATTCAAACGCTTTATCCTTCCTTTGAAATCGCATGACCCAAAAACTTTACTTCGTCGAGCCAAATCTCACACTTGGACAACTTTGCATACAGCTGTTTCTCCTTCAGAACCTGAAGATTCACACTAAGATATTCAGCGTGTACTTTCTGGTTGCGCGAATAGATGAGTATGTCGTCTGTGAAACAACGACAAACTTATCTAGGTATGGACGAAAGATCCTATTCATGTAATCCATGAATATAGCTGGAGCATTCGTCACACCAAACGGCATCACAAGATAGTCGTAGTGCCCATAGCGTGTTTGAAACGCTGTTCTTGGTACATCTTCTACCTTCACATGAATCTGATGATAACCCGATCGCAAATCAATCTCGGAGAAAACTGCCGCTCTCCTCAACTGATCCATCTAGTCATTTATTCCCGGAAGAAGATACTTGTTCTTAATGGTAACTTTGTTCAACTGGCGCTAATCCACACATAAGCAAGATGTTTCGTCTTTCTTTCTCACCAACAGCACAGGTGCTCCCCACGGCGACACACTGGGTCTAACGAACTGTTTTCCCAATAAGTCCACCAACTGTTCCTCCAAGGTTTCCAACTCAGCCGGTGCCATATCATACGGTGCCATAGACGCTGGTCCTGTTCCTGGCACAAGATCGATCGCAACTTGATGTCTCGAACTGGCGGTACACCTGATACGTCTTCAGAAAAGACTTCCGGAAACTTGTTAGTAACATGTATTCGTTGAGCTCCTCCTCCTCTCAAAGAAACGTTTTCTTGGTTGGCAGTCCAAATCCAGAATTATCCGAATCAGGGAAAACTAAGGTTTTGTTTACACCGTCTAGTTACAAGATAACCAATCCATCCCTATGATCAAATCCATTTGCGAAAGAGGCAAACAGATTAAATCAATCAAAAACGTTCTATCCATTACGGAAAATAGAACAGTTCAAACAGACTTTCGCAGTTATAACAGGCTTTGCAGAAAGTGCAAAAATTACCAAATCCAAGGGTAAGGAAAGATACAGATAAGGTTCTACCTTCCACGACGATCTGACCGTGAATCAAATCTTCCCTTTTGAGAAGTCTCAGCATCATCCCCAGTATAAACTCTACTCATTGCCTTAGGCTTCACTGTTTGCACATCGTTGACAGAATGTCTAGCTTTTGATTGCACACAGTCGCGTGAAGTATGTCCTGGTTTCCCACACTTGAAGCATATGATTCCCTTGATTAAGCATTCTCTGGTGACATGATTGTTCTTGCCACACTTCATGCACTTCTTTGGGGCGCTTCCAGATTGACTAATACTCCCACTGCTTCCTCCTACAGAACGTTGTTGTTGACCTTGCTGTTTCGAATATGGTTTCGATCGAGATCTATCATCACGACCATTGGTGCCTTTATGGAACCTAGTCGGTCCAGAGTGACGTTGCCTTCCTCCACGAGTCTTCATCAGATCTTCGATTACGAAGCATTCATCTACCAACACCGAGAACTCTTTGACCTCAAGAGGTAGCACCTCTCCTCGAATCTCGTCCGTTAAACCTTCTTCGAACTTTGTGCACTTCCACTCCTCATCGGGATGAAGATGGAAATACCTCGAAGATTTCAGCAGGAACTCAAAACGATCAGCATATTCTTTGACAGACATTGCTCCTTGACGTAGCTGCAGGAACTCCATGTCTTTCAACTCATCGGAAAAGCACTCGTTCTGAAGAACTCTGCTAGCGACAACTTACAAGAAAGCAAAAACATTACTCTCCTGCCCAATATCATTCCTCTTCAGAAACAATAATGCAGAGAGTAACAAACAATCGTTGTCTTCTTCACAGAAACACAACACAGAGAACAAACAATACAAAAGGATAGACCAAAGTCATCATCCTCTCCAACATTGTTTTCTCTCAGAAACAATAACACAGAAAACAATCAGAGAAAACACAACACAAACAAGACAGACCATAACCTACAAACCCCAAAAAGACTCGGCCAGCTCTGATACCAAATAATGCAACACCCTTTCCCGAGTGTCACATTCCCGAACGTTTATAAGGCCGAAAATATTTATTAATGCGGAAAATATGATTTTTCTTTTTCTTTTCTTTTCATAAAGATGTAATGGGATTAGTAAAGGTAATAAATAATACTAATAAGTGAACTTAGGTTCAACATGCATTACTAGGACATACATACAGTATTATAAATATGGAAACAGAAAACAGAAACAGAAATAACAACATTACTATATACAGACATAAGTCTAATGTATGACTGACATAAGAAATACAATAAGTACTAGGAGTCGTAGCTCCCAAAAGGTACTACAAAAACTGACATAGTCTGGCCGACAACAAAACTAAAACAGCAAAAGAGTCCACCTCCGAACTCAAAAGGACTGCGAAACCGAACCATCGTTGCATCCATCTGTTCAAGCATCAACAGCAAGTACCAGCAGAAAACATACAAATATGGGTGAGATTCCCGTTCATCAACACAACAAAATAGCAGTAGTAAAAACGGGACGACTCACCGGGTAACAGCGTACCCAACATGCTTACAAGGTTCTCAATATAAATCATGTTAAGCAGTTAACAACATAATAGCATGCTAAACATTTAACAGTATAATATAAGGCATCCTTAAACAATACAGCGATGTATAACAGTAAATGTAAACATCAATAGCCATAAACATCAATAGCCATGCAATGCAATGCAATGTATATGACTCAATGTCAATGTCACTGGGTACTACTCTGACCCCTACTCCATGGAGCTAACAAAACATTCGGAGAGAGTGAATGGGAGGACATGTTCCGGTTTCTGCCAGCCATGAGCAAGATGCTACAACATTCGTAACGTGCACGTATCTGGCTTTACGGTAACACTCTCGACCAAACATGAAAAGTACGGCATCTAGTAGAGGATATCAGTGTATTGCACGGATTCGCCACGACACAGAAGAATCACCAACTGGTCACATGTCAGCCCTTCCAACCCTGATACCTCCAAAAAGACCATTGAAGATCGTCACCGTAAGATTCGCACCCGCATCAAGGTGTAAGCTCAACTCCTAGGCTCAAGGCCTTACAACTATGCACATGAAATGCCAATGCTTACACAAAGCAGATGCGATAAAGCAATGTTTATCCATTGGATAAACCTCAAGGTTCACTAAGGTACTCTTCCTTAGAAACTACACACATCTTTGTTTTATAAAACAATTATCCATCGGATAAAACATTTATCCATCGGATAAATATCTCGTGATTCCTTTGGAATGATCCAGACTGCTTTCAGAATCGCCGACTGTCCCCACAAACCAACACAAGTCTTTTCAGCGTGTTTTGTCCTCACTCACACGCTTTCTAGGAAACTTCCCAGAAGGTCACCCATCCCATAATTACTCTAAGTCAAGCACGCTTAACTATAAAGTACTTATGTTCTAAGTTCCCGAAAAGAAGATAAATCTTGTTGATATGGGTAGTACCAATCAATTCTTATATGCCTTCCCTTAACTATACAGTCCCATACCTGCATAGCCTCAGGATTCCTTCCACTGTACAGTCCCATACCTGCACAGCCTCAGGATCTCTCTCATTCCAGTTATCACAAGGCGGAAACAATTGAACGATTAACCTGGATCCGAATCATCGGTCGGTCATTGAACTACTGTTTCGAAAACCAAAACGTTTCGTGTTTGTGTTTACGTCTTATGAATTATGTCTCAAGTCCTAAGCATTATGAGTAAGGATTGAGAATCCTCTTAGATAAGTCTTTGAGCCTTTCTAAGATATTAATCCCTTGTCTTTCAATTAAGAAAATAAGTGTGGATTCACTTAAGTCTTATGAAGTCATTGATGTACTAAGTCATCAATGGTATAGTACATGGTCTTGTTCCACCACATACCATACTTAATTAACCCTTGTCTTCAACTCTAAGTTTAATTATTTAACTTAGGTTTTTCACGCGTAAAACTTTACGATTGAGTTAGAAAACTCCTTTTGTAAACCAAACAACTTTTACAATTAAAAACTCATTTGATTTGAAACAACATTTGAACTACTTACTTCATTTCTAGCATTTTCTGAAACATAAAATTCGCTTAGCGGAATTCCATTCGCTTAGCGAAAATGAGGCAGTAATGCCTCCTTTGGAACTCCTCTGGTTCGCTCGGCGAGACATAAATCGCGTAGCGAAATATATTGTATTCGCTTAGCGAATATGAACTCGCTTAGCGCAAGTTCAGACGGTTGCACCTCTTTAGAAACACCTCTGGATCGCTCGGCGAGAAAGAATTCGCGTAGCGAAACTTCACTTTATTCGCTTAGCGAGAATGATTTCGCTTAGCGAAAGTTCAGACGGTTACACCTCTATTGGAGACTTCTCTGGATTGCTCAGCGAGATGTAATTCGCGTAGCGAAATTTGCTGGGTTCGCTTAGCGAATATGAATTCGCTTAGCGAAAGTGAGGCAGTGATGCCCAATTAAGACTTTCCCTGTTTTCGCGTAGCGAAAGTAATTTCGCTTAGCGAAATGTTGCCTTAAAACAAGACATCAACCTTATGGAACCATTTTGGTTCTCTTCATGAAAACACTTCTTTTCTCATTTTGAGTCACTTGATTAGCTAGATGAACTAAGGATAAGGTATAAAACATGTTTCACTTTGGTGAAAGCACTTTGAGATTTAATTCCATTTAAAGTCACTTAGGGTTTTTCTTTGAAAAACACAAGTTATTGGAAACACTTTCTTTACATCAAAACTTGACTTGTTCAAGAACTATTCATATCCTTCCCTTCCTCAAGGTCATGGCTAATAGCCAACTAGGAATCAATGTGAGGTTTTACTTCATCAACCAATCAAAGTATGGCTCACAACACTTACACAATCATGATAACCATAATACACATTACTACATCATAATCAAACATCCAAGTCCATCACACATTATGGTCTCATAATCAACAATAAAAAGTCCATACTTGATCTAATGATCAAAGTAGGTTTTCCAACATACATGAAAATGGTTTTTCATTCAATCATCTCATCATCAACACTACAACATACTAAAGCATACACTCATCAAGACAACCTTGTTCTTGAAGAGGACTAAACAAAACATAACAATTAAAAGTGAACCCAAACTAAAGGGTTTCACCCACACATAAAATTAAACAACCATTCTCACTACCACCATCTTGGTGTGATGAGGTTCTTCTCCCTATACCTGTTGAAGAGCAGATTCCCAGATCAAAGTCGGTTGATCGGTTTGTGAACCTCCTGATAGTTGTCACCAACTACAAACAACCAAACAATCAAACATTAAATAACAATCAAACCAAACTCAACAATTCTCACAAAGAGGGTTTCGGCCACCCTAAAGAGAATAAAGCTAGGAATTGATCTTGGTTTTCCATTTCATGGATTCAAAGGCATTAGGAAAGCTAAGGATGAAATCAAGTGTTAAAAATCAAAAATTGATGAAAACACTATTCATCATCATCAAGAAGGGTTCGGCCCTAATGTGCTTTTTGAGCTATGATGAGAGTTGAATCATAAGCTCTTGGGTTTAGGTAGAGAATGATGAGGTGAGTTCAAAGAAATTGGTCTCACATCAAAATGATTTTTCTACAATTTCCTATGGATTTTCAAACTTTTGGATCTAAGAAATAATTTTCATGAAAATGGATCTTGATCTTGAAATAAAGAGATATTCAAGAAGCTAAGAGATCATAGAAGTGATCTTACCTTGAAATGAAGGAAGATTGCTCATGGAATCAAGTGATTCTAACAAGTGATTCAAGCTTTTCAAGAAGAAAAATGGAGTTTCTCTTCAAGAACAACAATGGTGTTCTTCTTTGGGCAGAAATTTCGTGAATGAGGGGCTGGATGGGCTGAGTTCAGCCTTTAAAACAAGTCACTTAAGGGCAAAATGGTCATTTGCCAAAAGGGTAAAATGGTAAAAGTGCAAAAGACTAAGGTTAGGGGCATTTTGGTCATTTTGCATCTAGATTTTCCCGATCGTCATGACGACTCTGGCATACTCTCCCAAGTGTCCTGGGATGTTGTGATATCAAGATTATCGGTTTGCGAGTCCCGATAAATCCATATGTGGCTCCGTTCGTCACCCGATTGAGAATTCCGCCCGAACGAAGGTCAGGAAATGATTTTTCTGAAATTTTTACGAAATTTAACCAAAACGTAGAGAATCAAATTCTAAGACTTATTGTCTCGTTCACGGGTCCATCTGAGGTCTTCTGAGCAGTAAAATCATACTGTCAGTGTAAAAACGCAGACCGGACTCCGTTTGAGTTTTTGACTCAAAACTTAATCGTAGCTTCCTACGATATCGTCGAGCATGACTATGGTCTCGGAATATTTTATTTCTATTCCTACGACCTCGAATAAAATAAAGACGTTAAAATAATGAAGAATTAGAAAATGTGAAAATCGGGGCGTTACATGTGTCGTCTCAAGGTTTCTATCAAACTGTTCTCTTGATTAGTAGTTAGGAAAGATGAAATAATCACAGGCAAGGTTTCCATAGCTCCCAAATAAACATATTTCAAATGAGCTGGGAGCTGTTTTAGCTCCAAAACAGGTGGCTTCACAACTGAAGATATGTTGTCCTTGAAAGTCTCATCAGTGACTTCCAATGATTCAAATTTTCTGGCCCACATAGGTTGCCTTGCAGTGCAATCCTTTATTTCAGAAAGTTCTTCCAACAAGGGATCATCAGTACCTGATTCATACTCATCATCACTTAATTCTGTTCTTCCTATCAGGAACTGTCGTTGCAACAGATCATCGAATGACTGCACAATCGAACATTCTTCCACTCCTTCTTCAGGATACCTTAAGGCATTGAACAAATTGAAAGTCACATGTTGATCATTAGCCCTCATGGTCAACTCTCCCTTTTGTACATCAATGAGAGTTCTTCCTGTAGCAAGGAAGGGCCTACCCAGAATAATAGGAACTTCCCTATCTGCTTCACAGTCTAAAATAATAAAGTCCACTGGGAACACAAACTTATCTACTTTTATCAGTACATCATCGATCTTTCCTTCTGGATATGCAATAGACCTGTCTGCTAGTTGAAGTGTCACAGTGGTAGGCCTGGCATCCCCAATGCCCAATTGTTTAAAAATCGACATAGGCATTAAGTTGATGCTAGCACCTAAATCACACAGTGCTCTGCCACAGTAGGTATCTCCAATAGAACAGGGAATGGTGAATCTTCCCGGGTCTTTCAACTTGGGAGGTACTTTGGCTTGGAGCATCAGGCTGCATTCCTTTGTCATGGCAACTGTTTCAAACTCCCCCGGCCTTCTCCTCTTTGTTAACACATCTTTCATGAACTTGGTATAGTTAGGCATCTGCTGCAAAGCTTCAACCAAAGGTATATTGATGTGCAACTGCTTTAGAATCTCCACGAACTTGCTAAACTGCTTGTCTTGTTGTACTTTCCTCAACCTTTGAGGAAAAGGGGGAGGTGGTCTTTCTGGACTAAATTTAGGCAAGGGTTCAGCTTCTGGAACAGCCTCAGGCTTCTTAGCAGTTCTCTCAGTTGGTTTCTCAACATTTTCACCAGTTGCTGGAATAGTCTCAGTTTCTTCAATTTGCACTTTGCTCTTTTTCTCTACCATGGCTGGTAACTCAGTTCCACTTCTCAATTGTATTGCTTTCCAGTGCTCCTTACCATGAGGGCTTGAGGATGAAGGAGTTTCAGTAGAAGATGGCAGAGATCCACTGGGTCTGCTGTTCAGTGCATTGGCCAGCTGGCCTACCTGATTCTCAAGGTTCCTCATGGATACTCCTTGATTCTGGAACTGTGCCTTAGTTTCTGACATGAATGCTTTTAAGACAGCTTCCAGGGACATTTCTTGAGTTGCCGGTTGTGCTTGCTGTTGTGGCCTTGGTTGGAGCAGTTGTGGACCAGGCAGGAAAGTTTGAGTTCCATGGCGGAGCATTAGCATTGTTATTCCACGAAAAATTTTGAGGTTGCCTGTTCCCTGGATTGTAGGTATTGAAATAGGGTTTATCTCCCTTGTTGTCCCTGTAGTTAACATAATTAGCAGATGCAGGATTGCTGAAACAGTCTTCAAACAAATGTTCTCCTCCACAATACACACAAGAAACAGTTTCAGCTTGGTGCACCTGTTGTTCATTTACCACTGCTTCAGTTACAGTTGCTTGAGATGTCTGGTTATTCTTGTTTGTAATCGCTAGGTTTTTCAACATGTTAGTTAAGGAAGCCAACTGAGCAGTAAGTGCTGTAACGCCACTCACTTCATGCATTCTTGCAGCAGTTGTGCTTTTTCCAGAGGTCAGCCTAGCAGTAGGCCACTGATAACTGTTAGCAGCAATACTTTCAATCAATTCATATGCTTCATTATAGGACTTGTTAAGAAGAGTGCCTCCTGCAGAGGCATCAAGCATCATTCTTGCAGATGGCAACACTCCATTGTAAAAGTGCTCCATCTGAATGCATATTGGAATGCTGTGATGGGGGCATCTCTTTAAAAGCTCCTTAAATCTCTCCCATGCTTCATATAAAGGCTCATTATCAAGTTGCTTGAAGGAGATTATATCATTTCTCAGCTTCGCATTCTTCATGGGAGGAAAGAATTTGGTCAAAAACTTCTCAGCCATCCTATTCCATGTATTAACAGAGTTGGGTTCCATAGAATTTAGCCAATTCTTAGCCTTGCCAGCCAAAGAAAATGGGAACAGTCTTAATCTGAAGGAATCGTCAGTGACTCCTGGATTTCTGAAATTATTAGCCACAGTTAGGAACTGCTTCAGGTGCAAATGAGGGTCCTCGGTTGCAGCACCACTGTACTGCCCAATTGCTTGCAGCATCTGGAACATAACAGGCTTGAACTCAAAATGCCCAGCTGTTATTTCGGGCACCACTATGCCTGTGTTCATTGTTGCCGGATCAAACAGGGCATAACCTCTGATAGAACTGGTTCTATCATTGGCTAAAGCCATGCTATTAGGTTCATCACCCATTTCAGAGTTGTTAGAACTAGTGGCAGCGGAGGAGTGGTCAGGGGTATCAGGAACCAATCTCCCCAACTCGACTAAGCCCTGGTTCTGCCTGTTCAACCTTCTGAATGTTCTTTCAATTTCTGGGTCTAGTTGGAACTCAGGAGCGCTATGCCTACACATACAGAGTAAAGTACCTGTTGCTATAGCAAAACACTCCACAGATCAGTAGTCTCAACTAATAGAACTATCAATTTAAAACTTGTTAATTAAACACCATTACAAATCCCCGGCAACGGCACCAAAAACTTGTTGCTATAAAAATGGTCGATGAGCTTGTGCAAGTATACACAATCGTTTAACAAGTAATAAAGTGTAAGAGAGATCGTTCCCACGAGGATTATATGGTGATTCAAGTAACGAGTTTGAATTAATGGTTCTATTAATAGAGATTAACAAAGAGTAACAAATAATTTGTGTGTGTGTATCTAGGACAATTTTGGTAAAAATAAATGCTAGAGCAATAAAAACGGATTTGTTAACAGAATGGGTAAAATAGCTACGGGGAAGTATCCCTTGCAACTTCAGTCTAGCTCAGTTATGCGTTTGCAATGCTACGGCAATTTGGCCCCAGGAAATGAAAGTTTGTTTTTCAACAGTTCTGAGATGAACTTCACTAAACGTCTCCTATTCCTAGGTCCATATTAGTTACATTCACGCCTCACTTAAGCTCGTTCCAGCTAGCCTAAGAGTTAGAATGTTCATTCCTAAATCACTCTTCGTCATAATTTTCCAATTAATGATTTTACTCTTATCTATAAAACAGTTCTGCTACACTTAGCTTTTCCAAGCAGCCGTGAGCTCAAGTTCTAACTAAGATGATCAAGCTCAATTAAAACACAACCAAATCAGATTTATAGAAAATGCAATAGCAAAGCATAACATAACATTCACTAGAAATCCATTACAAGTTCAACATCCCATAGCTACAAGAGGTTTAGCTCATATTGAGCTTACAAAGACAAGGAGAAAAATAAGAAATGGAAGAAGAAGCCATTACAAGAGAGGAGAGAGAGAAAGGGGCGCAGCTCTGTCCTTGCTCCAGTAGGGAAGATTCTGATGCGTCTCCCCCTTGTTGTCCCCCTTTTAGGGTTCTTTTTCCAGCCTGTCTCAAGGCCCTTTCCTCTTTCATCCTTTTTGGGCTATAAACTGATTACGACAAGTGTCCTTGGCCCAGTTCCCTGACTTTAATGCACCAAACACCAGCCCCACGTGTAGGACACTGTCCTCATCAGCTAAGGACAACTCAATGTGTAAGAGAATGTTTTGAGCCTTTGTCCTTGTGCACCGTCAGTTTCAGCTACAATTGCTACAGCATATCCCAGAGCAACGTTTCCAGTTTAGTGCATAGATCTCCATAAATTGCCCTGCATAACAAACTCATACTCAAATACTGAAAACAGCTCCAAAAGACACCAGAACACTAAAACTTAGAAAAGACTGTTATAAAACACACTTCACACGAAATCACACTAAAATATTAAAAACATAAACTCAAAATACTCAAAGACTACAAGAATACAAGTGAAAAAGGTATAAATAACTCTTCATAAAAAGAGTTATCAACGACCCACTGTCCCATTAAAGAACCTAAGATATTAACCGAACTTAATCGTGTTATAAACGTTAGCTTGCTTTATTGACCAAACGAAGCGAAGCGGAAAAGGTAAGAGCGGAAACAAAGACTAAACTAAAGCATGCATGCAGTAACGCAGTCAATAAACATAAAGATATATATACACATGCATTAGTTGCCCCATCAGTAGGGCTCTCGTATTGTATATATACACACCATTGTACAATGAAAAATGAAAAGATAAAACAAATACATCCAAAAGAGTAAAGCTCTCAAAAGCTCGCCAGCACTACCCTACCCATCTCTCAAAATACATCAAAATCGCTCATCTCACCATCTAAGACGCACTGGCAGTAACACACCATCAGCGACGTGGATATGTGGAACTACCTTGTCCCTCTTCGTGGGTACGCCGGTAAACCCTCAACGGCACGTACTCAGAAGAGGAACTAGACACCACCACTCTGTGCCGTCTGTACGTCCGTAGATAATGCTTGGACCTCCTCTGCTGCCCTCTCAGCATGAACCCTCTTCTGTTGGATGCGTGATATGTAGCTGGCATCACCCACATTTAGTCCCTTTCGTGACGCCTTGGCGGATGCCACATTTAGGTGAAGGGTAGAAACTGTAAAACTATGAAAGGTCCTATGATGTCCTCGTATGGTGGAGTCCCACTCCGAAACAGCAGACTGACCGACCCAATATAGACAGTCATGAATGTGGAGGGATACACCTTCTACCTTCTCATTGTGATAGATGATCTCCAACTCCCCAACACCGGCATCCGCGGTGCCTCCATGATGAAGGGGTACAATCTCGGGTCCATCCGTATCTTCGATCGACTCGTCATCTTCAAACTTACAAAGTAGCAGAAAACACATACAAAGAACAATAGGGAGAGCAGTGAAAGTGAAACAGGGAAACACAAGAAAAGGGGTTGAGTTGTGTTTCTTAACCGATTTTCGAAAACCTTTTTCAAGCAAACGTTTTAAGGCAGGTAAGATGAAAGAACACACTAAAAGGATTACAAGCGTTTAAGATACTTTTGTTTTCAATCCCCAAGTTAGTAATAAAAAGAAACTTAACAAGATAGGGATAGAGAGATTCACACAGAGATATATCCTGGTTCACTCTTTCAAATCGAAGAGCTACGCCCAGTCCCTTCCCTCGGAAGGTTTTTCCACTAAAACTCTTAGCACTTTCACAAGTTGTTTCCAAGTCTGTCTAAGACTACAACTCCAAGTATTCTACACCTCTCCAGGCTACAAGTATTCTTTTACAGACAAGCCTCTTCAGGCTCAACAAATCTGAAGATTTGAAAGGGTTTTTTTGAGGGTTTTTTTTTTTTTTTTTTTTTTACAAACTCACTACAGTGAGAGTATTACTGAATATAGCTCTTTTACAATCTGTTTGCAACTTTACAATGAAAGAATGAGAAGGTTTACAGATCAATGAAAGCTTTGAGGCTTTTTATTTTTGTTTGCACAATGAATTGTCTTGAATATTTTTTGCTCGTATGTTCTCTGTTTTCTTCTTCAAAGGAGGGTCATCTTATAGCTTTATCTTGACCTTCTGAATTCAAAATAGTGGGAAATTTTTTTTGTTTAGACACATTCAAATATCCGTTAGGCACAGAATCATTTGCCAGCTGTTTTCCGTTTGTAATTGTCCTTTCAGAATGAGGAGGTAGTAGCAACTTGAATGGTAGCAGACTGATTTTGTTTTTATGGCCGACAAGCTTTTTTCTCTACGTGATTTGCTTTGCTCTACGTGGTTTGCTTTGTACGACGTTCGTACCGTCTTTTGTCTTATGTAAAAAAGATATTTCCTTATAACCAAGACTTTTGAATAAGAGAGCCACGTCATCTACAAAATGAAGTTAGTAGACGCACAGGCATATATAAAAAGGTTGGACGTACAATTTATATAGACAGTTGGATGCACAAGTAGTGTAGACAATTGGACGCACCATATGTAAAGGCAGTTGGACGTTTAAAGCTGTGTAAACAATTGGACACACAATATAGATAATTGGACGCACAATATGTATAAGCAGTTTGGACGTTTAAAGCAGTGTAAATAATTGGACACACAAAACTATATGAACATCTTTTGTACTTAAACTTTTACCACTATAGACCAACAGATTATTTGGACGAACCATGTAGTTTCTTTGGACGAAGATATTGCAGTGAGCTTTTTGTCCTTTAAGAGCTAGGTGAAACTTCGGTTTTGGAGAACTATCTGAAGTCAGAAACATACGAAGGTCTTATGACCTTATGGATTAGCATAAACTTGACTTCGAGTAAGTTCAATAAACATATAATAATTTAGTTAAACATTAAAACTTTTAGGGGTCATTAGCCATTACTGTTTTGGTTCTAACAATCTCCCCCTTTTTTATGATGACAAACATTATTATGAAGTATGTTTTTGAAACAATATAAACAGAATTTCTTATGTATAAAAGCTCCCCCTGAGATTATGCATTTATATATTGAAGACATAACTCAGAACATAAATTTTATGAAAGCATAAAAAATAGGACATATAACCAAACTTTCATTTCCAAAACAAACTTTACACATTTTTCATTTTATATTTTCTCCCCTTGTTTGTCATTAGACAAAAGGAATATAGAGAGGATGCACACCATTGTCAGCAAAAAGAAATGAAAAGATTATAAGGAGATGGAGGAGGAAAGTTAGGAAAGATGCGATGAAGGAAGGAGAACATCTGATCCATCTTTGGATCCAACTCTTGATTGACCTTTGCTGAGATCCGATCTACCAAATAGTCAGCAACTTCAGGAGACAAACCAGGAGGTAGAGAAGGATCCGAAGCTTGAGTAGGATGGGCTTCTTCAGAGGCATAAGAGTTGACATCTTCATCATCTAGATGTAGTTCCACAGTGTTAAGGTGGAATTAGCATCAAGACGTTCAGTGTACTGAACCGAGCTTGCTTCTGGTTGGAAATCAGGAACAGCACAGCTTGCAGCTTTGAGAGGACTTGAAGACTCAGCACAATAGGCATTTGCTTGGGTCTTAGGTGTAGGCAAAGAAGTAGAAGAATTATCCATTGGAACCTCTGAAGATGGGGCTTCTTCATGAGAGTACCATGGAAGCAGAAGAACAGGAGGAGGAGAAGAAGATTCCGGGACCTGTGATGGAGGTATAGAGGGTGGGGTAACTTGAGATCCTTGGTGTTCATCTGAGGATACGATCACGAGTGAGAGAGGTGGAGATAGGGATGGGGAAACAAGTTGTTGTGTGGAGCGGGTGGAGGTTGAGGAGTCTGGGATGAGGATTTTGGGTCTAGGTGGCCGTTGGGCTACGATTTTGATTTGCATTGGTTTAGGTGGAAGAGGGATGGACGTAGACGGTGGAGGAATAGGTGAGGAGTATAAGATGGTTCTTCGTAAGGAGTGGAGGGTACAAAAGAAACAAAAGGATTGGGTAAGGTTGAGGGTGATGGAGATACCTTATTTTTCTTCGTTGACTTCATCCACCAGAAGCTTCCTCTTTCTGTATCTAGGTTTAGAAGAACCAACTTCTAGACTAGCTTGAGATGATAATTGAGCTTGCTGCTTTGAGCCTAAGTCAGCTTTAAGCAAAGGACCATGAATCTCTTCAACAAAAGGAACAACCACACCACTAAGCTTGATGAACTTTTCTCCATGGATGGTGTAAACAATACCTTCCATCATTGAAGCAAACTCCAGGCTTGGCTTTTCCTCAAATTATTCAAAAACATTTTGAGTCTTAAGACAAGAGGAGGATTGGAAACATTTTGAGTCTGATTCTTCCTTCTCTGATGGCTTTGAAGATCGTCCAAACGTTGAGCTTGAGCAGTAGTGGACTGAGCTTGGTCAAAAGCCACCATAGATTTGAGTTGCATTTTAGAGAGGTTCGCCTTTCCAAACACAGTGCAGCTTATGGTTTGATAGGAGGTTCTGATGCTAGGATGAACTTTGTTGAGCATGCGATAAATCCCTTGATTTTCAAAGATGCGGGAGAGAAGGATTGCATATGTAATAGTTTTAACAGAAACGACATCAATGCAATTTTCTTTGAAACGATCGAAGAGAAGAGAGGGAAGATTGACCTTTATACCATACAGCAGATGGGTGAGCAGAAAAGAATGCATCTCAGAGATGGAGTCTTTGGACCCAGCTTTCTGGAGAACGGCCTTGTTCAAGATTTGATTAAGAACTCTGGCTTTGTCCTTCATGATAGTAGCACGAAAGAGTGCATTTGGCTGAGTATCGGGATTTCTCAGGAAGTTAAAGACGTTGTCTTTTCCTCCAAACTTGTTGTGCCATGTTTTGAAATAGGTGGCACCGAGAGATAGACACCCAATAGCAGAAGCTATAGACACTTTAGAGACTTCAACCTTCTGTGTCCCCAAAACAAACCCAGAAATGAGACCTTCTTTTTCCAGGTGAACGGTCTTCCAAAACTCAGTGAGAAGTCTTGTATAGACTTTTGGATAGTTGTTAAAGAAATGATCCCAGCCAGCACTAATGATGTAGATTCTGACATCTGCTCCCAATCTGGCTAGCAGATTCAAGTCGATCTAGTGCTCAATGTTGATTTGGCAGTTATCTGGAATCTCGCGAGTTAGATGACCAAGAGGTGAAGTGGTCTCCTGAGGAGTTCTGCTTCCTTCTCCAGCTGAACGCAGATTTCTTCCCATTTTTCAGACGAGAGAGAAGAGAGTGAAGATGAACAGTTGAGAGTAAGAGAGAGAGAGAAGATTTCAAAGAGAGGACGTTTGGTGAGGTTTGAGCTCACGGGTTGAGGTTAAAAAAGAGAAGAGAAAAGTAACCGAGACATCAGAGAAAGTAATCGTGGTTAAAGAACCATGATCACTAGCAGTTACCGAGGGAGGCTACTTAAGAGTGAAGTAATAGACGCACACCGTTTGATGTGACTCGAGAGTGCTGACTCAGCAAAGAAGTTATGTGGGAGGACAGATAAAGAGTTTTCAATAGAAAAACATTTATGACAAATAATAAATATCACACAAATAATGACGTAAGCTGATAGAAAGTAGTAAATGGACGCAACCATTTTATGCGCATGTTTTTCTGACACAAGCGTCTATAATTCAACATAGAGCATGTTGAGCTATTTTCTTATTAAAGAAAATCTATCCTTTGCAAGAGGTTTTGTGAAGATATCTGCCCACTGGTGGTCAGTATCCACAAATATTACATCAAACACACCTTTTTGAATGTAATCTCTGATAAAGTGATGTTTGATTTCTATATGCTTAGCTCTCGAATGCAATATAGGATTTTTCGATAGATTTATTGTAGCAGTATTATCACAATAAATTGGAATCTTACTTTCATGAATATTGTAATCTTCCAGTTGATGCTTAATCTGTGAACAACAACTAGCCGCAGAGATATATTCAGCTTCAGCAGTTGATAAGGCTCTGTCTTTTACTGGACCATGAGATGAGATTAGTTCCAAGATAATGGCAGCCACCACTTGTACTTTTTTGTACAAGTCTATCTCCAGCATAGTCAGCATCACAATATCCCATTAATCTGTACTCATTGGTTTTCTCATAAAATAAACCCAGATTAGAAGTACCTTTTAAATATCTAAAAATTCTCTTGACAGCAGTTAAATGATTTTCACATGGATTAGCTTGAAAACGTACACAAAGACATACATTAAACATTATATCTGGTTTGGACACAGTGAGATACAAAAGAGATCCGATCATACCTTTGTAAACCTTTTGATCTACCTTTTTATCTTTGTTGTCTTTGGTTAGAATGGACGTTGGGTGCATAGGTGTACTCATTGGCTTGCTATCATCCATTTGCAATTTCTTCAAGAGATCTTTATTGTACTTGGTCTGGTGAATGTACACACCCTTTGAGGTTTGTCTTACTTGCAGACCCAGAAAGAATTTGAGCTCTCCCATCATACTCATTTTGAATTCTTTCATCATAAGATCAGAAAATTCCTTACAAAGAGAATCATTAGTAGATCCAAAAATAATGTCATCAACATAGATTTGAATTATTATAAAATTATCTTTATTAGTTTTCTCAAACAAAGTAGTATCTACCTTTCCTATACAAAAGCCATTTTCCATGAGGAAGGAGCTGAGTTTCTCATACCAAGCTCTAGGAGTTTGTTTGAGTCCATATAAAGCTTTCTGAAGCTTATATACGTACTCAGGGTAGGAATGATCTTCAAATCCAGGGGGTTGCATTACGTAGACCTCTCCGTTAATTAGTCCGTTCAGAAAAGCACTTTTAACATCCATTTGATATAAGGGAAATCCTACTTTTGTTCTTTCTTAGAAACTCAAACTCCTAAAGGCTAAGCTTAAGGACTGGAATTGGAATGTTTTTGGCGATGTCCATCTTAAAGTCAAGCAAGCATTGGCTAATGTTGATTGTATTCAAGCTGATATCAGCTATATAGGAGGATCTGATGAATTATTACAAAAGGAAAAAGATGCTTAAGTTCTTCTTCAACATGCTTTAACTTTTGAAGAAGATTTTTGGATTGAAAAATCCAGATTGAATTAGCATCTTCATGGAGATAGAAATACTACGTTTTTCCACAAAGTGGCCAAGATTAAATCCAAAACTCAATCAATTACTTTTCTTAAAAATGGTGATCAGTTTATTGATAATGCTGCAGATATAGAGGTCATATTCTCCAATACTACCAGAATTTGTTTGCTTCTAACAATAATTGTATAGATTTTGATCTTATTGATGCTGTGATCCCTTCTTTAGTGTCCTATTCTGAAAATAGCATGCTTACAAATCTCCCTTCAAAAGAAGAAGTTAGAAATGCTGTTTTTTCCCTTAATGCTAACAGTGCTCCTGGTCCAGATGGCTTTGGAGGTTTCTTTTATCATATTTATTGGGATATCGTTGCTGAGGTTGTTTTTAATGCAATTCTTCACTTCTTTCAGCATAGTTGGTTGCCGCCTAATCTTAATTCCAATATTGTGGTGTTAATTCCTAAGTCTAAAGAGGCACACTCAATTGATCAGTACAAGCCTATTACTGTGGCCAATTTCCAGTTTAAGATTATATCCAAAGTTCTTGTAGACATTTTAGCAATGGTGGCTCCTAAAATCATTTCTGCGAATCAAAGAGGATTCATAAAGGGAAGGAATATCTCTGATTGCATCTATTTACCCTCTGAATCTGTTAACTTGCTCCACAAGAAAGCTTTTGGTGGTCATTTGGCAATGAAACTTGATATCAAAAAAGCTTTTGATACCATGGATTGGAATTTTTTACTGAAAGTTCTAGCTGCTTTTGGCTTTGATTCCAAATTCAGAGACTAGATCAGAATCATCCTTCATTGTGCCAAATTATCTATTTTGGTAAATGGTCATGTTGTTGGCTACTTCAACTGCAAGAGAGGGGTTAGGCAAGGAGACCCTTTGTCTCCACTTCTTTTTTGTCTTGATGAGGAGGTTCTGAGTAGAGGTATTTGCAAACTTGTTCAAGATGGTAAGCTGCAATTAATGTCCGGTCCTAGAGGGGCTGTTATGCCTAGTCACATCTTGTATGGCGATGATGGAATGCTTTTCTGTAGGGCCTCTACCAGAAGTTTGCAGAATCTTGTGAACTTTTTTGAAGCTTATGAGCAGGCTTCTGGCCAGGATATTAGCAAAGACAAATCGAAATTCTATGTTGGATCTATTTTAGCAGCCAGGACAACTCATATAGCCAATTTGCTTGGGTTTTCTGAGGGCAGGCTCCCTTTTGTCTATTTAGGTGTGCCTATATTTAACGGTAAACCTAAAGTTCTTCATCTTATGCCTATTGCTGACAAGATTAAGTTGAAATTGTCTTCTTGGAAAGGTTCCCTGTTATCTATAATGGGTAGCACTCAGCTGGTGCAGTCTATTATTTATGGAATGCTTATTTACAGCTTTAGAATTTATGCCTGGCCTATCTCTCTTCTAAATACCCGTAATAAGTGGATTAGGAATTTTATTTGGTCTGGTGATATCAATACTCATAAGGTTGCTACGGTCTCTTGGCATAAGGTTTGTAAACCTAAGCTTGAAGGTGGTCTTGGTTTAAGGCCTATCAAGGATATTAATAAAGCTGGTATGCTTAAGTTAACCTGGGAGTTTATCGCTTCATCTAATCAGTGGTGTACTCTTTTAAGGAGTAGAGTTCTTAAACAGACAAAGCCTATCTCTTATCATGTGGTTTCCTCTATTTGGCATGGTATAAAGGGATGTGTGTCCATGGTGATAGATAATTTGACTTGGAATGTGGCCAATGGGGCTACCATCAATTTCTGGACTGATAAATGGTTGTCTAAATCTATAGCTGAGTTCTTGTCAATTCCTGAGGACCTATATGATTGTTTGGATGCAAAGGTTAGTGATTTCATTGTGGATGGTTGTTAGTCCATTCCTGCTACTCTTCTGGCTCACTGTCCTGCTTTGCAGCCTGAAATTGATTACATAATCATCACTGATAGTATTTCTGAGGATCAGCTGAATTGGACTTCTAGCAGTGATGGTCTGCTCTCTTTTAAGACTGCTTATCTACATCATGCTCCTCCTGGGCCTGCTGTTTACTGGTCTAAGTTGCTTTGGAGACAATGCATTTCACCTTCCAAATCTTTTGTTGTTTCGAGAATCCTGCATAACTCTATGCCAACTGATGACATATTGTGGAGGAGAGGTTCATAGTTGAAGGAACCTGGTTGAAACACAAGAAGGGGGGTTGAATTGTGTTTTAAACGATTTTAAATTCTTTTCGTAAGCAGATAATGATTTTCGTAAGATTGGACGCTTAAAATGATTAAAAGCAAAGAGAGCTCTTCCAAACTCTAAGTTGGACGCTCACTTAGTTTTGACTAAGACGGAAGACAGCGTAATGAAAGGCAATTCAATCCCAGTTAGTTTGTTAGACAGAAACTAAAGTAAGATAAGGGAGAGAAAGGAACACAACGATATTATCCTGGTTCACTCTTCACCAAAGAGCTACGTCCAGTCCTCTCTACTTGAGAGCTTTATCCACTATAACAAAAACCTTTTGTTACAAAGTATTCAACACCTCTTCAGGCAGTATTCTCAACCTCTTCAGGTTCTCTAAGTATTCTTTTACAGACAAGCCTCTTCAGGCTCAACCAAACTAAGGTTTTGAAAAAGATTGTTCTACTAACTCACTAAATGTGAGAATTCGAAACTAAAGCTTAGACTCTTGAAAATAGCTCTACACATAGAGTAATATGAAGGTTAGAATCAGAGTAGCTTTTCTAGCTTTGCAAGCTTGAGATTTTCTCTTTTATCTCTTGAGCTAATATTTTCTTGTATCTCTTGAAGGATTTTGAAATGCTATGTGTTGCTTCACTTGTATTTTTGCTCAAGTTCGGTTTTTGTTCTCTGTACCTTTGCACTTTCAAAAGATGAAGGTATATATAGCCTCTTTTCTTTGAGCAGTCTTCAGTCTTCAACGGATGGAAAAGGATCCGTTCTGATGATCATTGAATGCATTTGATCCGTTGAGTCTGATAGCTTCTGAAGTTTCTGATCAGCAGAATAGACTATCAGGGTGATAGCTAAAAGTGGTGCTGACATATCCTCTGAGTAGAACGAAAGTTGCCTTTTGTTTATCCAAAACAAGAAGGTCAACTTCTTTAGGTGATAGTGACATTCTGGCTTATGCTTTACTTTTGTACGAATCTTACAAAGAATGTTTTGTCCCACGGGTATAAGCCTTTTACAGGGAATAATAAATTCAAATGCTTTTACAAGATATTCGCGCTTGAAATTTAAAAGACATTTATTGGACTAGCTATTACAGAAGGTAACCAAAGGAGTCTTTGGACTCAATGGTTCTATAAATTACCGTCCAGTCGTAAACCAAGAATAGGTGTTGGACGAGATAAAGTCTTTGGACTATGTTGGACGAGATGACGTCTTTGGACTATGTTGGACGAGACAAAGTCTTTGGACTATGGATAGTCTTTGGACTCAATTTAGATTTGTCCTGCACACTTAATATAAAACGTTAGTCCATAACAAATCTTTGTTCATCTCAAATTAGCTCTTTGTTAACATCAAAACTTAAGGGATTATCTGGACCATGACCACTTTGGTTCCAACAATCTCCCCCTTTTTGATGATGACAAAACATGCTAATTTTGATTGAACAAAGAGTCCTAGAGAGCTGAAGGGCTCCCCCTAAGACAAACATTCTAATCATTTAAAGCATATAAAACAGATATGAGCACATCTATCATTTAAAGATTCAATCAACCCATTTAACTTCAAATAATCAATCAATCCAACTTCTCCCCCTTTTTGTCATTAGACAAAAGAGTGAGAAACACATCATAGTCAGTTGATTTGAAAACAAAGAGAAGAAAAAAAAAATTTTAAGAAGAGGGAGGAGGTTTGGGAATGAAATCTTTGAACATGGCCGCAATTTGCTGAAGGAGCACCGCATTGTTGGCTTCTATGGTCCGTTGGACGAACTCTTGAAACTCAGGAGGAATAACCGAGGCGGAGCTCTCAGCAGTGGCCCGGGTTGCGTCCACACCTCTTTGATCAGGAACTACACTCAGAGCCTGAGAAGGAGATGGAGCATTAGGATGGACCATTGAGAGAGGGACCGGTTGAGACTTGGACTGAGCTGAGTCTGCAACTTGTTCCACTTCGTTATCATGAGTTTCAGAGGAGGGTTCCACATAGATGATTTCGGTGTCCCCAGTCTCTTCAGGAATGACCGGCTTAGGAGGAAGAGTAGGAGGAACAAGAGGAACAACGATAGGTTCGGGTGGACGCAGCACTTCAAGTATGATATCAGCATCATCATACTTGTTTTCACTCCATCTGATAGGAGGCATAGGCAGAACATCTCTAGGATAAAGAGGTATCCCAAAGATATCGTCTATGATCATGAGGTTTGCTTCACGGATTCGATATTGTCTCGGGTAGACGCGAATCTCTGCTTTCTCCTCAACTGGTAATCCAGATGATGATGCTTCTTGGGAGCATCTCCAGATGTGATTTTCCCAATAGATCCTAGCATCTGGGTCAAATCTGAATCGAGGATCTTTCTTCCAAATACTTTCGAGAGCCCCAGAGTCATCTCGATGTTTTGTCCAAAACAGGGGATCAAAAGCATTTTTGTAAGGCAGCGTCCATGACTCAAGCCTTTTGTGAAGGTCCTTATCCTTGTTGGGATCTAGGATAGGGAGCCTTGGGCAAGCTCGAGGAGGAACAACTCCTACACTAGTGCGAGAAGACTTTGACCAAAATCTCTTTGGAAGGTTGTGATGGATCTTAGCTTCTCGAGTCATGTCACACTCCCTCCGCACAGCATAGTAAGGAAGAAAGTCCCGGACATCAGAATACTCCTTCCAAGTTGATGGATAGCTTGGAATGAAAGAAAGGTCGGGATCAAGGATGAAGTTACTTAAGCCAAACGTCCTTGCCCTTCTTTCATACTCCGTCTTGTAACCTCTCTTGTCTTCATGACGAAGAACAACGTGCCTCTTTATATTGTAGTGGCACCATTGGAATGCCTTGTCCTTGATAAGGTTGGGATAGACTTTCCTTGGAGGAAACGTCTTCTTCTCAAGGCAAGTAACCAAGGGTCCAAGGGCAGTGTATGTTTCAGAGGGCAGAGGTTTAGTTGAAGCGTATGGGATGGGGTGATAGCCAAGTTTAGGTGGTGAGGTGGATGATGTGGAGGGTTATTCAAATTCATACTCGGGTAATGGAAGAGGGCTTTTGGGGTGAGGTTCAGTAGTGGGGGGTGTGTGTTTAAGGAATAGAACAGGAAATTTGCGTTTGACCTCAGCCCAAATTGAGCATTTGTTGTTGTAGTCTACTCCAGGGAGGTGTCTATATTTGCTTATGGGAAAGATCCGTCTGGGGTAGGGAGCACCATAGGGTTGGAAGGGGTGATCTCCCCAGGGTGTGAACCAGTCTTCGGGTTCATTTGGTGAGGCTAGAGTTTGAGTTTGTGGTAGGTTAGTGGGTGAGAGTGGTAGGGAAGGTTCAAAGGTTAAGTCTTCTATCTCAGACGATTGGACGACAGGAGAAATAATAACTGAACTGGAGATAGGTTCAGTATTACCTTTCGTCTTTGCTCGAGATGACCTTGCCCTTGTTGACGAAGGTTTAGGCAGAGGTGCAGCAGATGAGGTTTCCAATCTTGGCCCTTTAACTACCCTGGAGATGGGTAGATTGTCCTCTTCATCCTCATCAGTGGGAGCTAGAACCAGCTTCCTTTTTCTTGAAGGTTGGCCGATGAGCTTTGGACGAGACGAAGAAGTCTTAGCTATTGGACGAGCTCGTTCAGCAGAGCGTCCAGCAGTGACACATTGTTCAGACGCTTCTTCTGAGCCTTGCGTCTGAGCTCCTTTTTGTTTTCCTTCAGGTTTGGACTTTTTAAAGCAGTCCAACTGCATCATTACCAAACTTTGCCTGCTAAACTCAGGCTGATGCACACGTTCAATGCCATGAACTCCATAGTATTTGAACTTTCTTTCTGGAGCCAAGTTCTTTAGGTCGTCGTAGACCATATGCTTCTCAAATATTTTGGAGAGAAGAACGCCATAGATGAGTGCAGTGTTCTTCCCAGAGCCTTCAATGGCATATTTGAAGAAGGAAAAGAGTAGGTGGGGAAGGTTTATTTGCCTTTCAAGAATCAAATGAACCAGACAAAATTGATGAGCCTTTGAAACATTATCCTTTGACCCAACCTTATGAAGGATAGCCTTGTTCAAGATTTGGTGAAGAACCCTAGCCTTGTCAGTCATTTTTGAGGCTATGAGTTTGTCACCTGAGTTCTTCAACAGACAATCTCTGATGGTGGAAGCATCACCAATCTCTTCTTCCCAGTCATCTTCAACAGTTATGCCTGATTGAGCGCAACCAGTTGCATTAGAGATAGTTGCTTCAGATACTATTACTTCAGTGTCAAGCACTTTGTTGCGAATCTCCCTTGCAGAGACAATGGGGTTAGTCCAGAACTCCTTAACTAGAGCAGGGTAGATTACCGGAGAACCTTCAAAGTAGCTTGACCATCCAGCAGCATGGATGTTAGAGAAGATGTCAATCCCATTATCAGCCAGGAATTGTAGGTTAAACTTGTACTCGACCATGACATCAGCAGTCTGAGCATTAAAGGTTTTTCCTTTACCCTTAGAGCCAGCAGCAGAAGAGGTTGCCATAGTTTCAGAGAGGATGTTTAAAGAAAAAGGTTTTTCAGAAAGGGTTTTCCTTTTCGAAGATGCAAGAAGAAAGGTTAAAGCTTTTTGTAAAGGTTTGATTTTTATCAAAGCTTAGGTTTTAAAAGGAAGAAGAAGAGAGAGCGAAAACCTTTCGTATTTTCAAAGAGAGAGAGAGAGAGCGAAACGACGTGCATTAAATGTCTGACACACGTTCAGACTTTGAAACCGTAAAAAGCATTTTTGGCAAATAAAGAAGACAAAGAACCGACTCAGTTAAGGGAATGAAGGATAATATTTCATTCGACAAAGATTGAGTTTCATTAATGCATTAGACGAGCATTCAGAAAGTACACTGGACGAGCATGTATTGGACGTAATGCAAATATTGGACGCATGCATTGGACTTTCAGTCAATCAATGAAATGCATGTTCAGATATTTTCTTATAAATATAAACCTATCCTCGGCTAATGGTTTAGTGAAGATATCTGCCCATTGATGGTCAGTATCAACAAATTGAATATCTATTGTTCCTTTTTGCACATAGTCCCTAATAAAATGATGTTTTATTTCTATATGCTTTGCTCTAGAATGCAGTATGGGGTTCTTTGACAAATTAATAGCAGCAGTGTTATCACACATGATAGGGATGTTGCTTACAAACACGTTGTAGTCTTCCAACTGATGCTTGATCCAAAGCAGTTGTGAACAGCAACTGGCTGCAGCAATGTACTCAGCTTCAGCAGTTGATAGAGCAATTGTGCTTTGCCTTTTGCTTGACCATGAGACAAGATTAGCACCAATGAAGTGGCACCCTCCACTTGTGCTTTTCCTTTCTATTCTGTCTCCAGCATAGTCAGCATCACAGAATCCAACTAATCTGTATTCATCAATTTTCTTATACAAAAGACCCAGATTAGTAGAACCTTTTAGGTATCTAAAGATTCTTTTTACTGCTGAGAGATGAGACTCTCTTGGATCAGATTGAAAACGAGCACATAAGCAAACACTAAACATGATATCAGGTCTAGACGCAGTTAGATATAAGAGGGAACCAATCATACCTCTATATACCTTTTGGCCTACCTTTTTATCTTTATCATCTTTGTTTAGCACGGACGTTGGATGCATTGGTGTATTCATAGGTTTACAATCGTCCAACTTGAAGCGTTTTAGAAGCTCCTTTGTGTACTTCGTCTGATGAATGTACACTCCATCTGATGTTTGCTTTACTTGAAGTCCGAGGAAGAATTTTAGTTCTCCCATCATGCTCATTTCAAACTCCCTTTGCATTAATTCAGAAAACTCTTGGCAAAGAGATTCATCAGTTGCACCAAATATTATATCATCAACGTAAATTTGAGCACCAATAAATTCCTTTTTATTTACTTTTCTAAAAAGAGTTGTGTCCACTTTTCCTCTCGAGAAGCCATTCTCCATTAGGAAAGAGATGAGTCTCTCATACCAAGCTCTAGGAGCTTGCTTGAGTCCATATAAAGCTTTCTTAAGCTTATATACATGCTCAGGACGGTTCTGATCTTCAAAACCGGGTGGTTGGAGAACATATACTTCTTCATTAATTACACCATTTAGGAATGCACTTTTTACATCCATTTGGTAAAGCATGATGTTATGATGTGCAGCATATGAAAGTAAGATGCGTATAGCTTCTAATCTAGCTACTGGAGCAAAGGTTTCAGTATAATCAATACCTTCCTCTTGTGAGTAGCCTTGGGCAACTAGCCTTGCTTTATTCCTTACCACCTTGCCATCCTCGTCCAGCTTGTTGCGATAGACCCACTTGGTTCCAATTACAGACTTATCCTTAGGCAGGGAGACCAGCGTCCAAACGTCACTACGTTGAAACTGGTTGAGCTCTTCTTGCATAGCGAGGATCCAGCAATCGTCCAATAAGGCTTCGTCCACAGACTTTGGTTCCATCTCAGAGATGAAGGCTGAGTCAGCTTGCTCTCTGAAAGTTGACCTTGTCCGGACGCTATCATTAGGTTTGCCAATGATTTGATCCTCGGGATGATAAGTTCTGAATTGCCACGAACGAGGGGTATTTACAGCTTTCTGAGACGATGATGCGTCCTTCGTAGCGTCTGATGCCTCGTCTTTGTTGGTTGTTGGACGAGCATCTGAATCATTCAGATTCATATCTGCAAAAGAATCATCTAGCTCTGATAATCTCTTATCAGGCTGTTTGTCATCAAATTTAACATGAATGGATTCTTCAACAATCAAAGTTCTAGAGTTATAGACTGTAAAAGCTTTAGACGTTTCAGAGTATCCTAACAATATTCCATTATCTACTTTGGCATCAAACTTTCCTAGTTGATCCTTAGTATTTAAAATAAAACATTGACATCCAAAGGGGTGGAAATAAGAAATGTTGGGTTTACGTCCTTTCCACAATTCATAAGGAGTCTTATTCAAGATTGGTCTTATGTATATTCTGTTTTGAATATAGTAGGCAGTGTTTACAGCTTCAGCCCAGAAGTGCTTAGGGACAGAATTATCACTGAGCATTGCCCTAGCCATCTCTTGAAGAGATCGGTTCTTCCTCTCAACAACACCGTTTTGTTGTGGAGTTCTAGGGGCAGAGAAATTGTGATGAATACCACTTTCATCACAGAACCTTTGAAAGAGCTCATTTTCAAATTCGCCTCCATGATCACTTCTGATCGAGCTGATGAATACGCCTTTTTCATTCTGAACTCGCTTACAGAATATAGAAAAGACCTTGATAGACTCATCCTTGTGAGCAAGGAACTTAACCCATGTCCATCTAGTATAGTCATCTACTATGACAAGTCCATATTTCTTACCACTGACAGAGGCCGTCCTTGTTGGACCAAACAAATCAATATGCAACAATTCCAGTGGTCTAGAAGTACTAACAATGTTTTTGGACTCAAACGAGTTCTTAACTTGTTTTCCTTTTTGACATGCGTCACAGAGAGCGTCTGATCTAAACACAATCTTTGGTAAGCCTCTTACAAGGTTATGCTTGTTTAGTTTAGAGATTAATCTCATACTAGCATGACCAAGCCTTTTGTGCCAGATCTACCGCTCATCTTCCACAGACACTAGACAAGATACACTTTGAGTTGAAAGTTCCCCCAAATTAATCTTGTACAGATTATTTTGCCTTTTGGCAGTGAATAAGATGGACCCATCAGGGTTCTTGACCATACATTCACCTTTATTGAAGGAAACAACAGACCCACTATCACATAATTGACTTATGCTAAGCAAGTTGTGTTTTAATCCTTCAACCAGAAGAACATTATCAATAGAGGGAAGAGGATGCTTACCAATCTTACCTATTCCTACTATCTTACCCTTCTGGTTGCCTCCAAAGGTGACCCATCCACTAGACTTCTCACGGATTTCATGGAACATACACCTTTCTCCCGTCATGTGACATGAGCAACCACTGTCCAAGTACCAGGACTGGGGTCTTTTTTGTGCTGCTAAGCAGATCTGCAACAGGTATTATCATACTCTTAGGTACCCAGATAGACTTGGGTCCTTTTGGGTTAGTTGGTGGTCTTCGACCATGCATTTTGTTTTTGTTTTTGTAAGTGCATTTTGAAGAGGTGTGACCACTCTTCCCACAAATCTTGCAGTAAGTTTTGGATGCATGCAATTTATTTTCTTTTTGCTTTCCACATGAATGAAAAGCCTTGTGATTTTTGTTGGACCCTGATATTTTCTGAGACGCAGTTTATTTCTCAGAGTCATAGCCTAGGCCAGACTTATCATGAGGTGATCTAGTGTACCTCAATATCAGGTCTAGCTTCTCTGATCCTCCAACAAGCTTAGTTACGCTTTTGGTGAGATCAGGTACCTCTTGTTTTAGTCTAGTTACCTCATGAGGTTCACTAGACTCAGAGGTGAGTTTGTCAGTTAGACTGACATTCTCAGCTTTAAGCTTATTATTCTCTTCAACAAGCTGCTTATTTAGTTTGTTGGATTCTTCCAACTCCTTATTTACTTTTGACAATTTTCTCTTAAGCATGATGTATTGATGATGCAATATAGAAGAATCATTTAGCAGTTCATCATATGCTTCTTGAAGAGAGTCAGAAACGGATACCTCGTCATCTTCTGATTCAGCGTCCGAAGAGCTTTTGGCCATCAGGCAGAGATTTGAGGTAGACGAGCTCCTTGGTCTGAACAGATGTTCCAGAGCATCCAGCTTCTCCTTAGCTGTTTGGAGTTGCGAGACCATGTCCAGTCTTGGACGATCAAGGGCGTTGACAAGACACCAGTTAGCATAGGCATTCTGAGAACATCGTCTGATATCATCACTCGTCCAGTCTGTTTCATGTTTGGACGATGTTGAACCGTCCTCAAGGGTAATCGTTGGACGATAATCTCCGTTTGTGAAGATGTCCCACAGCTCATAATTTTGAGCTTGGACGTATAATTGGAACATTGATTTCCAATAAGTATAGTCTGTTCCCTTGAAGATGGGTGGAACATTCACATTCCATCCTCTTCCAGAGGTAGACTCCTGACTTCTTTCTCCGGAAACAACAAATTGTTCATCGTCCGAAGAGTCTTCATCTTGCTTGTTGGACCATAGGCATAGATTAGCCTCTTCATTTGTTTCTTCTTCTTCTTCTTCAAAAGAGTTCAAGTCCTCCCAAGTTGCCATGAAGTTCTTTTTCTTCTTTTTGAAGAACTTCTTCTTGTCCTTTAGCGTAGGGCAATCAGCTTTGAAGTGTCCTGGTTTGTTACATTCAAAACAGACCAGCTGACTTTTATCCTTGGGTTCAGCATGATCCTTGAAGCTTTTCTTTTGGAATGACCTTCTCTTCATTCCATTTTTCTTTCTCCACATATTCTGAATCTTTCTGGAGATAAAGGATAGCTCGTCATCGTCTGATACATCATCATCAGACTGATCAGCTTCATCACTGGACTCATCAGCTTTTAAGGCTTTTGAGTTGTTGGACCTATGAGCTTTCAGGGCAATTCCCTTGTTCTTCTTTCCGGGATTGTCAAGATCAAGCTCCTGCTCATGAACTTGAAGCGTCCCTACAAGATCATCCAGAGTCAAAGTGGAGAGATCTTTGGCCTTAGTGATTGCAGTGACCAGAGGTCTCCATTGCTTAGGCAGACTCCTAAGAATCTTGGTGACATTCTCCTTGGTAGTGTAGACCTTTCCAAGGGATTTCAGATTGTTGATGATCGTCTGAAAGCGACCCATCATGTCAAGGATGGACTCTCCTTCAGCCATGGTGAACATTTCATACTGGCCAACCAGCATGATGATTTTAGAGTCCTTCACCTTGGTTGTTCCTTCATGGAGATTAGACAAGGTGTCCCATATTTGTTTGGCTGATTCACATGCGTGAATCTTCTGAAATTCGTCAGGACTGAGAGCACACATTAAAGCATATCTTGCTTTATGATTCTGTTCCATTTTAGCCCGTTCAGCATCTGTCCAGTCGTCCTCTGCTTTGTCTGTCCCGTCAGAGTTGAGACAAACGTTAGGACCGTTTGTGATTCTAGCCCAGAGAGCTGAGTTTGTACTGAGGATGAAACCTTTGAATCTCTCCTTCCAGTACAGGTAATGAGTACCGTTGAAGAACGGCGGTCTGGTCATGGAAGTGCCTTCCATAACTGGTTGACTCCCGCTTGGCATACCTGGTCCAGACATATCTGCAGTAGGATCTTTTCCTCTACACGGCAAAGTGCTCAACCCAGAGGCTGAGCTCTGATACCAATTGAAGGAACCTGCTTGAAACACAAGAAGGGGGGTTGAATTGTGTTTTAAACGATTTTAAATTCTTTTCGTAAGCAGATAATGATTTTCGCAAGATAAGACGCTTAAAATGATTAAAAGCAAAGAGAGCTCTTCCAAACTCCAAGTTGGACGCTCACTTAGTTTTGACTAAGACGGAAGACAGCGTAATGAAAGGCAATTCAATCCCAGTTAGTTTGTTAGGCAGAAACTAAAGTAAGAGAAGGGAGAGAAAGGAACATAACGATATTATCCTGGTTCACTCTTCACCAAAGAGCTACGTCCAGTCCTCTCTACTTGAGAGCTTTATCCACTATAACAAAAACCTTTTGTTACAAAGTATTCAACACCTCTTCAGGCAGTATTCTCAACCTCTTCAGGTTCTCTAAGTATTCTTTTACAGACAAGCCTCTTCAGGCTCAACCAAACTAAGGTTTTGAAAAAGATTGTTCTACTAACTCACTAAATGTGAGAATTCGACACTAAAGCTTAGACTCTTGAAAATAGCTCTACACAGAGAGTAATATGAAGGTTAGAATCAGAGTAGCTTTTCTAGCTTTGCAAGCTTGAGATTTTCTCTTTTATCTCTTGAGCTAATATTTTCTTGTATCTCTTGAAGGATTTTGAAATGCTATGTGTTGCTTCACTTGTATTTTTGCTCAAGTTCGGTTTTTGTTCTCTGTACCTTTGCACTTTCAAAAGATGAAGGTATATATAGCCTCTTTTCTTTGAGCAGTCTTCAGTCTTCAACGGATGGAAAAGGATCCGTTCTGATGAGCATTGAATGCATTTGATCCGTTGAGTCTGATAGCTTCTGAAGTTTCTGATCAGCAGAATAGACTATCAGGGTGATAGCTAAAAGTGGTGCTGACATATCCTCTGAGTAGAACGAAAGTTGCCTTTTGTTTATCCAAAACAAGAAGATCAACTTCTTTAGGTGATAGAGACATTCTGGCTTATGCTTTACTTTTGTACGAATCTTACAAAGAATGTTTTGTCCCACGGGTATAAGCCTTTTACAGGGAATAATAAATTCAAATGCTTTTACAAGATATTCACGCTTGAAATTTAAAAGACATTTATTGGACTAGCTATTACAGAAGGTAACCAAAAGAGTCTTTGGACTCAATGGTTCTACAAATTACCATCCAGTCGTAAACCAAGAATAGGTGTTGGACGAGATAAAGTCTTTGGACTATGTTGGACGAGATAACGTCTTTGGACTATGTTGGACGAGACAAAGTCTTTGGACTATGGATAGTCTTTGGACTCAATTTAGATTTGTCCTGCACACTTAATATAAAACGTTAGTCCATAACAAATCTTTGTTCATCTTAAATTAGCTCTTTGTTAACATCAAAACTTAAGGGATTATCTGGACCATGACCACTTTGGTTCCAACAATAGTGGTATCTATGTGTAGCCTGTGTGGTTGTGCGGCAGAATCTACTTTACATTTGTTCTTGGAATGTTCCTTTGCTAAACAAATTTGGCACTAGTTGGGCTTTTGCATTGGCTGCAGTTTGGATACTAATGACTTTCATAACCTGCTATCTCACTGCAAAAGATCTAGGAGTCCTCAACTGTTGGATGTTGTTGTTGCTTACATTGTTCACTTGATATGCATGATATGGTCTTGTCAGAATAAGTTAAGGTTTGAAGATAAAGGTTGCAGTCTCCATGTAGCTATCTCCCAAATCTCTTCCTATGTTTCTCTTTCAGGCACTTATACTTCTAATTGCATGACTGATTCAGTCCAGGATTTGTTGATTTTGAAGAATCTTAAGGTTGTTCCTCATCCTCCTTCTGCTCCTGTCATCAAGGAGGTTATATGGCATCCTCCTCTTTGTAACACTGTCAAATGCAAAACAGATGGAGCTGCAAGAGGATGTCCTGGTCTTGCTGCTTATGGAGGCTTGTTCCGAGATAGTAAAGCTACTCTTATGGGATGTTTTGCTGAAAATATTAGTGTGTCTACTGCTTTTCAAGCAGAATTTATTGCTGCCATGCTAGTCATTGAGTTGGCTTTTAAAAAGGGTTGGCTAAGGCTATGGCTTGAATGTGATTCTTAGCTGGTGGTTTCTGCTTTCAAAAACTCTACTTTGGTTCCTTGGAGGTTAAGTAACCGATGGCTCAATTGTTTAGCTTTAACTAGGAGATTTCATTGGTTTAGGGTGTCTCACATTTATAGAGAAGGCAATGCTTGTGCTGATAAGCTTGCTAATTTGGGTTTCTCAATTTCTGGTTTTGGGTGGTGGGAGCTTTTCCCTTTTTCCAACACCAATGATTTATTAAGGAATCGGTTAGGTCTCCCTGCCTATAGGTTTAAATAATTTTTTTCTTCTTTGCATGAGTTTTGGTCTTATGTCCCCTCATGCTTTCCTTGTATCTTTTTTTATCTTTAATAAATGTGAGGTAGCATTAGGGGTACTCTTTCCTTGTTGGTGCTTTTATCCCTAAGGAGGGTTTTGCACCATAAGGTTTTAATGAGGCCTCTACTGTGTCTTTTGGAAAAAAAAAAAGAAAAAGATATAAGGTTATGTTATGATGAGCAGCAAAAGATAGTAAGATACGAATAGCTTCTATTCTAGAAACAGGAGCGACGGTTTCAGTGTAATCAATACATTCTTCTTGAGAATAACCTTGTGCTACTAACCTTGCTTTGTTTCTCACAACCTTTCCATTTTCATCCATCTTATTTCTAAAGACCCACTTTGTTCTAATAATGGATTTTTCTTTAGATTCTTGAACTAAGTTCCAAACTTAGTTTCTCTTGAACTGATTGAGTTCATCATGCATAGCCAAGATCCATCCATCGTCCGAAAGAGCTTCATCCACAGTTTTTGGTTCTAACTCACAGATGAAAGCTGAATCAGCTTGATTTCTGAAGATTGACCTAGTTCTTACTTTGTCACTGAGTTGACCAAGAATTTGATCTTCAGGATGATAAACTTTGAATTGCCAAGATTTCTGGCTATTAATAGACAAGTGAGGATTGTGATCATCAGCTTTGACATCATCGAAGATTTCCTTTCCATTGTTGGTTGGACGATGATCATTCAGATCCAGATCTGCAAGAGATTCGTCCAGCTCTGATAATGTCTTATCAGACTTTTTGTCATCAAATTTAACACGAATAGATTCTTCGACAATTAATGATCTACAATTATAAATTCTGAAAGCTTTAGATGTTTCAGAGTATCCTAAGAAAATACCATTATCAACTTTGGCATCAAATTTTCCTACATTATCTTTAGTGTTTAATATAAAACAAGGACATCCAAAAGTATGAAAATATGATATGTTGGGTTTTCGTCCTTTTCACAGTTCATATGGAGTCTTTTTCAGTATTGGTCTTATGTATATTCTATTTTGAATATAGCATGCTGTGTTAATAGCCTCAGCCCAAAAGTTCTTAAAGACAAAGTTATCATTAAGTAATGTTCTTGCCATCTCTTGAAGAGACCTATTCTTTCTCTCAACGACCCCATGTTGTTGAGGTGTTCTAGGGGCAGAGAAATTATGAAGAATACCATTTTCTTCACAGAACAGTTGGAAGTTTACATTCTCAAATTCTCCTCCATGATCACTTCGGATTGAATTGATACATATACCTTTCTCATTCTGAATCCTTTTACAGAATATTGAGAATACCTCAAAAGACTCGTATTTGTGAGCTAAGAACATTACCCATGTCCTTCCAAAATAATCATCAATAATGACAAGTCCATATTTCTTTCCACTTAGGGAGGTAGTCCTTATTGGACCAAACATATCTAAATGTAGCAATTCTAAAGGTCTGGATGTTGAAACAATATTCTTTGAATTAAAAGAATGTTTAACTTGTTTTCCCTTTTGACAGGCATCACATAGAGCATTCGATTTATAGGCCAGCTTTGGTAATCCTTTTACGAGGTTGTGCTTTTGTAGCTTTGAGATTAATCTCAGGCTTGCATGACCAAGTTTCTTGTGCCAAATCCATTGCTCATCATTCATAGACATTAGACATGACACATTTTGATTAGAGAGGTCCTCTAAGTCAATTTTATATACATTGTTTTGCCTTTTACTAGTAAATAGAGTGGACTCATCATCATATTTGACTATACATTTATCTTTATTAAAAGACACTACAAACCCGCTGTCATACAATTGGCTTATGCTAAGCAGATTATGTTTTAACCCTTCAACTAACAAAACATTATTTATAGAGGGAGAGTTATTCTTACCAATTTTACCATTACCTACAATCTTTCCCTTTTGATTGCCACCGAAAACAACTGATCCTTCAGACTTTGGCTTTAGGTCTAGGAACATAGACCTTTCTCCCGTCATGTGTCATGAGCATCCATTGTTAAGGTACCATGATTGGTGTTTTCTTTCTGTTGTCAAGCAAGTCTGTAACAGAGATTATTTTACTTTTAGGTACCCAGATAGACTTGGGTCCTTTTTGGTTAGTTGCAGGTAACTTATAAGTTCTAGATTTTCTTTTGTGTAAGCATCTGGATGCGGAGTGTCTATTTTTACCACAAATAGAACAATACATTACTCTTTTTGTCTTAGAGGTTTTTGGATTTTCTTTTTCATATTCAATGCCAGATTTATCGTAGGGAGATCTATATCTAAGAATTAAATTGAGATTCTTAGATCCATCAGTGAATTTAGATAGACTATCAGTTAAGTAAGTAACTTGATGCTCAAGTTTCTCAACTTCACAAGATGTATTGGACTTAGAGCTTGAGATTTCAGTTAGGCTGATTATCTCATCTTTTAGTTCTTCGTTCTCAATTTTGACTTTGTCAAAGTCATTATTGAGTTTGTCAAATTTTCTTTTAAGAGCTTTATATTCAAAATAAGTAGTGCATGATTCATTTAATAACTCTTCATATGCATCTTTAGAGTAGTCAGATATATTTACCTTATCTTCTTTTATTTTTGTCTCAGAGGAAATACTTGCCATGAGACACATATTTTCTCTTGGGGATGCAGGTGGAGATCTCTCAAGAATATCCATTAGATTCATCATTCCCCAAGCAATTGTCTCTTCAGCTAGGACATCTCTTCTTGCTCCGTGTACATTTCGAAACAGGAAGGCCCTTGCCTCACAGTCAAGATCAACTCTTCTTCTTTCCTCAAAGGTGCAGAGATCTAGAGGTTCATCATGTATTCTCCATTGATGATGATGATGGGACGGAAGGTTTTATCAGTGAGAGTTTTCCAGTGTTCTTTTGATCCTTGGGTTACAACAAAGGATCTAAAGTTTTCTTTCCAAGCATCATATTCTGATTCTGATGATAGATAAATAGGTGGTCCTTCAGAACGAGCAGGTCTCCTTCTCATAAAAAGAGCATCTAGCATGTCAAGCACTCTTTTCGTAATATCACAATACATCACCATGTTGACAGTTCTTGCGTCCAAGGCACATGTAAGAGTGTAGACAGCTCTAGCATTGATTCTCACTCTTTTTTCCTCTTCTTTAGAACATTCAGCTCTTGGTTTGACTTTGCGTTCACCATTGATAACAGTGGTAGGACAAAAGTTATCATTGGTGTAAGCTCTCCATAGGTTATCAACACTTTGTTCCAAGCTGAATCTCATGAATAGTTCTCTCCATATGGCTAGTCACCAGTTATATAGAACATAGGTGGTCTATCTATAGAGAAGTTACTGAATTCTCTTAATGACTCAGGCTCAGGATATGAGATGATTGAAGAGGTAGATTGTTTCTCTTCTTCAGAAGAATCTTCAGGGAGATGATTTTGAGACCAGAGACATAGGTTGGCCTCTTCTTCAGAGGAGTCAAGATCTTCCCATGTTGCCATGAGATTCTTGCTATTCTTTTTGAAGAACTTTTTCTTGTCTTTTAGCTGAGGGCACTCAGCCTTGAAATGGCTTGGTTTCTTGCACTCATAGCAAACTATTGGATTTTTATCCTTGGTTTCACCATGGTCTTTGACATTTTTCTTTGTAACTGGTCTTCTTCTCATTTTTCTTTTTCAGAATACGTTTAAGTTTCTTTGATATGAGAGACAACTCATCATCAGATTCTTCTTCTTCATCTTGATCATTTTCATCGCTAGAATCATTAGCTTTGTGATCTTTCGAGTTGTTGGATTTTTGGCTTTTTAAGGCAATAGTCTTGCCTTTCTTTGTAGGGTTGTCCTGGTTGAGCTCCTGCTCATGAACTTGAAGAGTTCCCACAAGATCATCTAAAGTCAAAGTTGACAAATCCTCGGCTTGCGTGATTGCAGTGATGAGTGGTCTCGGTTCCTTATGTAGACTCCTGAGGATCTTCGTAAAATTTTCTTTGTAGTATGGACCTTTCCAAGAGACTTCAGATTGTTGATGATAGTTTGGAAACGACCTATCATATCAACGATGGTTTCTCCATTTTCCATAGTGAACATTTCAGATTGGCTCATAAGAATAATGATCTTTGAGTCCTTTACTTTGGATGTTCCTTCATGAACATTTGATAGAGTATCCCAGATTTGTTTTGCTGATTCACATGCATGAATCTTTTGGAACTCGTCTGGACTAAAAGCACACATCAGTGTGTATCTAGCTTTGTAGTTCTGCTCCATCCTTCTTCTCTCATCATCAGTCCACTGAGACTCATCTTTCTCAGTGCCATCAAGATTGTTGACGATGTGAGGACCGTTCATGATTAATGGCCAGAGCGCAGAGCTGGTACTTAAGATGAATCCTTTGAATCTTTCTTTCCAGTAAAGGTAGTGAGTGCCATTTAAAAAAGGCGGTCTTGTCAAGGAGGTACCTTCAAGAACAGGTTGACTCCCACTGGGAATCCCTTGTCCTGCCATCGAGCTTTGGATCTTTTCCTCAAACAAGGCTAAATGCTCAACCCAGAGGCTGAGCTCTGATACCAACTGAAATTGAAACAGGGAAACACAAGAAAGGGGATTGAATTGTGTTTCTTAACCGATTTTCGAAAACTTTTTTCAAGCAAACGTTTTAAGGCAGTTAAGATGAAAGAACACACCAAAATGATTACAAGCGTTTAAGATACTGTTGTTTTCAATCCCCAAGCTAGTAATAAATAGAAACTTAACAAGATAGGGATAGAGAGATTCACACAGAGATATATCCTGGTTCACTCTTTCAAATCGAAGAGCTACATCCAGTCCTTTCCCTCAGACGGTTTTTCCACTAAAACTCTTAGCACTTTTCACAAGCTGTTTCCAAGCCTCTCCAAGACTATAACTCCAAGTATTCTACACCTTTTCAGGCTACAAGTATTCTTTTACAGACAAGCCTCTTCAGGCTCAACAAATCCTAAGATTTGAGAGGGGTTTTTCTGAGCTTTTTTTTTTTTTTTTTTTTTTTACAAACTCACTACAACGAGAGTATTACTGAATATAGCTCTTTTACAATCTGTTTGCAACTTTACAATGAAAGAATGAGAAGGTTTAGAGATCAATGAAAGCTTTAAGGCTTTTTTTTGTTTACACAATGAATTCTCTTGAATATTTTCTTGCTCGTATGTTCTCTGTTTTCTTCTTCAAAGGAGGGTCTTCTTGTAGCTTTGTCTTGACCTTCTGAATTCAAAATAGTGGGAAAAATTTTCCGTTTAGACACATTCAAATATCCGTTAGGCATAGCATCATTTGCCAATTGTTCTCCATTTGTAATTGTCCTTTCAGAATGAGGAGGTAGTAGCAACTTGAATTGTAGCAGACTGATTTTGCTTTTATGGCCGACAAGCGTTTTGCTATACATGATTTGCTTTGCTCTACGTGGTTTGCCTTGTACGACGTTCGTACCGTCTTTTGTCTTATGTAAAAAAGATATTTCCTTATAACTAAGACTTTTGAATAAGAGAGTCACGTCATCTGCAAAATGAAGTTAGTGGATGCACAGTTATATATAAAAAGGTTGGATGCACAATTTATATAGACAGTTGGACGCACAAGTAGTGTAGACAATTGGACGCACAATATGTAAAGGCAGTTGGGTGTTAAACGCAGTGACCAAAATTGGACTCACAATATAGATAATTGGACGCACAGTATGTATAAGCACTTTGGACGTTTAAAGCAGTGTAAAGAATTGGACGCACATAACTATATGAACATTTTTTGTACATAAACTTTTACCACTATAGACCAACAGGTTATTTGGACAAACCATGTAGTTTCTTTGGACGAAGATATTGCAGTGAGCTTTTTGTCCTTTAAGAGCTAGGTGAAACTTTGGTTTTGGAGAACTATCTAAAGTCAGAAACATACAAAGGTCTTTTGACCTTATGGATTAGCATAAACTTGACTTCGAGTAAGTTCAATAAACATATAATAATTTTGTTAAACAGTAAAACTTTTAGGGGTCATTAGCCATTACTGTTTTGGTTCTAACAATAAGAAACATGTATATCATCAAATATTGGAGAGGGGCAATAGCATAGCATGTAAACATGTTGCATGCAGCACAGAGAAAAAATACAATACTCAAACAACTATCTCTCGAGTCATACGTCACATCCATCTAAAAACTTATTTTCTCAGATCAAACTTCTATGAGGGATACTAATCCCTATATGCATGTCTGTTGATTTCATCATGTCATCAAGTGGACATCCCCGTCGGGACAAATACATCACATCACATCATTTCACATTGTCCCCAATTGGACATCCCGCTTTGGGACAGGTGGTACATATCTCATCCCCATTTGGACATACCCCATTGGGATAGGTGGAACTCATAACATCACATCACATATATCATCCCTGATTGGACATCCCGCTTAGGGATACGTGGTACACGTCTCGTCCCCATTTGGACATCCCCCATTGGGACAGGTAGAACATCATGATGCTATGATATGTAGCAAACATCCATCATAGGTTGATAAGCACTTGGCCACAACCACTATGCATTGCATCCACATCCACATCAACATCATCACGATGCCTTGCATCCACAAGCCACATCTCCACAGCCAGAACCACGACGTATCAACCCGAACTACACATCAACCTCACCATACTCTCATCAACAGTCTAACCAATCACAAGCTAATAAAATCATAGCAACAAGCATGCCAACATATACATCATCATATAGACAGATAAACAGGTAGCCACATAGGCAGTTTAGCATGCATTCAACCTCAACAACAACATCGTCTAGCCTAGGGTATTGTCTTAGCGGTGATAGCCCCAAAGATACCTATACCTAGGGTTTAGGTACTTTGCCACGGGCTCAATCTCTAGTAGGGTTTAAGGTTCCCCGACACATGTATACATTCTACACTACGCTTGCCTTCCCGATGATAACAGTTCTTTCTCCCCATCTAAAATATTGCAAACCGCGACCATGAACATGATCACGAGCACAACACCATCACCACCACAGCCACCACGAAATCTACCTCACTCAGCCACCACCACGTGGTACCTCAGCCGCCAACCTCACACGATCACGATCACGAACTTTTCCTTAATCCCGGGAACAAGATCTCAAAACCAAAGAGAAATTCAAAGGAAAAGCTCGAAGAATATGAATAACACGAAGAACATTAAGGTCGACGTGTTGGAGATTCGAGCTTACCTTTGAGAAATTGAGAAACCAATCAGTATAACTCGCAGTACTCGAAGCTCTGATCACGATAATGTAGTCAAAAATGCGTTCCGATGGTCCGGTCTCCCTCAAACCTAAGCTTCTCTCTCTCTCTAAGCTTCTCTAGTTCTAAGACTTATGCAAATTTCGTCCCAAGTGAAATGAAGAAGAAAGAGTTAAGTGTTGCTGTCCTGCTGTCCACGCTTAAGCGTGTAGAAGCAGCACTCTTGAGTGTTCCTACACTCTGTAACGCCCCAATTTTCAAGTTTTATAATTATTTAGTATTTAAACGTTTGTATTTTATTAGAGGGTTTAGAGAGTGAACTAAATTATTCTGAGAACATAGTGATGCCCTACACAACCATAGGAAGCCATGGTTAAGTTTCGGGCGAAAACTCAAATGGAGCCCAGTCTGCATTTTTACGGATAATAGTCTTTTTCTACTATCATGACCTAATTTTGACTCGTGAACGAAACAGTTAGGTTTTATATTTTATTTCCAACGATATTGATTATTTTGAAAATTTTCAAAATAAATAAGTCATCGAAATAAATAAGTCGTCATACGACTTTCTTGGGCGAAAACCTAAATCGGGTGAATAACGGAGGTAAATACGGGATTTCAGTGACCCGCTACAGATAAGGTTGAAGTCACATGGTGTGCTATGACTCATCAGTGTAATGATTGCGTTTAGAAAATATCTGGAAGAGAAATGACCAAAATGCCCTTGGCCTTTTTCATAATTACCATTTGTCGTAGAATGAAAAGACCGTTTTGCCCTTGAGAATTTATGGAATAACCCTTTTGACCATGTGACTCATCAATGTCATCATTGCATTCTAGAAATATCTAGATATTTATAGGGGAAATGACCATTATGCCCCTAGTCTTTTAAGGAATTACCAAATTACCCTTTTGGTTATTTACAAGTTTGCAATGACATCAAATAATATCTCACCTTCACTCTTTCTCTCTAGGCCACACGGCCCTCCCTCGTTCTCTCTCTTTCTCACTTTTCTCTCACTTGTTCTTCATTTTCTCTCTTTATTCTTCAAGTGTTCTTCAAGTTTGATCTTGAGAACTTAGTGATTTTTGGGTGATTTAAGTTATTCCTCTTCAAGACTTTGAATCTAGGAGGTATTAACTCCATCCTAGCTTTCTTAATCACTCTATTTCATCTCTTGATTCATGAACTTTGAAAATTCATAGAAAAGTGTAGAAAAATCCTTTTAATATCAAATCAATTTCTATGATCTAGTTTCATCATTCTCTTTCATTATCCAAGAGCATGAAATCAAACAAGTTTTCAAGCCATTTCTTCTTAAAGTGTCTGAACCGCCTAGCTTGAAAAATGTTGAGTTTTTGATTCAAGTTTTGAGTAATAAGACTTAATCTAGTGTTGTGTATACTTGAGGATCATTGATCCAAGAGTTGGAAACCAAATGAGCTTCTTAGCTTATATGGGTTTTCTTGGCCGAAACCTCCATGTATTGATGGATGGGATTTTGGTTCAAGTTTTGGTGTAATAGGCTTTGATCTAGCCTTAGCACACCTAGTAAGGATGAAATCCAAGAGATAGGAATTTTTGGACATCCCTAGTTATTTTTATGGCTCCATGGCCGAATCCTATATAGGTAGGAATAGGAATATTTGTGTTGTGTAATATTGATGTTTGGATTGATTAGGTGAATGTAGTTGTGATTGGTTGATCGGACGAGGAATCGGGAGAATCCGCGAGCCGATTGGACGACTTTTGCTTGGAGGATAACTACAACGGGTAAGGGGAGTTTGCCTGAGGGATTTTCCCCGATAACTATATGTTATCCGTGATTGATTTGTGTAGATTTGTTGGAGCTTCGTTGTGATTGTAATAATGATTTATGCCCTTGAATGCTTTAGTATATTCTAGCATATGTTTATGATGATGTTGATTGGATGAAAAAGGTTTTCATGTATGTTGAAAAACCATACTTTGATCACTAGATCAAGTAAGGATTTTTATGCTTGATTATGATGCAATTATGTGTGATTATTGTTTGTCATAATTATGTGAGCATTTTGAGCTATGACTTGTCTAGTTGGTGAAGCAAAATCTTCACTTTTTCCTTAAGGAGGCTTGCGGCCTTAGTGAGTAAAATGAGGAAGAACATGTGTTGTTCTTGAAAAATTAAAGTTTTGAAGTAAGAAAAGTGTTTTAGAGACTTATGTCGCAAAGAAAAATAATAAGTGATTTGATCCAAAGATCAAATAAAGTTTCAACTTTTAAGTGTTTTCACCAAAGTGAAACATGTCTTTTACTTTAACTTTCATCTAAGTAATCAAGTGATTTAAAAGTGAAACAAAGAAGCGTTTTCACGAAAATTTAAACATAGTTTCATAAGGCATTTCCTTTATCTTAGAACAAAGACAATGTTCCTTTTTCAAACATAATGGAGACCTTTTATCCTTTAGTTGATTAAAATGGATCATAGTTATGGAAGTTAGATGAGATTACATTTCCGTTACACTAACTTAGCTCATGGTTTTACACTAAGCTAGTAAGGAAAATCGTTTTCAAAATAGTTAAGGAACTTTACCTTAATCAAAGTAACAAAGTTTTTTCAAGTTATGAGTTTTCAATCAAAAAGGATTTGGTTTACAAAAAGAGTTTTTAACTCTTAATCATAAATTTTTATGCGTGAAAAACCTAAGTTAAGTAATTAACTTAGAGTTGAAGACAAGGGATAATTAAGTATAGTATGTGGTGGAACAAGACCATGTACTATACCATTAATTACTTAATGCATCAATGACTTCATAAGACTTAAGTGAATCAACACTTATTTCTTTAATTGAAAATCAAGGAGTAATATATTAGAAAGGATCAAAGACTTATCTAAGAGGATTCTCAATCCTTCTTCATAATACTTAGGATTTGAGATGTGATTCATAAGACATAAACACAAACATGATACGTTTTGGGTTTTGAAATAGTCGTTCGCTTGTTTCAGTCTTGTAATAATCGGGACGAGAAGGTCCCTGAGGCTATGCAGGTATAGAATTGTACAGTTGAAGGAATTCTGAGGCTGTGCAGGTATGGGATTGTATAGTTGAAGGAAGGCTTATAAGAATTGATTGGTGCTACCTATACCAACAAGATTAGTCTTCTTTTTGGAAGCCCAAAACATAAGAACTCCATAGTTAAGCGTGTGTGACTTGGAGCACTTGTAGGATGGGTGACCTTCTGGGAAGTTTTCTAGAAAGCGTGTGAGTGAGGATAAAGCACGCTGAAAAGACCCGTGTTGGTTTGTGGGGACAGTCGGCAATTCTGAAAGCAGTCAGGATCATTCCAAAGGAATCACGAGATATTTATCCGATGGACAAATGTTTTATAAAACAACGACGCGTATAGTTCCTAAGGGATAAAACCTAGCGAATCTTGAACCTTATCCAATGGATAGACATTGCTTTATCGCATCTGCCTTGTGTAAGCAATGGCATTTCATGTGCATAGTTGTAAGGCCTTGAGCCTAGAAGTTGAGCTTACACATTGATGCGGGTGCGAATCTTATGGTGACGATTTTAATGGGACCAGTTGGTGATTCTTCTGTGTCGTGGCGAATTCATGCAATACACTGATATCCTCTACTAGATGTCGTAATTTTCATGTTTGGTTGAGAGTGTTTCCGTAAAGCCAGATACGTGCACGTTACGAATGTTGTGGCATCTTGTTCATGGCTGGTAATAACCAGAACATGTCCTTCCATTCACTCTCTCCGACACATTTGTTAGCTCCATGGAGTAGGGGTCAAAGTTTTACCCTTGTGGCATATGGCATTGAGTCATGTATATCGCATTGTATTGTATGGTTGTTGATGATTACATTTTCTTATTGTACATCACCATTTTGCTTTCAAAGATGTCTTATGCTGCTAATTGATTAATATGATATATTAAGATTTACGGTATGCATGTTGGATATGTTATTACTTGGTGTGTTATCATGCGTTATTATTACTGTTATGCTGTTTTCTGTGTCTTGCATGTAGTTATCGCGTTTAAATCCATATATTGGTTACTCACCTTTGCATGTACATGTTGGACACCCTGTTGTGTTTTTGGATACGTGTACAGATACTTCTCAATGGTCATTTGGGTCACTTCAGGACCCTGTAGCTTGTGTTTCTCGATGCCGATGACAAAGATGTGTGGACTATCGACGACGAGGCCCAGTCTCATTGGTATGATGTATACTAGGTAGTAGGCTCTATTGTCCATAGTGTTATTTTATCAAACCAGCTCTTAGGGTTTTAATATATAATGTTGAGAAAGTCGGTATGTGGGGTTTTGAGAACCTTTGTACAGTTGGAGTCTTCTGAATGAAAATAATTTCAGGAAGGTTTATATGTGGTGATGAAATATTTTATGAATAAACCCAGTTATGTGTGTTGTCAAGAATGATGTAATTTTATTATTGTGATGTGTGTATCACTTTCTGATGTTTTATGCCAAAAACTTTTTACACCCAAGTTTTCTGACTTAAAAGTAAATTATTCTTTTTCCGAAAGTAACTAGCAAATCTCTTCTAAATTTAATTCCGCACGTGTTCTTTATGTAATACCCAAAGGGGGGTGTTACATTAGTGGTATTAGAGCTGGTCAAGTCTTTTGGGAACCTTGGGGAATAGGTCTGTTGTGATTTTGTTGTGTGATCTCTAGCTGAACTTGATTGAATTGTTTCCTTGTCGAAACAATGTGTGTTGACACACAAGCATGTGTGTTTTGATGGGTTCTGATTGGGCTTAGGCCTTGTAAGAACTCATGATTAGTAATGGTAATTGTATTTATGTTGACACGTTGTTTATCCTTTGGGGATTATGTCAGACATTTGGACAAGTATGCCTTAGACAGATAGAAGAATACCTAAAGTTTTTAAAGTAGATGCATCGGTAGCTATTGAGCGACTAAAGGAATGGCAAGATAACGACATGCTCGTTAATAGAGTTGAAAGAATGGAATGGAATCCAGGTAGAGCATTGGAAGTGTAGTAAGACCTTAATGGACCTCGAGGATAGTTACGACGGTGATTGTGAGCTTGAGCATTCTCAGACGTAGAAATCTATTGGAAAACCACTAAAAATTACTAATTCCCTGGTATTTGTAGACGACCGCTTATGTCATGGGGATGGAATGGGAGAATAAAGACTTGATGATTTGAAAAATGAGAATTTTTATAACTGTTTTGTGATTATTCGATGTTGGTTTAATCATATAATTTAAGTTAGCCTATACAAAAGTGATAGTTTTCCGAATACTTGATGATAACTTGTCACCAACGATGATTTCCCTTGAAGTGTGGTAATCACGTGAAGTTTCTTCTGATAGTATTTTAAGAAACGATTAGGAGCCTTCATTGTTGTGAATTTGATTGATAGGATAATTGCCCCATTAGGACAAATGAAAGGCTACACCTTATGGGTGGACTTGTAATCCAAGCTGATGATGGTGAAGAGTATGTGTGATACTTAAGTATAAACTTTCAAAGGTTGCGAATGATCAGAGACTGAGTGAACCAGAATTGAAAGGTGAATTTTGATTATAGAATGAGTGTCTTTAGAACTGGCACGTGTTCTTTATGTAATACCCAAAGGGGGGTGTTACACACTCTAGCATGGGCCTTCTCCAAGCTTGAGCGTAGCCTGCTAGTCGCCACGTCTTTGCCACGTGTCGCATGTGCGCTCACATGTGCACCTCCAAGCTTTTACGTGCAACTACCCATGCACGAGTGTCAACGGTCAACGTTTAAGTATGGGTTTTTCCACTTCTAAATGTTGGATGCTGATCAGAACTGTTCTTCCACGTTTCTCCACTTTCTGGATTCGTCCCAAGGCCAAATTGTCCCAAATTTGAACCATGACTTCCTCTGTGACACCCAGTACCCGCATATGATAATTACATAAGAAAAATCATACATGTCTTTAAAGTAATATATAATTAGAATAAAAACATCAAGAGTTATGTGTATCACATTATCCAAAAACATAATGAATAAGTCAAATGCTTTAAAACCAAAACTGCGGAAAAAATAATATATAAACCCAAACCTCGATGTCACATATCAGAGCTGGTATACCAAGTACAGTAATACATCGGACTACAACTAAAACATAAGAGAATCTATCAACTAATCTACAAGTAAACGATCTCCTCGGGATCACTCCTCAACAGCTGGCTCACCCTCCACTGCGTAAACAAGGTAAATGCATAGAACAACAAAAGCAGGGGGTAAGAAATCATATATATGAATATAATATGGCAACATGATAGTGAATAAGATGAGCATACAACACACAATCATACAACACATATTACATCATGTTAAAGAATGCGAGCAATGCAATGCAACATCACTATTCCATGCACATGTGGATCCATCAACACTAACTCAAGAAGGACGACTAGGAGTACATATCCGGTTAACCAGCATTGATGAAACATCATACTAGATGATCCCCACGGATACTCTCACTAATCCTGAAAATGTACCGTCGCTCGTCAGGGTGCTCAGGATGGTTGAGTGGTTATTCCGGCCATAGGTAGCTAACCCACGCCATCAAGGAACTCCCACACCCGACGCTACCCTCAAGGTCGGGATAACACATATCGTGGCCTCCACCATCGCGATTCATCGTTTGCCTTCAACTAGCACCATCTATACCAGATGTTGGTGCGATGTCAACAACATACATACATATGTCCATTCACAAGGATTATCTACATTGACCATCAATGATGATCATTACCAACATCTGACGATAACGTATCGTTAACATTGTAAACAATAACTCCTCATTACTATTAACATTTGTAGCTAAAGGGTTGCTCAAAGAGAGGACATACTGACGGAACTGCTCTAGGAGATACTGGATGAACTGTTCTGGAGGATGTTGCAGCAACTGGAACCGATGTGGTCCCAAGTTTAAGGACCTATTTCCTCTTTCCTGACGTGGTCCCAGGTGCCCATGTGCCAAATATTTGGGAATTGGGCCTTTTCTTTTAATATACTATTATTTTGAGCCCAAAAAGGAGGAAAGAGGAAAGGGGCCTTCTAGAAGGGTATTGTAAAACTCTAAAGGGACACCCCTTAGATTTATTCAAGACATTCTCCCTCTGGACAGTAGCGGTAGCCTCTAGCTCCTTTCCATCATCTTCCCCATTTTATTCGTCTTCCATGGTTACTTACTCTTATTTTCTATTTTCCTTCTTGTAAGTTCACTATGAGCTAAATTTGCTGCAGCTATGGTTAGTTGATCTTGTAATGAATCTTTAGTAAGTTGTTATGTAATTATTTGCTTTTTCATTTTCTATTAAATTTGCTCTTTAATTTCGTTTTGCTTAAGCTTAATTACCACGAGCAGAACTAAACTCATGACTGTATCGAGAGAGCTTCATGTGGCAAAACTGATTTATAGATAAGAGGTATATCATTTAATCATGAGATTGGTGGTTTCAACTAGTTTAGAGATAAATGCTTGGACTCTTAGGCTAGCTAGAAGGTGCTTGATTAAGGGGAGGGTGTAACTAACACGCGCTTAGAGATAAGGAACGTTTAGTGAACCTATCTATTTAGTTTTAAGAAACAAACTTTAACTTCCTGGATCCAAATGCTATAGCATTCGCATAGCATAACTGTTACTAAAGTGAAGTTACAAGGGATACATCCCATAGCTGTTTTACCAACTCTGTTGCTGCAACCTTTTACTCTGTTTTCTTTATTAATTGTTAGAACTGTTCTGAACACACACACCAAATATTTGTTACTTTTGTGAATCTTGACTTAATATAACCATTGATTAGAACTTGGAATACCATTTTAATCCTCGTGGGATCGACCTATACTTTCATTTTATTATTTGTTAAACGACTGTGTATCCTTGCACATCACGTTTTTAATTAACAAGTTTTTGGCGCCGTTGCTTGGGATTAGTAATGGTGTTTAATTTATAAGTTGAAATTGATAGTTTTATTAGTTGAGGTAACTTATCATCTTTGAGGTGTTTTGCTATAGCATGAGGAACTTAAAACTGTATGCATAGGCAGAGCACAACTGTTACTGAAGCAACTAGTAATATCTCTGAGATGGCTAATGAGAATTAGATTGATAGCATGGCTCTGGCTAACGACAGCAATGCTACCATCAGGAGCTATGCCATGTATGATTCTGGAACCATGAACTCATGCATTGTGAGGCCTAACATTACTACAAACCATTTTGAGTTCAAGCCTGTGATGTTCCAAATGCTGCAACTTGTGGGGCAATTCAGTGGGTCACCTTAAGAAGATCCATATTAGCACCTGAAAGAGTTTCTGGAAGTGGCTAACAACTTTAAAAATCCTAGTGTCACTGATGATGCATTTAGGCTGATGTTGTTCCCTTATTCTTTGAAAGATCGAGCCAAAACTTGGTTTAAGTCTTTGGAGCCAAATACACACATTTCAGAGGTAAGCCATTATCCCAACTCCCTGTGTGTTCAAGTACACAGGCTCTCAACAAATGCTCCAATGATTGGATCGTCCTCTCTGACCGTCCATTTGTCTGGGGATGGTAAGTTGAGCTTAACCTCAGTTTAGTTCCTAATGCAATGTGCAGCTGTTTCCAGAATCTTGATGTGAACCTTGGGTCTCTATCGGATATGATGCTTGCAGGTACTCCATACAACCTCACTATTTCTTTGATGTAGATCTGTGTCAGCTTCTCCAGTGTGCAACTTTCAACAATAGGTAGGAAATGGGCACATTTCGTTAGCCTATCGATGATTACCCATATGGCGTCATGCTTCTTCTGAGTTCTTGGTAACTCAGTCACAAAATCCATTGCAATCCATCCCATTTCCACACAGGAATGTCCAACGACTGTGAACCATATTTCCATATAGGTTTTGATGTTGACAAATAGAGAATTAAGGGGAGAACACATTTTGACAAATAGTGTATTAAGGGGAACACTTAATTTGATATTGTCACGCGATATATCATTGTACTAAGCTTGAATTAATTATATACATGTGTTATATAATTAATATGATTTATTATAAAATACACATGTGGTAAATACTTGATATATGTATTTGATTAAATGGCAAAGAAATTAAATTTGACATTATTATTAAATGCCTAAGGAACATTGAATGTTGAGAAATAATGTGATTATCAATTAAGCATAAATGAGAAATATATTATTGATATTATTTGATCACATTTAATTAAAGACATAAGAATAATTAATTGGAATATTATCTTACAATATGTCTTTATATGATATATGGCTTTATGCATGAATTTAAATGAGAAATATACTACACCTTAAAGGTATGCTATGGGTCAAACTCAAGGGACTACAACACAATTTTTGGGAGGGGGCGTTATTTTGAACTCTGCTAGGGTTTGCATGAATTTCTGGGGTTTTTCATCTTGTTGCACCATGGATGATCGTTCATGGCAATCCTTCTTTCCAGAAATTGTTGCTACAACCTTTCAAACATCCTCACCACGCATTCCATCTCCTTCTCCACCGCCTTCTCCTTCTCATTCTTGTAACCCGCCTCTCAAACCTCATAAAACTTTTGCGCAGGCACTAAATAACGCATGTGATGTCCCTTTAAGCCAACTTCCCATGCCCTACATTAAGGGTGATGTGGTTGCTGTTACCATACCGGAAAAAGAAATATATTGCAGGGGTTGCTGAGTGCAAACATCATCTGCATAGTCATCTAGTGCTTTCGAAAGGAGACCCTCCATTAAAACTGCATGACTTGCATGACAAGTTAACAAAATTATGGAGTCCTGTTAAACAATGGAAGGTTATTCCGATTGGCCGTGGGTTCTTTGAATTCTCTTTCTCCTCTGTTGAGGATCTTTGCAAGGTTATGGCTGGTGGATCATGGAACTTAAGCCCAGGGGTACTGCGTTTATTTGCATGGACTCCTGATTTTTGTCCTAATCTTGCGCCACAAACTAATGCTCAATGTTGGATACGTATTCATGATCTTCCTCAGGAGTATTGGTGCCCAAAAATTCTTTACTCAATTGCTAGAGGAATTGGTTCACCATTGGCGCTTGATGATGCAACAATTTCAAAAACCCTGGGTTTTTATGCGTGTGTTTTGGTTGATTTAGATTTAGCTGCAGATCATCCAGAAAAGGTCTTGGTCGAGAGGAAAGATTATGCTTTCTTTGTTAGCATAGAGTATGAAAAGCTGCCATTGTTCTATTCTAATTGTGTTGCAATTGGTCATTCTTGGTAGCATTGCAATAAGAACAAGAACAAGAAACCATGTAAGGAAAGCTTGGGTCCCAAGAAAGAAGTACAGAAGCATATCCCTAAAAACAATGTGTCAAAAGATGCTGATTTGAATAAAGGGAAGACAATTGTGATAGATCAAACTCCATATCCAAAAACTGTGATGTTAACAGGGGTACATAGTGGCAAAGATTATGATCATGAGAAGCAAGATGATATGCAGAGGAATAATGTCAATGTTGATCAGAATCATGAGGAACACGCAAGTTATAGTGATACTGAGATTGTGTTTGATGAAACCACTCCAATCAGAAGTGATATTGAACTGTCTTCGAGCCCTGTGTTAAGTGCAGATAAATTAAATAATACTAATAACCAAGGTATTAGAGGCTCTACATCTCAGCATGCCCCGAATGATGATCAATCTCCTTTGAAGAATGTTCACAATCAATCTGATTTGCATGATTCAACCCAGTTTAGTCCTATAATTTTGAAGGATCTTAAGCTAGCTGGCATGTTTTGGGCTGATCAGATAGAGAATGAAGAAGAAGAAGTTGGACAAGCCAATGCTATCCCAGAAGAGGGAAAACAGACTAATGATAACCCTGAAGAGGGAGAATTCACTGAAGTATTCTCAAAATCAAGGCAAAGAAAGCAAAAGAAGAAGTTTAATAAACCTTCGTAGGCAGAATATAACACTAGGTCCCGAGCTGACTTTTACAAAGGTAATCAATGAATATCTTGTTTTGGAATTCTAGAGGTGTTGGCAATCTAGATACTAGCTTGGTTTTAAAAAATCTTTGTAATGACAATAGGCCCGATTTATTATTTATAGCTGAACCTTGGATTGATTTCAAGGATTTTCCTAAGAGATTTCTTAGCAGACTACATCTAAGGCTTTTGGCCGTTAATAGTAGAGATTCTTTGCTCCCTAAGCTTTGGTGCATTTGCAAGGAGGATCTTGATCCGATGGTTATTTCCAGAACTTCTCAACAAGTTTCTATTTCTATCTTAGTGAAGAATCAGAAAGTTTTTATCTCAACAGTGTATGCAGCTACATCTTATCAAGCAAGAAGAGTTTTGTGGAATGACTTAAATGATCTACAACAATCAAATCAAGGTCCGTGCTGTTTTGTTGGAGACTTCAATGTGGTTTTAGGTGCTCATGAGCAAAGAGCAGATCATTTGGTTTTTAAAAATAGCTAGTGATGATTTCAGAAATTGGACTGATAGTAATGAGCTAATTCATTTGATGACTAGAGGAGCTCAATTTACTTGGGCTAATTGGAGAAGAGGCAGATCCTACACTGAGAAGAGACTTGATAGGGCAATATGTAATGATAGCTGGATCTCTTTTTGGACTAATGTTGCTTGTTGTACACTAGTCAGAAGCAAGTCTGATCATTTTCCTTTCCTGCAATCTTTGCAAAAGGAGGAAAAGCTTTTCAGTTCATCATTCAAATTCATGAAAATGTGGACAAGTAATCCCAGCTATAAGGAGGTGGTTGCTGAAGTCTGGAAGGAAGAAATACTTGGCTGCCCTATGTTCATTTTATCTTAGAAGTTGAAGTCGTTGAAAGCTAAGCTCAAGATTTGGAACAAGTAGGTATTTGGTGATGTTCATATTAAAGTTAATGCTGCCATGTATAGTGTTTGTCAAATTCAAAGTCAAATTGAGGCTCAAGGCTATTTTGATGCTCTCTTTGATCTGGAGAAAGAGGCTCAAATAGAGTTGCAGCAAGCTCTTAATTCTCAAGACCAGTTTTGGATGGAAAAGGCTTGGCTTAATTGACACATCAATGGAGGTAGAAATACAGAATTTTTTCATAAATTGACCAAAGTCAGAAATGTTTCTAAACAGATTTCCATCTTGAAGGCTGATGATGCTGTTTTGTAAACTTCTACAGATATTGAAAATCACATTATCAAGTACTATGAAAACCTTTTTGCTGTTGATAATAGTTATATGGACAATGGCCTCATTGAAGAAGTAATTCCAGAGCTGGTTTCTGAGGAGGATAATGGAATGTTAACTGATTTGCCCTCCATGGATGAGGTGAAAAAAGCAGTTTTTGGTATGAATGGTAATGGTGCTCCTGGTCTGGATGGTTTTGGAGGTTTTTTATTTCAACATTATTGGGGCGTAGTGGCAAATGATGTCTTCCATGCTATTCTGTAGTTCTTTAGATAGGGGTGGATTTTGCCGAACCTTAACTCTAATTTAGTTGCTCTAGTTCCTAAGACTTCTGGTGCTGACAGAGTTGAGCTTTTTCAGGCCTATTGCATTGGCAAATTTCAAATTCAAAATCATTACAAAGGTGTTACCTGATAGATTGGCCAAAGTTGCTCCAAAGATTGTTTCTCAAAATCAGAGAGGTTTCATTCAAGGTAGATCAATTATGAATTGTATCTGCCTTGCTTCGGAAGCAGTTAATCTTCTTGACAAAAAAGCCTTTGGGGGAAACATTGCACGGAAAATTGATATTAGAAAGGCTTTTGATACATTGGATTGGAATTTTTTATTAAAAGTCTTGAAGCAATTTGGTTTTAACATGAAGTTTTGTATCTGGATTTCAGCTATTCTCAAATCTGCTAGACTTTCTTTTACTGTAAATGGTAAGGCTATTGGTTTCTTAAATTGTAAAAGAGGTGTGAGGCAAGGAGACCCTCTTTCTCCTCTTCTTTTTTGCATTGCTGAAGATGTCCTTAGTAGAGGAATTTCTAAACTTGTTCTGGATGGTCAATTGCAGCTTTTTTCTGGTCCTAGAGGTGTAGTGGTGCCTTCCTATGTCTTGTATGCTGATGATGTGATGCTTTTCTGTCGAGGGTCTAAGGCTAATATTTTTGTTATCAAACACTTGTTTGCAAAGTATGAGCAAATTTCTGGTCAATTGATCAATTGTGGGAAGTCTAAATATTATGTAGGATCAATTAGTGCTGCTAGAATGGTTTCTATCTCCGATGATCTTGGTTTTTCAGCTGGTAGGCTGCCTTTCATTTATATGGGGGTTCCTTTGTTTAAAGGAAAGCCCAAAAGAGTTCACCAATAGCTGATAGAATTAAGAGCAAATTGGCCACTTGGAAAGCTTCGTTATTATCTATTATGGGCAGGGTGGAGTTAGTAAAGTATGTGATCCATGGAATGCTGCTTTACAGCTTTTGCATCTATGCTTGGCCAATCAAGTTGATTATAATGGTGGACAGCTGGATTCGAAACTTTATTTGGCCAGGGAATATGGACACAAGGAAGATTGTTACTGTTGCTTGGCACAAAGTTTGTTCTCCAATTTTGGAAGGTGGACTTGGCATTAGATCTTTTAGATCAGTGAATGATGCTGCTTTGCTTAAACAATGCTGGGATTTTGTTACTTCAAATACTCAATGGGCAGAATTTGTTAGAGGCAGAGTGATGAGGCAAGGTGTTCCTATTGGCTATCATATCTCTTCATCTATTTGGCATGGTTTAAAGAAAAATCCTAGCACTGTTACTGATAACTTAGCATGGCAAATTGGCAACGGTGAAATGATCAATTTTCGGATTGATAAATGGCTCTCTCAAAAGCTTTTTTATCTTCTCAGTTTTCCGGAGGAAGCTAGCAGAAGCTTTAAAGCAAAGTTGAAGGATTTTATTGTAAATGGTAGCTGGAATATTCTTGCTATTCTGTTTCAAAAAATCCCTGGTTTATCTGAAGAATTGAGCAAAGTGACTATCCCTTTCCTTTCCTTGTCCTAATCAGATGGTTTGGTATGGTAGTGATACTGGTCAATTGAGCTTTAAACTATCTTATCTCAATCTTAATCCTCCTAAGCAGCATTTGGAGTGGTCCAAGATTATATGGAGAAGATGCATTCCTCCTTCTAAGTCCTTTTTGGCTTGGAGAGCTTTGCATAACAAACTTCCAACATATGAAAACCTAAGCTCAAGAGGTTGTGTAATAGTTTCTATATGCAGCCTTTGTGAGAAAAATGCAGAATCCACTTCTCATCTTTTCCTCAGTTGTGATCTTGCAAAGAGTATTTGGCTTTGCTAAGTTCTGTTATTCAAGCTCCTATTGATATTAGTTCTTTGATTTCTTTGATCTCGATTTGCAATACGCATTGGAGCAAGCAAGTTATGGATGTTGTTGTGGCAGCTGTTCTGAAATCTCTTTGGACAATTTGGTATACAAGGAATCTGTTGAGGTTTGATAGCAAGAAAATCAATGTTAAATCTGCTATAAGTATGATCATTAGCAGCACCACTCTTGCTGGGAATTCGAGTTCAGGTACAATGCACTCTTCTCTCATTGATCTCTCTATTCTACACAGCTTCTCTATTACTGGTCATTTAAATAGGGCTCCTAAAATACATGAAGTTACTTGGTTGCCTCCTAAGTGTTATTGGTTTAAATGCAACACTGATGATGCTACTAGAGGAGCTCTTGGCCTTGCTGGTTGTGGAGGTATCTTTAGGGATTATAGAGCTGGTATAATTGGTTGTTTTTCAGCCAGCATTGGCAGTTCTTTTGCCCTTCATGCTGAGCTTATATGTGTTATGCTTGCTATTGAAATAGCTTATGAAAATTTTTGGTGGAATCTTTGGTTAGAAAGCGACTCTAAGTTGGTTATTGCTGCTTTTAACAATGTGGAGGTTGTTCCTTGGAAGTTAAGAAACAGATGGTTAAACTGTTTGCAGCCTGTTTCTAGAATGTGCTTTATCTACTCTCATATATTCAGAGAAGGAAACAGTTGTGCTGACAAGTTTGCTAATTATGGCTCCTCCGCTGTTGGTTTTCATGGGTGGGATTTGCTTGTGCCTAGTTTTATTAGGGAAGATTTCTTTCATAATAGAGCAGGACTTCCAAATTATAGATTTAGATAGTTTGTTGTTTTTGTTTTCATGGGTTTGGTTTAAGCCCCCTTCTTTCATTGTAAGTTTCTTTTTACTTTTTAATAAAAATGGCACTAGGAGTAATCTTTTTCCTTTTTGGAGTTTTTATCCCTAAGGACAGTTTTGCTCCAAAAGGTTTCAACGAGGCTCCTTTTGTTTGTTTGCTTCAAAAAAAAAAAAAAAAAAAAAAAGGAGAACTAACATGTTTCATGAGAATTATCTTTAGAAAAGTTCAGGTCAAAGCAAAGCCAAGAGAATCAAGTTCAAGATCAATCAGGACCATGAAGATCGATAAAAGATATGTCAAGAGATTGAAGAGCCAAATTTATTAAAGACATAAATGGAATGTCCAGAATTGAAAAGCAAATATCTGAAAGACATCCAAGACAAATCTCAAGAAGATCAAGAATTCAATGGGCTTCAAAGATAGTCATATTAGAAAGGTCTTAGAATTAATGTAAGGTATGGGAAGGTAATAGTGGCTCAAGTTTTCTAAAAAGATCTTTTTCAAAATTGTTTTAAAATTGTTTTTATAAAAAATGTTTTTGAAAAATATCTTCGGTTTCCCTTCTGGTTGAAAAAGGTTTTATCTTTGAAAAATGTTTTTGGAAAACGATAATCGATTAGGATAATCGATTATGGTCTGTCTGTATTCCAACGTGAAAATTTTTTTTGGCTGACAGCAAAGGTATAATCGATTAGGATAATCGATTATGACCATTTTCGAAACTGGGTGATTTTTACAGAGAAGCCTTAATCGATTAGGATAATCTATTATGCATGTTTTATAGAAAATCTCAGTTATGGCAGAAAAGCCATAATCGATTATGGACATATGATAATCGATTATGATGCGCTTAAATGAGAATATTCTATTTCTTTATCTGCTACATTTATGGCTCTAACGGCTAGTTTTTCAAATTGGTTTTCAGAAAAGGAATTTGTTTTTAATTAATGAAATATCTTTTAAATTCCTAACGGTCATATTTCAAAAGCTTATAAATATATCTTGAGGGCCTTTAAGAGAGTGAAGAAGAGAGGTTAAGAAAGAACGCGCTATTATTTTGATTAAATCATTTTCCACTCTTTTCTCTTCATTTTGAAAATCGCTCAAGCCATTGTTAGACTTTGATTATTATAAGTTCTTGAGTGTACTTTGTTGTTCTTTAAGTTGTTTATCCGCACTATTGTGAGTGCATTATATCGGTAAGAGTCAAATGACTCAAACCATTCTTGAGGCTCGAAGGTTACCAGCACCTGTTAAGCTTGGTTGAGGCTCTATAATTGGGGGAGGTTACATCCCTAGTCTGTGAGGAGTGCTCAGAAGGTTGCCAGCACCTGTTAAGCTTGGTTGAGGCTCTATCGTTGGGGGAGGTTATATCCCTGGTCTGTGAGGAGTGCTTGGAAGGTTACAAGCACTTGTTAAGTTTGGGGTTATTTAAGGCTTTTTCACTGGTGGAGGTCATATCCCTGGTTTGTGAGAAGTGCTCTGTTATTGTGAAGGGTACAAACACCTGTTAAGCTTGGTTTTGTAAAACGGTTGAAAGCACCAGTTAAGCTTGTCTTTATAGTGGAACAAAATACCACAGGTGGAGTGGGGACTGGACTAGGCCACTGGCGGTGCGTGGCTGAACCAGGATAAAATACTTGTGTCTTGCTATTCTTACCTTATCTCTTTATATTGCATTTAAACAAATTGTTTTCCGCTGCAAATTCTGCTTTATTTATAAAAGGTTTTTGATTGTGCAAAAAGTTTTCATTTTTACATCAAAACCCAATTCACCACATTTTGGGTATTGGTTGCCACGGCTAACAATGACTGCAATAATCCTCTAGGCTTCTGATGTTCAATCTTCGCCTTCTGACATGTCAAACATGATAGCACATACTTTGCAACTTCTTTCTTCATTCCAGACCACCAAAACATCTTCCTTAGATCTTGGTACATCTTGGTCGCTCTCGGATGAAAACTTAACTTACTCTTATGTCCTTCGTCCAAGATCATCCATCGGATATCCTTATCATTTGGTATATAGATTCTGTCTCTGAACCTGAGGATTCCATCTGTACCCACCTTAACCTCTGAGGTGCGCTGATTGAGAATTAAGTCCTTCATCTTCTGAAGATACTGATCTGCCTCTTGCTTTCCCTTAACTGTCTCGAGAAAATCACTAGAGATAGTGAGTCTTCCCAGACACATCTTACCTTCGAAACATTGTCCTGCCAGATTCAAATCTCGGAATTGCTCCACTAACTCTAGTTCTTTGACTATTATGGCAGATACATGCAGCGACTTCCTACTCAGGGCATCTGCTACAACATTAGCCTTCCCTGAATGGTAATGCAGCTCGAACTCATAGTCCTTGATGAATTCCATCCACCTCCTCTGCCTCATGTTCAGCTTTTTCTGGTCGAATAAATATCTCAGGCTCTTATGGTCACTGTAGACACTAAACTTGGCCTCATAGAAATAGTGGCTCCATATCTTCAGAGCGAATACTATCATTGCTAACTCCAAGTCGTGAGTCAGATAGTTCCTTTCATGAATCCTCAACTGCCTTGAAGCCTAAGCTATGACTCTCCTCTCTTGCATGAGCACACATCCCAGACCTTGACATGATGCGTCATAGTACACCTCGAATTGCCCCAGAGGGTCTGGCAATACCAACACTGGTGACGCAGTCAACCTCTTCTTCAATTCCTGGAAACTGGCTTCACATTCCGTTGTCTACTCGAATGTCTTGCCTTTCCTCATCAATTGCGTCATAGGTAGCTCAATTTTTGAGAAGCCTTCTATAAATCTTCTGTAGTACCCAGCCAATCCAAGAAAACTTCTTACTTTATTGACTGTCCTCGTACTTTCCCACTGGACTACTGCCTCTACCTTTGCCGGATCCACTGCTATACCTTCTCTATTGATCATATGCCCTAGAAACTGTACCTCCTTGAGCCAGAATTCACACTTGGATAGCTTTGCATATAGTTGTCTGTCCTTCAACACTTGGAGCACAATCCGGAGATGTTTCTCATGTTCCCCTCGGTTTGATGAGTAGATGAGGATATCGTCAATGAACACTACCACGAACCTATCCAGAAACGGCCAAAAAATGCTGTTCATGTAGTCGATAAACACTGCTGGAGCGTTGTTTATGCCGAAGGGCATAACTAGATACTCGTAATGTCCATACCGAGTCCTAAACGCCGTCTTTGGTATTTCTTCCTTCTTGACTCTGATTTGATGGTAGCCAGATCTCAAGTTAATCTTTGAAAATATGACTGCTCCCTTCAATTGATCCATCAGGACGTCTATCCTTGGCAAAGGATACGTGTTCTAGATGGTCACCTTGTTCAGCTGTCGGTAGTCAACACACAATCTCGAACTCCCATCCTTCTTCTTAACAAACGGAACAGGTGCTCCCCATGGCGAAACGCTTGGTCTGATGAATTCTTTTCCCATCATATCCTCTAGTTGCTTTTTCAATTCCGCTAGCTCTGTTGGCGACATTCTGTATGGTGCTATGGAGATTGGTCTGATTCCAGGTACTAGGTCTATTGCAAATTTGATTTCCCTCTCACGTGGCAATCCTGGAACATCTTCTGGAAATACATCCGGAAATTCTCTCACCATAGGCAAAGAACTTATTTCAGGAGCCTCTTTCACTTCCATGGAGAACAACATCACGTATTTTTAAGATCCATTACCTCCTTGAAGATTCTCACTATTGGCAGGCATCAAATTAGGTTGCTCGGGGAATACTAAGGTTTTTCTAGCATAGTCTAACAGTATATGGTTGGATGAGAGCCAATCCATACCTAGGATAACATCTAATTGTGGCATAGGCAAATAAACTAGATCAACAAGACAAGACCTATTTTCTACAACAATTGGACATTTTAAGCAAGCAGACATGGTAGTCAAGGAATCATTTGTAGGAGTAGAAACAGTCAGATAATATGGAAGCAAAGACACATGTAATTTCAAATGTTTCACACATTAAAGAGACACGAATGAATGAGTGGCTCCTGATTCAAACAATACGGACAACAGTTTACCCAACACTAAGCACATACCTTGAATGAGATCAGGGGATCGAGAGTACTCAGCTCCTCTCATGGTAAACACCCTCCTCGTAGCTTGTGGTCTTGCCGCTTGCGATCCTACTGCATACAGTCTTGCCCTTGCTCTTCGATTACCAACAACGGGTTGCTGTTGTTGAGCTCGTTGTCTACAGTCTCTAGCAAAGTGGCCCAGCTTGCCACAGTGGAAACATTGCCTGTCCCCACTCATTGTGCAGTCTCGGATCAAATGTGGACCCCCACACCTAAAACATCCTTGCGGTCTAAACTGCACTGCTCCAGATCCTCCAGTTCCCGTTCCTCTTATAGTGGCTGGGCGTTCATATGGTTTTCCTCCAGGTTGGGACCTACCCCCTCTGCCCATGCCTTTCTGATAAGTGTTGCTTGTTATTGGTCCCCCACTCCTTGGCTATGGCTGTGATTCCCTCTTTCTTTCTATGTTCTCGATCACAGAGCATCTTTCCAACATCTCTGGAAACCTGGAGATGTTCAATGGTGCTATCATCCGCTATAGCTCATACCCTCCTCAAATCAACGACATACCTATACCTCTTCCGGGTACCTCTGGTAGAACTCTGAGAACTTGAGTAGTACTTTAAACCTTGCCGCGTACTTTCCCACAGACGTGTTTCCTTGTTTCAAGCTCATAAATTCCTTTTCTTTCTCTCTCCTCATCAGTCAAGGGAAGTACTTTTCCAGGAAGCACTCTCGGAATAATTCCCAGTTGATTATTCTGCCCTCTCCTTCCAACATCCTTCACGGAACTTCCTGTTAGCATGAACAATGCATATGTTAGCTTAAGGTCTTCATGACAATGCATAACAGCAAAGATCTTCTCTAGCTCTTGTATCCAGAGCTCTGCACCTTCTGGATTGAAGTCGCCATTAAACTGCAGCGGCTTGCCTTTTAGAAAAGTTGTCAATCCGACATCCTCCGCGTCCACATCATGCCTCTGATTCTGTCTCTATTGCTGTTGCATGGTCATCTGCATAAGTTCAGTATTTTGGTGCGTCTGCTGTAACATAACAGTTGCCAATTCCCTGACTGCCCTCAAGGTCTCAGTGGATTCCTCCCCACCACCCATGTGGAAAGTCTCTCTGTGTCCATTCCTTGGCTCAGCTGTTCGCCCGGTGGCCCTTCCGCCACGTCCTCTACCTTGGGCTCCTCTACCGCGTCCTCGAGCCATTTAACTTCCTGTAAAAGAAATTATTAGCTGCGATTCATAAGACATATAACATTATTGAAAAACTAAGCATACTATATACCTTATGAATGAAACAGTTATCATACTTGATAACTTGCGTATCGGACACTCTACCCAACCTCACAGTTGGCAGTTCTACCGAACTAAGCTGTATCAGCAACCCCACAGTCCGTTATCGAACCGAACTGCTTTGATACCATCAAATGAGACGTTCCCTTGCCTCATTAAAGAACCTAGTTAACTAATCCTGATTAGTTATAACCGTTAGCATGCTTATTACACATACAAGGATATTTAAAACTTTACACATACCTACATACTGTACATATATACTGTACATGTAACATGCAATTATCAGAGTAGCACAAACCATAAAGAGGAAAGCATGGTATAAAATATATACAGACGACTTCCTCTCCTCGCCCAAAATACATCAAAAGACAGACTCACTGGACTTATCCATACTTATTACACTAACATACTTTTCTTCAGCCTGGACGATGGATACTCCTCGCTCGTTCTCGTCGTACAGTCATTTAGAATCTCCCAAGGTTGGGATCTATGGCTCTCCCACCAGCATCGAGTTCATATTGAGTTCCATCCAGCTCTTTATCGTCTGGCTCTGCCGCCGGTTCTTCTTACCATTTTAAGAAACATACAGCATAGAGAAAACGGGGGATAAGAATTGCATCTTAACACAGATAGGGATAAAGGTAAATCAGATACATTAATAGCACAACCATACGCACCATCATCACCAACAACCATCCTCGGGGTTTATTGATCTTAAGTACTCATCTCACACTCTTATGCGGCTAGACCTGACATGAAAACACGGCCACATTCCTATGTCACAACGTATCCCCTACCAAGCAGGATACTCATCCCCTACCAAGCAGGATGAAAGTCAAACGTCATCCGAGCAACAAGTTCCATTACACCCACGGGTACATTACATTCCTTACCAAGCAGGATGCTCATCCCCTACCAAGCAGGGTGACACTATTCCCCATTCCCGATAGGAATAGCTATCCCGGTGTCAGACGGCATATCAGAGATCTCAAAAGCTCACATTAGACCTACCAAGCATCTATCTGTAGTTCCGGTTTGACTTCGTGTAATCCCAGATCCACGCGGCTGTGACATCACCACACGATACAATCTAGTATGAAACCTCATGACTCATTCTGATCAATCGCTTAGCAACTCAACCTCATCACCTGACACACTAATCACCAACACTTCCTACCAAGCAAAGTGTCCACGACTATCCATAGTCATCAATCATTTCACCAGGTCGAGTGCAGTAGTTTATTTCCATCAAATGATCTTATCTCACACATCACCCAATTCACAATAATCACCTCTTAGCTCTAGGCAGACCAATAGTCATGCATGCCATACCATATCATTTCACAGCATATTATCAACATATCAAAGCCAAGCATAGCTAGACAAGGTAACTATTGACATTAACACACATGAGTTGCCCCCTCAGTACGGCTGTAGTAGTATATACATACAGGGTATATGAAAAGATAACTGTCAAGCAAATACATAAAAAGACAACTAAAATCTCTCAAACTGACAACACTCACCTAACCCCACTCAAAATACATTAAAAGTACTCACATCACACTCCTAATACAGAGGCACTGGCAGGAACATGGCATCAGCGACGCTGATGCCCTGAGCTACCTTGTCCATCACCATATGTGCACCTATAAATCCGTAGAGGCACATACTCCAATGGGAACTCGACATGACGATCCTCTGTCATCGATAAGTCCTGAGATACTGCTCTGACTTCCGTCGCTGTCTGCGTAACACAAAACCTCATCTACTAGTGACGTGAGATAACACCGGCTCCGCCCACATCTTCTCTTGTACTCGTGACCTCGGCGGGTAGCACATCTATGAGAAAGGTAGGTGTTGTACTACTCGACATGGTTCTAGGATATCTCCAAAAGGTGAAGTACAGTTCCTAAACCGTATACTAATAGGGCCAATATAGACAGTCAGGAATGTGGCAGGGTCTACCTGCCAACCCCGATCATCATGGTAGATAATCTCAATGTCACCTAGCGCTTGAGTCCTCGGTGCCATCGTCACAAAGGGGTGTAATCTCCAGTCCATCGGTCTCTAGCTGCTCGCCGTCTGCTTGGTGAAGAGCGATGAAACATACAACAGAGAAATACACGGAGATAAGAACACATGTATCATCCAACATGGGAAAGGAGCAGTAACATAGCATGTAAACATGTAGCATGAAACATATAAGGCAAACAACATTCAAACAACCATCTCTCGAGTCACACGTCACATTCATCTCAAAAAGCCTTTACTCTCAGATCAAACCTCTAGGAGATGCATGTTGGCCGATTTCATCACGTCTCTAATTAGACACCCCCGTTGGAACAAAAGATAACATCACATCATGCCCCTAATTGGACATCCAGCTTTGGGACAGGTAGAACACATCACGTTCCCATTTGGACATCTCCAATTGGGATAGGTGGAATACATCTCATCACGTCCCCCATTGGCCATCCCGCTTTGGGAAAGGTGGTACAAAGTCATATCTCCATTTGGACATCGCCCATTGGGACAAGATAAAACATCATGATATGCTATGCAGCATCCATCCTTCACGAGTTGATACCGGAACCTCACGACTAAATGCTTGCATCCACAAGAACATCAACATGACGCCTTGCGTCCACGAGCCACAACTCAATGATTAGAACCACGATGCTATCAACCCGAACAACTCATCAACCTCACCATACAGTCATCAACAGTCCATCCAATTCAACCGTGATAACAACATTGCAACAACGAGCATGCTAATATACATTTTATCATATAGGCAGGTAATCAGGTATTCAAGTAGGCAATTTAGCATTATGAATACCTTTGCTAAAAAAGACATTACAAGTCATTTCGGCCATTGAATGAAGTGGTCGAGGGCTTGGCCCACTATTTCAACCTCCTCGGTTGGCATAGGGACTCGAGCAGAAGCATCTAGAACCCGTTCAACCGTCACCCTCACTATATCATGATCTAATGTCCTGCGGTGCATGGTTTTCCCCAAATTGTGTACCTTCCCCAATCATCAACATACAGCTCACGCAGGCACTTTTGTCAAGCCACTTACATTTAAAAATAGACACCCTAAATTTAGTGTAATCGACCTGTCAAATCTCTTCAATGACTCCAAAGTAAGAGATGGATGCCATAACAGGGTTTGTATCTTTTGAACTAGAGAAATGCATGGACTTAGCCCCGACCATAGCCCCACTATTTTGCACAGTACTCTTGACATCCTAGGACTTTGTATAGGAAGAAAACTTATTGATATCATATAAATTCCAACATATGACATCAAAGTTAGGCCCATGTGCTAGCCATTTTAACGTATCAGAAAGAATGTCATCCTTCACAATTTGTTCTTTAAACCATTTTAATAAAGTCTTGTTATGTTTGTTCAACAACCATTTTTCGTTCATTCGAGGGTAATTTTGCTTGACAATGCTTTTGTGATAGATAAGTAAGGTTCAACCTCATCAGTGATATTCAATATATACAAATGTGCTTGAGGCACTTCCTCCCGACCCATGCCTTTAACAGAGATACCTCAGGTACCCTTACCTTCACATATTCCCTCATGATGAGACTTAGGAAGCCCTACAGGTTTCGCTTCTGACATGTAGTTTGTACAAAACTCAATACCTTCTTTTGCAACGTACCTTTCAACAATAGATGCTTTAGGACAGTGTGGATTCTTCACATTACCCTTTCAAGATCTTCATGCATCGCTCAACTGGGTACATCCACCTTAAATACACGGGGCCACACAATCTAATCTCCTTCACTAAATGAACATTTAAATGAACCATGATGTCAAAAAATGAAGGAGGAAACTACATCTCCAATTGGCACAAGATAATAGAAGCCTCATTTCCCAACTCGTCCAACTTATGAGGGTCAATGACTTTTCTACATATAACATTAAAGAATAAACACAACCTAGTTATGGCATGTCTAACTTTTTAGGCAAAATGTCACGAGTAGCCATTAGTAGTAGTTGTTGCATCAAGATGTGGAAATCATGACACTTTACGCGAACTAATTTGAGATCTTTCATTTAGACAAGCCTTTTGACATTTGAAGAGTAACCTTGTGGCACTTTGACGCCCCGTAGACACTCACAGAAACTTCTCCCTCTTTTTGACAAAGTATGACATGCTGGGGGTAAATATGTCCGCTTACCTACTGACTATGGAGCTAACTACTCTTATATACCCATCGCAAGCAGATATAGACGATCTTTCACACCATCCTTTGTCTTGCCTGAATGTTGAGAAGCGTTCCGTTACACTAACACACACATTTCTCTCCACATGCATCAGATCAATACAATGTCTTACATCAAGTTTACACCAGTATGGAAGATCAAAGAAGATTGACCTCTTCGTCCATATGTTTTTCTCAGTAGCCTGTTTTTGGGTCTTTCCAAAGATAACATTGATGTCCTTCACCCGTTGATAAACTTGTTCTCCAGTGAAGGCCGTGAAACCAAATTCATTCTCCTGACATCCATTAAAAGCTTTGCTCAATGTACGATACGGGTTATTAGGTCCAAGAAATGTCTGATGACCAAGGTAAATTGTCTTCCTTCCATGTTGTATGTAACATCCTGATTCCCTGTAACTCTAATCGAGTTGATTAATCTCAATTAGGGCTCTTGATGATTGTCTGAATTGTTATGTACAAGTTTAAGGCTTAGAGTGAAACTTAGGAATAGGCTTGAACAAGGTTGGAGGTGCCTAAGGTGTTGAAGGAGTAACTATAGAAGCTGGAAGTTTGGAAGACTCTTCCCAGCTGAGCGGCACACTCAAGCGTGGTTAGGTAGCACACCTGAGCGTGCTACGTTGCATGCTCAAGAATGCTAAGTGCGTTTGCCAGCTGGTGTGCTTTATGACACGTGTGCTACACGTGTCAGGCCAGGGTAAAGGCGGAGCGGACAAGTTTCCACACTCAAGCGTGGACAGAACCTCACGCTCAAGCGTGCTGAGAGTCCACGCTAAAGCGTGCACAGCGGATCAAGTTGGGTGTTTTCCTTTCTCTCCCTCATTTGCACGAAAGTTCACTTGGGATTTATAGGAGCTCTGCAACTAGAGAGAGGGAGTAGTGTTCTAGTGTGAGAAAGCTTGAGGTTGAAGGCGATTGAGGCATCGGAACGTGATTCTGACCACACGGTTGCAATCACGGCGAAGTTATCTACAACTCTGACATATTGGTTTCTCAATTCTTCCAAGGTAAACTCGAATCCCTAGCACGCTTTCTTCGCGTTCTTGGCGTTCCTCGAGTCGTTACCTCTTTCTTTGGTCTTTTGAGCTTGCCCTAGGGCTAACACTATTGTATATGTGTTGTGCTTGTGATTAGGGCTAAGTTTGCCTCGTGATTTCCCGCAAATTGGAGCTTAAGGTTGCGGCTAGGGAGGATCTTCAAGGCTATTCCGGAGTTGTTCTTTGAGTTTGTGGTTGCGGTTGAGGATCAAGCCGGTGATCGCGTGGATTTGCGTGATGACTGTTTAGCTGGGGAGAAAGAGTACTGCTACCGTCGGGAAGGCAAGAGTAGTGTAGTATGTTTTCTGCTATGTGTAGTGAAGCCCTAACCCTACTAGTGGTTGAGCCCCAATAAAGTACCTAAACCCTAGGTTTAGCTTACTTTGGGCTCTCTGTTAAGATTGAAAAACCCTAGGTTAGCGAACTATTATTTGAGGATGATCTATTTTGAATGACTGCTATGGTGATGACTGTTGTTGCTATCTGTCTAAGTAACTATATGGTACTTGGTATGTGATATGTTATTTTGTGTTGTCGTTGATATTGTTGTTGTTAATGTTGATGCTATTATGTTGTTGTGATAATTGTCGTGTGGTTGCGGAATACCGTAGAGTTAAGTTTGGCTACGTGCCTTGTTGTTGTCGGGTTGATACCATGGATGGTGTCGTTGCTGTTGTGATGACATTTTAAGGCTGTGGCCGTGTTGTTTGAGCTATGGCTCGTGGACGTGTGGCGTCGAGGTTGTGGCCGTGTGGATGCAGTGGTATTGTGTTGTTTCTGATTGAGAGCTTAGGTGTGAGATCCGGTACCAAGCCCGTTGAGGATATTTGTTGCATATCATCATCAGCTGCCAAGTGGCGAGGCCATATGACAGGTAGTATAGGCTACCAGTGTCATACGAGTTTAGTTATACCTTAGTGCGGGTATGAAAAGTAGATGGGGCAGTCAAGTGACTGACCTTGGGGATGTTGTCGGTCTCGGGAATAGTTTACAGTGACGGATGAGGTACCTCCTGTCCTGTCGTGACGCCTGGTCCAGTCCGGTTTGCCCGACTAATCCCAGAGCTTTCCATTGTTCCAGGCTAACATTCCGAGGCGACCGAGATACCCTGGTTCCGTTTTGGAAGGGGGATGCACTCTTATTGGTCACGACGAGCGGTTCGGTTTCGTAGACAAACTAACTCCGTTCCGACACAGAACCTGTTCCGGTGTGGACTTGTTCGGGTGTGGAACCATTCCAATGGGAAACAGATATGTGAGTTTTCGGCCGATATGCTTCATGGGATTAGTATCCTAGTCTAGAGGATTGATCTGAGTGTGAGACTCATGGAGATGGATGCTTGTTACATGTGTTGTCTTGAGATATGTCGGTTGGAAGGCAGTAACTCCTATACTAGTTATATCTACTATATGTTACCTGTTGTTGTTTAGTGCATTGTTGTTGTTTTTCGACATTGCTACGCACTGTATTTCTTATCTCCCTACCGTTGTCTTTGTTGTTCTGTTTTATGTTCGCTTGAAGATGACGAGCCAGCCGATCCACAGGATGGACCCGAGGCTTCACCCATTCATCACGGGGGCACTGCAGATGCCGGTGCTAGGCGACATTGAGATCATCTACCATGATGAGAGGGGATGGTGGGTGGACCCCTCGACCTTTTTGGTGGTTTACGCAGGACCCGTCAGTCTGATTTTTCAGAGCGGCATATCGCCTTATGTGGATATCATTGGACCCTACCGCGTGTACCAGTTTCTTCCTTTTCATAGAACATGGCAACTTCCAAAGCAGACGGAGCGAGACTACATGTGGGTGGCACCCTAGTCCTCAGTTGTGACCAGAAGGAGAGGCTACGTCTATCGAGGCCATCGCCGGAGGACGGAGTAGTATTTGAGGACCTACCGTCGGTGTAGGATTGTGGTGTCCAGCTCTTCGTTAGAGTATGAGCCTTTGGTGCGGTACAGGTGTACTCATGGCGAGGGTCAGGGTAGCTCAGGACATCCTCACCACTGATGGTGAGAGCCTGCCAGTGCGTCCTAAGTGGTGAGCTGAGAGCTTTTCATGTATTTTTGACTTGGGGTGGGTCGTGCTGGTGAGCTCCGAGAGTCTTTTCTTTTGATGTTGATGTATTTTCAGTTTTGTTTACACAACATGTATATTTATGTACAGTGCCCTACTGATGGGGCTATGATATGTATGGTATTTGTACAGTGATATTTAGGTTGCGCTTTTACTCTGATAGTTTTTCTATGCTTGCCGTTGTTGCTTGTTTGCTTTCGCAACGCCATTTGAATACCACGCTATCGCTTTACATGCGGCTAGGCATAATTAATAATAATAGGAGCTTGGACTAATGGGATTATCCTTCTGAGAAAAGACGGTTGTCTCATTTTGGTGCTATTAGAGTAGTTTGGTTCTGCAATGGGCCTTGAGGGTCGTTGATGCTACACAATCCTTATTAGAACCGGAAACTATGGAAGTCTGGAACCACTATTACGATTCTGGGAAGTGTACTGGCTTTTGATGGTGGATACCCGAGTTGTATCAACTGAGTCTAGTTTTGGGTAGAGTGTCCGATACGCTAGTTATCGAAGTGTGATAACTGTTTTCCTTTATAAGGCATATTATGTGTTTAACTGTTAAGTGCTATTATATATCTTATGAATTGGAACTGATAGCTCCTTTTACAGGAAGCTAACTGGCACGTGAAAGAGAAAGAGGTAGAAGGCTGGCTGCGATCGGAGGTAATGGTGGTAACAACAACAATGGTGACCACTCAGGGACACGAAGTGGTGGTGACACCTCTGAAGTAATGCGGGCCATGAGGGACTTGGCTACTACAATGATGCAACAAACTTAGCAGAATGCCCAATATATGCAGAGGTAGGAAGAGAGAGAAGCCAGACAGGATCAGCTACACACAGTTAGAGGAAATGAGACGAAAACCGGTCTCAATGCTTTCATGAAGGGAAATCCTCCCCAATTCCACGGAGAATATAACCTGGAATCTAAAAAGATGTGGTTGCAAGAGATAGAGAAGGTGTTCATGGCCACATGCTGTAGAGAGGACCGAAAAGTTACGCACGCTGCCTTCATGCTGGTTGGAGCAGCAGAAGCTTGGTGGAGAACCAAGGCCATACTGTTAGAGGCCGAAGGAAGGATGTTAACTTGGCAACTTTTTCGGGAGTGCTTTTTGGAGAAGTACTTCCCTAGGAGCATCAAACAAGAGAAAGAAAAAGAGTTCCTAAGTCTGAAACAGGAATAGTTGTCGGTTGGTGAGTACGCGATGAGGTTTGAGGTGCTACTCAAGTTCTCTCAGTTCTATCAAATCCATTCGGATGAAGAATGGGTCTGCATAAGGTTTGAAGATGGGTTGAGGCCCGATTTGAAGCGAGCAATGCTACCTTTGAGTATCAGCTCTTTTCATGAGTTGGTAGAGAAGTGTACGGTGGTGGAAGGGCATGACCGAGCAGGGACTATCCCACACCAAGTGACAAGTGGTGGGTCTGTTCGGAGCAACCAGAAGGGTCGAAGTGGCAAGTTCCAGTGGAGGGCAAGACCGCATGATCGCCCGGCTCTGTTTAATGTCAACCATGGAGGGAGCAGCTCCAGTCAGGGCAACATGAGATCAAGACCTGTTTCCGATGCGGGGGGCCGCATCTAGTCAAGAACTGTCCAAGGACCCAGCACATTAGGTGCTTCAACTGCAACCAGATAGGTCACTATGCATTAGATTGTAAGCCCGGAGTTTGTAGGAGGGCTCAGCTTCAACATCCGAGCGGTAAAGCTCAGAGTGGCGAAGCAAGATCAGTAGTGGCAAGTTAGTAGAGTAGGCCACAGACGACCAAACGAGTGTTTACCCTGAGGGGTTTAGAAGCCTCTCAAAGTCCTGACCTGATACAAAGTAAATGCTTAGTCTCTAGTAAGCTTTTGTCGATTTTATTTGATTCGGGGGCTACTCATTCTTTCGTATCATTAGAGTGCATGGATCATTTAGGGTTGCCTATTTCTGTATTACCCTATGACTTGACTGTTTCAACGCCTATTGGCAATTCTCTGACTAGCCTATCTGTATGCCAGAATTGTCCTATCAAGGTAGAGAACCGTCACTTTCTTGTTGACCTTATCTGTTTGCCTATGCAATAGATAGATATAATCCTAGGCATGGACTAGCTTTCGGCCAACCATGTAGTGTTAGACTGTTCAAACAAAACCCTTTATTTTTCTGAGCAATCTGGATTGATGCCTGCTAACGAGATTATTCTGAAGGGCGGATGATCAGACGGATGGGTGTTGCTATTCTCTTTGGAAGCAAAGAAGACTCCTAGTGTCAAAGTTTTGCCTATAATGCGAGAGTTTCCAGAAGTGTTTCCAGATGAGGTTCTTGGACTGCCACCGGAGAGGGAGGTGGAGTTTGCTATAGATCTGGTACCGGGAACTGGGCCTATATCGGTAGCGCCATATCGGTTGTCTCCAGTTGAGCTACCGGAGCTAAAGAAACAGTTGGATGAGATGCTAGGCAAAGAGTTCATCAGACCTAGTGCATCTCCGTGGGGAGCGCCGGTACTGTTTGTGAAGAAGAAGGACGGAAGCTCGAGGCTGTGTGTAGACTATCGTCAACTGAACAAAGTGACAATAAAGAACAAGTATCCGTTACCACAGATAGATGATTTGATGGATCAGCTGAAAGGAGCAGCTATGTCTTCTAAGATCGATCTGCGATCTGGATACCATCAGATCCGGGTTAAGAAGGAGGATGTGCCGAAGACTGCTTTTCGAAGTTGGTATGGTAACTACGAGTACTTGGTTATACCGTTTGGTGCGATTAATGCACCAGCTGTGTTCATGGACTATATGAACAGGAACTTCCGACTGTTCCTTGACAAGTTTGTTGTCGTATTCATTGATGACATCCTTGTATACTCTTCGAGCAGATTGGAACACCAAGAGCACCTAAGGGCGGTGTTGCAAGTGCTAAAGGACCGGCAGTTGTATGCTAAGCTATCGAAGTGCGAATTTTGGATAGAGGAAATTCAGTTTCTAGGCTATGTGATCAATAAGGATGGAATCGCAGTGGATCCTGCGAAAGTTAAGGCCGTAGTGAGTTGGGAAAGCCCTAAGTCTGTAAGCGAGGTGAAAATTTTTCTTGGTTTAGCGGGCTACTATCGAAGGTTTATCGAGGGATTCTCTAAGATTGTGTTACCTATGACGCAGTTAACAAGAAAAGGGAAGACATTTGAGTGGTTAGAGGCTTGCGAGCAAAGTTTCCAGAAGCTGAAAAGAAGACTGACCACATCACCTGTGTTGGTGCTACCAGATCCTTTAGGACGATTTGATGTATACTGTGATGCATCTTATCAAGGCTTAGGATCTGTGCTCATGCAAGAAAGAAAAGTGGTTGCGTATGCCTTTGGGCATTTGAGAGTACATGAGCGAAACTACCCAACGCTTGATCTAGAATTGGCTGCGATAGTGTTTGCATTGAAGATATGGAGACACTATCTCTATGGTGCTAAATTCAGTGTGTTTAACAACCATAAGAGCCTGAAGTATCTGTTCGACTAGAGAGAGTTGAACATGAGGCAGCAGAGATGGATGGAATTCATAAAGGATTATGAATTCGACCTGCAATACCATCTAGGTAAGGCGAATGTAGTAGCAGATGCGCTCAGTAGAAAGTCTTTACACATATCTGCGATAATGGTAAAAGAGCTAGAGCTTTTAGAGGCATTTAGAGATCTGAATCTGGAAGCGAAAATCATCAAGGATAAGCTAAATCTTGGGATGATTAGAGTAACTAGCGATTTCCTGAAACTTTTATGGAAGAAGCAAGCTGAGGATAAGTACCTCGAGAGCGGGAATCAGTTGATAGAGGAAGGTAAGACTTCGAAATTTAGAAGAGGTATTGATGGTCTGCTTAGGTATGGTGATCGAGTTTATGTGCCAGAGGATAGAGAAGTTAGAAATATGATCTTGGAGGAAGCACACAAGAGCAAGATAAGTTTCCATCCGGGAGCCACCATGATGTATCAAGATCTGAAGAAGTTGTTCTGGTAGCCGGGGATGAAGAAAGATGACAGCGGCTTATGTCCTAACCTGCTTGGTGTGTCAGAAAGCGAAGATTGAACACCAGAAGCTAGCAGGGTTGTTGCAATCGCTAGACGTCCCAGAATGGAAGTGGGATAGCATTGCCATGGACTTTGTTTCTGGGTTACCGAGGACTCAGAAAAGGTGTGATGCAGTCTGGGTAATCATCGACCGATTAACGAAGTGTGCTCACTTCTTACCAATCAACTAGAGTTACTTTCTGGAGCGATTAACTCAGATTTACATCAGGGAAGTTGTAAGGCTGCATGGGGTACCTTTGAGTATCGTTTCAGACCGCGATCCAAGGTTTACCTCAAGGTTTTGGAGGAGCTTACACAGTGCAATAGGAACTAAGTTAAGTATGAGTTCTGCTTATCATCCTCAAACGGATGGTCAGTCGAAGAGAACAATTCAGTCATTGGAGGATCTCTTAAGAGCGTATGTGTTGGAAAACACGGGAAGTTGGGACGAGTTTCTTCCATTGATCGAGTTTACTTACAGCAACAATTTCCATTCTAGTATTGGAATGGTGTTGTACGAGGCATTGTATGGACGTATAGGACTCCGTTGTGTTGGTTTGAGACTGGAGAAAGTTAGATGTTAGGTCTAGAGTTAGTACACCAAACAATGGAACAACTCCGTAAGATACGGGAAAAGATGAAGGCTGCAAAGGATAGGCAGAAAAGCTACGCTGACAAGAGGAGGAGACCCATGGAATTCCAAGAGGGCGACCATGTTTTCATGAGAGTTACCCCAAGAGCTGGAGTGGGCAGAGCAATCAAATCCGGAAAGCTAACACCTAAATTCATTGGACTTTTTCCGATTCTTCGACAAATCGGCCCTATAGCCTATCAAGTAGCTTTGCCACCAAATCTGTCAAGTCTTCACGACGTCTTTCACGTCTCTCAACTTAGAAAATATCACCCTGATCCATTACACGTGTTAGAGCCCGCATCAATCCAAATGAAAGAGAACCTTGAGTACGAGGCTTCACCTGTTCGGATCGTGGATAAAAGGATCAAGGAACTGCGCAGCAAGCACATTCCGCTAGTCAGAGTGGAATGGAACTGTAACACCCCGATTTTTCAAGTTTTCCTAATTAATCAGTATTTTTGAACTTATATTTTATTAGAGGCCTTACAAATGCAATAAAATATTCTGAGCAGATTGGAATGTCCTACACAACCATAGGAAGCCATGGTTAAGTTTCGGGCCAAAGCTCAAACGAAGCCCGGTCTGCGTTTTTCACGGATAGTGGTCTTTTTCTACTATCGAGACCTAATTCTGACTCATGAATGAAACAATTAGGTTTTATATTTTATTTCCAACGATATCGGTTATTTTGAAAATATTCAAAATAAATAAGTCGTCATACGATTTTCTTGGGCGAAAACCTAAATCGGGTGAAGAACGGAGCTGAATACGAGATTTCAGTGACCTGCTACGGATAAGGTTGAAGTCACATGGTGTGCTATGACTCATCAATGACTCATCAGTGTAATGATTACGTTTAGAAAATATCTGGACATGAAATGACTAAAATGCCCTTGACCCTTTTCATAATTACCATTTGCCCTTGAATGAAAAAACAGTTTTGCCCCTGAGAATTTATGGAATAACCATTCTGACCCGATGACTCACCATGTCATCATTACCTTTCTAGAAATGTCTAGATATTTATAAGAGACATGACCAAAATGCCCCTAGCCTTTGAAGGAATTACCAAATTACCCTTTTGGTTATTTACATGTTTGCTATGACACACACACACACACACACACACACACACACACACACACACACACACATATATATATATATATATATATATATATATATATATATATATATATATATATTTCTATCTTTCTCTCTCTTGGCCATTTCGGCCACACACTCTCTCTCTCTTCTTTCTCTCACTTGTTCATCCAAATTCATAGAGTTCTTGAAGTTCTTCATGAGTTCTTCATAAGTTCTTCACAAAAACCCTAGTTTGATCTTCAAAAGTTGAAGTTTTTGAGTGAAAACTTGTTTCTTCTTCACTAATCTTTGATCCTAGGAGGTATGATCCTCATCTTAACTCTCTCAATCTCTCTATTTCATCTCTTGAATCACTTGATTCATGAAGATCCAAGTTTAGATCTAGAACTTTGAAAATCCATAGAAAATTGTAGAAAAATCCTATGATCATGAAACCAATTTCTATGAAACCATCATGATGTGTAATTTGAGTGTCTAGAAGCATGAACCCAAAAGAAATTTCTCCCTATTCTTCCATGGGAGGGCCGAATCCTAATCATGATGAAAGGATGGGTGTGTTGCAATTTTTGGCTATATAGCACTTGTTCTAGCTTACTTGATGTCTTTGAACACTAAACCCAAGAGCAAAACATCAACCAAAGCTCCTATCCTATTTCTCCTCTTCATGGCCGAAACATATAGGGTGTAGAGCCATGAGTTTGTCTCATATTTTTGGGTCCTAGGACTATATTTAGTGTTAATCATGCTTAAGGACCATCCATCCAAAAGTTTAGAACCAAATGAGATCCCTAGCCTTTTTATCCTTTCATGGCCGAACCCTATACCTTCTTAAGGAAGAAAACTTATATTTTGATGTTATAGATTGATGTTGCTTTGTTGTTTGAATTGAATTGTGTTTGATTGTTTTAGGCTACGCGAACGGAACCGGAGCCGGAGCCGAGAACCGATCGAGTTTGCATTGAACTTCCTTTGTGAGGTAAAGGGAGGTAGTTCATGTTGAGTTTGGTAGCCTCACGACATATGATTGATTAGTGTGTTATGATTGAATTAAGACTTAATGTATATGTATACTTATATCCTGGATTGATTGGATGTTAAGTGTTGTGCATAGCTGGTTATTTGATATAACTGTGGCATGGATGCCTTGGATGATATCTTATTGTGATATTGAACTGTTGATATATATATCTACACATATATTTATATCTTGGATGAGCATAGGACTGGCTATGTCTCGATAATTGTTAAAAGACTCGGTATCGAAATCAAAGTTTTGAAAACCATGTTTTGGAAATCAAAAAGTGGTTTTTGGAAAATGTGTTGCTTTTCAAGAAAAGTTAAGTTCCCGTTTGAAAAGTATGTTCTTTTGAAAAGTATGTTCTTTAAAAAAAAAAAGTGGTTTTGTGAAAAGCCGTGCAAAATGTGTTTTATTCTGTAAAGTGTTTAAAAAAAAGGCGTGAAATCTTTAGAAAACGGTTTTGTTTACGAAAAAGTGTTTTTCCCCGGAAAATGTTCTCTTTAATCAAGAAATGTTTTATTTCAAGAAAACAAAAGTGTATTTTGTTTTCCAAAGTTGTTTTGAGAAAGTTTGACCGAAAAGGAAATTGATGAACCTTTGAGATGAACCCAAACCTAGTGGCCGAGACGTCGGGGCTAGCGTTTTGTGGATTGAGCACTCGGACTTCGTGTCCTGTGTTTTTTATTTGAGTGGGCTTAATGCCTTTTTGAAACGAGTCGTGGACTTTATGTCTCGACATTTGAAAGAATGAACGCAAAGAAAACAGAAAACTTTCTGTGTACATGCATGAACAGGCAGACGTGCCATTTGAAACCGAGCTACAACTCTAGTAGTTGAGAATGGAACCGGTTAAGACCACTAGGTCTGTAGGGGCATTCTGTGTGTCGAGACTCCACAAGTGGCCGGTGGCCTCGCGACCCCATGCCGTGGTGAGTCGACTACCCAGCACGAGTGAACTCGATCAGGGACTGGACTATTCAGGATATGGTTATGACGTGGTACCCTGGAAAAATTTGTGTTCGGACCTAAATAGAGAGGCCAACTCATGAGGACAATTGTGTTACGGGTGTTACTATGGCCTATCGCTCGATGTTGGGAAGTTAGAATCTCCGGAGTACACGAATTAGAAAGATAATATTGAAGTCTCATGCATTATTATAAATCATGATTGTGTTTGAGATATTATATTGTGTTGTATAGATAACTATTCTATGGCTGTATTTATGTTGTTTGTCGCCTGTGAGGCTATCGTGATAAACTTTATATGAGTATCTCACCTTTGCCTGTACATGTTGGACAACTTGTTGTGTTTTTGGAGCACATGTACAGATGTTGTTCATAGGTCCCCGCGGAGACATGAGGACTCAGATAATGGAGCGTTCTGATGAAGTTGACGTTGGGTTGTATCCCAATGGCTAGTTTTAGCCGACCAGCTTAGGAGTCTTTTATTTTGAGCAGTCTTATATTATATTACTGTACATATGTTGAAATGATTTCTAAGTCTATAATATGTTATATATTAGACCAGGTTTTATGTTATGTTTACGTTTTTATGAACAGTGAATATCAACGTGTGATATGAAGCTTATTCCTTCATCTTGAGTTTGTATTGCCTATGCATGCAGAAAATTTTTAGAACCGCGTTTTCGAACGTAGCTACTTAATTAAAGTATTTTCCGAAAGCAACCAGCTTTTTATTTTCTTGATTTATTTCCGCATTAGAGTCCGAGTATGTAGCACCCGCGAGGCGGTGTTACAGGAACCCAGTGACTGGTGATGCAAAATGGAAGCGCGAAGCTGAGATGCGCCAGAGTCATCCCTATCTGTTCACAGGTATGCGACGAAAATTTCAGGGACGAAATTTTCTGTAAAGGGGGTGGTAATGTAACATCCCAATTCCCTGTAACTCTAATCGAGTTGATTAATCTTGATTAGGGCTCTTGATGATTGTGTGAATTGTTATGTACTAGTTTAATGCATAGAATGAAGTTTAGGAATAGGCTTAAACAAGGTTGGAGGTGCCTAAGGTGTTAAACGAGTAACTGTGGAAGCCAGAAGTTTGGAAGACTCTTCCCAGCTGAGCGGCACGCTCAAGCGTGGGAAGGTAGCACGCTTCAGCGTGCCAACGTTCAAGTGTCGGTACGTTGCACGCTCAAGAGTGCTAAGTGCGTTTGCCAGCTGGGGTGATTTATGACCATGTGTTACACGTGTCAGGCCAGGGTAAAGCCGGAGCGGACAAGGTTCCATGCTTAAAGCGTGGACAGAACCTCACGCTCAAACGTGAGCACGCTCAAGCGTGCTGAGAGTCCACGCTAAAGCGTGCACAGTGGATCAAGTTGGGTGTTTTCCTTTCTCTCCATCATTTGCATGAAAGTTCACTTGGGATTTCTGGGAGCTCTGCAACTAGAGAGAGAGGGGCAGTGTTCTAGTGTGAGAAAGCTTGAGGTTGAAGGCGATCGAGGCGTCGGAATTTGATTCTGACTACACGGTTGCAATCGCGGCGAAGTTATCTACAACTCTTACGGATTGGGTCCTCGTTTCTTCCTAGGTAAACTCGAATCCCTAACAAGCGTTCTTCGCGTTCTTGGCGTTCTTCGAGTCTTTACCTCTTTCTTTGGTCTTTTGAGCTTGCCATAGGGCTAACACTATTGTATATGTGTTATGCTCGTGATTAGGGCTAAGTTTGCACTAGTGATTTCGCGCAAATTGGCTGTTCCGGAGTTGTTCTTTGAGTTCGTGGCTGCGTGTGAGGATCAAGCCGGTGATCGTGTGGATTTGTGTGACGACTGTTTAGGTGAGGAGAAAGGGTACTGCTGTCGTCGAGAAGGCAAGAGTAGTGTAGTATTTTTTTTTTTTTTTTGCTATGTGTAGGGAAGCCCTAACCCTACTAGTGGTTGAGCCCCGATAAAGTACCTAAACCCTAGGTTTAGCTTACTTTAGGCTATCGTCGTTAAGGCTGGAAAACCGTAGGTTGGCAAACTGTTGGTTGAGGATGATCTATTTTGTATGACTGCTATGATGATAACTGTTGTTGCTATCTGTCTAAATGCCTATATGTTACTTGGTATGTGATATGCTGTTATGTACTATCATTGATATTGCTGTTGTTAATGTTGATGCTGTTATGCTGTTGTGATATTTGTCGTGTAGTGGCAGAATGCCGTAAAGTTAAGTTTGGCTGTGTGCCCTGTTGTTGTTGGATTGATGCCGTGGATGGTACTGTTGCTGTTATGCTGACTTATTGAGGCTATGGCTGTGTTGTTTTAGCTGTGGCTCATGGACGCGTGACATCATGGCTGTGGCCGTGTGGATTCAATGGCATTGTGTTGTTTCTAATTGAGAGCTTAGGCATAATATCCGGTATCAAGCCCGTTAAGGATGTTTGTTGCATATCATCATCAGCTGCTAAGTGGTGAGGCCGTAAGACAGGTAGTATGGGCAGCCAGCATCATACAAGGTTAGTTTTACCAGAGTGTGGGTACTGAAAGTAGATGGGGTGGTCAAGTGAGTGACCTTGGGGATGTTGCCGGTCTCATGAATAGTTTACAGTGACGGATGAGGTAGCTCCTGTGCTGTCGTGGCGCCCGATCCAGTTCGATTTGCCCGACTAATCCCAGAGCTTTCCATTGTTCCAGGCTAACGTTCCGAGGCAACTGAGATACCCCGGTTTCGGTGTGGAAAGAGGATGCACTCTTATTGGTCACGGCGAGCGGTTCGGTTTCTTGGACAAACTAACTCCGTTCTAACATAGAGCCAGTTCCGGTGTGGACTTGTTCTGGTGTGGAACCGTTCCAGTGGGAACCAGCTTTGTGAGTTTTCGGCTGACATGCTGCGTAGGATTAGTATCCCGGTCTAGAGGATTGATCTGAGTGTGAGACTCACGGAGATAGATGCTTGTTGTATGTGTTGTCTTAAGAGATGTCTGTTGGAATATAGTAACTGCTATACCTATTATATCTGCTATATGCTACCTATTGTTGTTTACTGTATTGCTGTTGTTTTCCGACATTGCTTCGTACTGTATTTCTTATCTCCCTACCGTTGTCTCTATTGTTCTGCTTTGGGTTCGCTTGAAGACGATGACCCAGCTAATGCACAGGATGGACCCGAGGCTTCACCCGTTCATCACGGGGCACCGCGGATGCCGGTGCAAGGTGGCATTGAGATCATCTACCATGATGAGCGGGGATGGAGGGTAGACCCCTCGACCTTTTTGGTGGTTTACACAGGACCCGTCAGTCTAATCTTTCGGAGCGACATGCCGCCTTATGTGGATATCATTAGACCCTACCGCATGTATCAGTTTCTTCCTTTCCATAGGATGTGGCAACCTCCGAGGCAGAGGGAGTGAGACTACATGTGGATGGCACCCCAGTCCTCAGTTGTGACCAGTAGGAGAGGCTACGTCTACTGAGGCCAGCGCCGGAGGACGGAGCAGTATCTGAGGACCTACTATCGGCGTAGGATTGTGGTGTCTAAATCTTCGTCAGAGTATAAGCCTCTAGTGCGGTACAGGCGTACTCATGACGAGGGCTAGGGTAGCTCCGGCATCCTCACCACTGATGGTGAGAGCCTGCCAGTGCATCCTAGGTGGTGAGCTGAGAGCTTTTCATGTATTTTTGAGTGGGGGCGGGTTGTGCTAGTGAGCTCTGAGAGTCTTTTCTTCTGATGTTGATGTATTTTCAGTTTTGTTTACACACCATGTATATTTACGTACAGTGCCCTACTGTTGGGGCTATGATATTTATGGTATTTGTATAATTATCCTTAATGCTACGCTTATATGTTGATAATTTTTCTATGCTTGCCGTTGTTGCTTCTTTGCTTCCGCATCGCTATTTGAATACCATGCTATCGCTTTATATACGGCTAGGTATAGTTAATAATAGGAGCTTGGGATTATCCTTCTGAGAAAGGAGGGTCGTTTCATTGTAGTTGATGGTAGCATGTGCTTTCTTCACTTATAGGGCATGCTTTATGCCCCTTAACACTATACCCGCACAAGTTCCCGTATGCTGGAAAGTCATTGATGGTACAAAATAACATGGCACGCATCTTGAAAGTCTCATTGCAATACCCGTCAAACACATCGAAGCCTTCCTCCCACAGCTTTATCAAGTCTTCAATCAAGGGATTTAGATAACCATCTATGTCATTTCCTGACTGTTTTGGGTCCGAAATCATCGTAGATAACAAAATGTATTTGCGCTTCATGCACAACCACGGAGATAGGTTGTAAATTACCAAGATAACAGGCCTTGAACTGTGAATACTACTTAAGTTACCATACTGATTCATTCCATCCGTAGCAAGACCAAGCCTAAGGTTTCTTTGATCATTACCAAAATCCGGAAACAAACAATATTTCCTCTCATTTGCATGTCATCTAATGTTATTTACGTCATTTACATTAGCGATCAATCGCTTGAACCTTGGAATTATTGGAAGATACCATAACACCTTCGTAGGAGGACCTTTTTTATCACATAACCACTAGAATCACCATCCTCCACTTTGTAGCGTGATACCCCACACTCTGGGGCACTCATGCTTCGCTTCAAACTCATGCATGTACAATATGCAATTGATAAACCTCAATTTTTTGCATTTTATGAAGGGTAATTGGGTTATATTTTGGTGCTGTTAATGATATTTATTATTGTATTTCACTCTTTTGCCTAAGTTTTTACAGAATTGACGTTTAAGGCTGTTTGAGGGACCATTAAAGGATTTTGGGAGACTTTGTGCTAAAAAGAGGAGATTTTGAAGGCTAGAGCTCGAAGCACGGTCGTGCTTCCTTTTAGCAAGGTTGTACATACCTATTGGCACACCAAATCCAGAGCAATTATGGAAAAAGATTCAAACCAGTTCTCAGCAGTCGAAATATGCATGTACAGAAGAGATTTCTACATATATCCCTCGTCACCGTTTTGATCATAACTTGAGCTCTGGATGTCTGATTTGAGGCGTTCTTTGTGGCATTGGAAATCTTATGAAAAGATCTACAATGCTATACAAGATGATACGAAGCACAGCCATGGTCAATTAAGCACGTACATGCTCTGACCCGTGCACTATTTGACGTTGTTTTACAAACTATGTATGGCCATACTGAATCAAGCACGGCCGCGTATGAAGGGAGCACGATCGTGGACAATTAAGCATGGCCGTGCTGGCGGCGCTGACAATAAATTTTAGGGCTTTTCTTCTATTTTACTATAAATAGAAGCCTTTAGTACCGCTCTTGTAATCAATTGTTAGTAGTAGTTTAAATCTCTTGACATCTATTACTTTTCGTAGTTTATAGCTTTTAGTAGTTTGTTTAGAATTCTAGAGTAGGATTTGCGCTTGGGAGTTAAGTTGGAGATCTTTATTCTTCTTCTTAATTCTTCGGGGTGTGTTTCCCATTGTTGAATTTGGTTTTATCTATTATTATGGGTAGCTAATTTCATCACTAGATTTGTGGTGAATCTTGTAGTAGTAGAAACCCCTTTTTGCTATGACTTAGCTTTAATTCGAATTCTATTTGGTTTCAAGGTTGCGATTTGAATAGTGTTATTCTATTGTTCTTCATTCCATGTTAGGATTGATCACCCTTTGCATGCTAATAATCAATTAGTTGATCAGCGGCCGTACTTCAATTAATTGGTAGACCTATAGGATAAATGGGGTTTAAATTGTTGCATGACCAAACTTGATTTATTCCTTTCAATCATTCAACCTCTTTGCTCTTTATATTTTTTTAATCATTTAAACTCTTTATATAACATCCTGATTTCCATTACCTTAATTAATGTATGGATGTATGTGTGTTTAAGCTTAATAAGTGTTATCATGCAAGATGTATACTTAGAAGGTATGTTGAAGGTTAGGGTTGAATTGGATAAGAGAAGCATGAAGAACACGTGACTCTGAGCAGGACGCTCAAGTGTGGAGGAGGAGAACGCTCAAGCGTTGTGACGCTCTATCATGTAGAGTTTGGTAAGCTCAAGCGTGGCCCCTCTGACCACTTGACTGTTAGTGATGGGACATAAAGTGACACGTGTCAGTTACTCGTCGCAGCTGGTACGTGAGGGGCGGTGCCTTGGCAGTGAGGAAACGTCAACGCTCATGCGTGGAAAAAGCCAACGCTCAAGCGTTGGAATACTAAAGCGTGGAGATTCTGAAAGCTTAAGCGTTATCAATAGAGTTTTACCTTTATAAGTAGCTTTCATTTTCACCGTGGGAAAAGTTTTCCCAGACCTTCAATATTGAGAGTACGAGAGCGAGAGTTCAGAGGTGAGATTCCAAGGTTCGTGATCAAGTATCATATCGTTCGGTGATCGTATTTCAGTTCCATTGGTGTTTTCGCGATTAGCTCTTCGTCTACTTCGATTTTATTGGTTTACTTCTTTGATACTTCAGGGGTAAGCTGAGGTTCCGTATCTACCTACATTGTAGTTATACAATTTTCTTCTATTGTTTCTAGCATCTATTCACGGTTTTAACTTCGTATTAGGGTTAATGCTATAGTCTACGTGTTGTTTCCGTGACTAGGGCAGGCTTCCAGGTCGCATTCGTGACCCTTGGGGGAAAGAGGCCGCAGCTGTGAGAGGCTAGTGAAGAGTTCGTGGAGCTCGTTGTGTTCATGATCGTTGCTACTTTTACCATCAGGTGGGAGAAAGAACCACAATTCATCGAGGAGGCAAGAATAAAATAATATATAATTATATGCGTAGGACGATCTAAACCCTACTAGAGGTTAAGTAATCGACAATATCTAACTCACGTTGGTGACTACTAGTTGGTGGTACCAATGTAGTTTTAGGCATTGTAGGTTTATCGCCGATAGGTTGATTGATGTTGATTCGAGATTGCATGCTTGCTATGTTGATATGTCTGACATGATATATATGTTGATATAAATGTTGTGATTAGTAACATGCTCTTGGGCTACTTTCATGTATGCCTATGAGTTGATATCTTTAACATGAGTATTTAACATAATTATTATTGTTGATTATATATTTGTTGTGATTACTGTTTCTTAAGTAGAGATAAGTAGTAATCATGCTAAATTGGGAGATGAGCATGGGAATTTGAGGACATATATGTTGTAGTGCTCAACCTAGAGATCCTATTGATATGATTATGTTGAGACATAAAGTTGATACCCGGATATGTCGGAGAACGTTGGTCGTAGTTGCGTACAAGTTGTGGTTTAGACACTAAGCAGTTGATCCCGAGATGAGTTGGTGAGGTTCATGATGCATTGTTGTTATTCATCATTGTGTTGGAGGACAGGCGATCAATCTTGCCTGCGGGGAGATGGTCGTGACAGCGAGTTGAGTTGTTGATGGGCGCATATCCTAACCTGACTTGCGAGGGGCGATATGTCATAACCCGTGAGTTGTTGAGTTGAGCCGAGAAGCATGTTGGCTGAACTCTGCATTATGGGGGTGGCACAGTGATGGATGGGACATCTTGATCTGCCAGGGATGTCGCATCGTGGCCGCGTCCATATAGTTGTTAGATGCATGAGTGTGAGAGACAGTAGGTAAGAGAGAATGACGTGGGAGATGAATGCTTGACCCTTTGTGCTATTTGTGTTGCTATCTATATATCTTATTTTATAGTTGTTTCCCTATCTTTGATGTATTGTTGTTTCTTATCTCTCGTGTTTCCCTATGTCGTGTTTCGTTGCATTCTCGATCGTACGAGAAGACCCCGTTGAGGACTTATTTAAGGAGATCGATGGCACACCTACTAAACCTGATGCTGGAGAGAGAGCCACGGATCCCAGTGCTGGGGGATTTTGAGCTGTTGTATGAGGACGACGGTCACTTCTGGGAGATTGATTACTCTAAGCGACAAGTCGTATATATTGGACCGACTACCGTATACTTCAGAGCATGGGGATCGTCTAGGAGCTATCTTGTCGGAGACTTTCGGATTACACAGAGGCTACCCTTAGAGAGGCTGTGGAATAGGCCGTGGGACTACCACCTTGACTCAGATGCTGGTTGGAGATCTCACGCATCTTCGCGTAGAGGTTTCGTAGCTCGAGGCCGACGTCGTCGAGAGCAGCGGAGGATGAGGTAATATCACCAACGAAAGATCATGATGTCGGAGAGCGATACAGAGTATGAAGTGCTGCAGACCTATCGCCGGAGGCAGCGAGCATCCGTGGAGAGTTCCCGTTATCCCCCTTAGAATCAATGTCGAGTAGTAATCGTAGTAGGTATGGCTAGTGAGTCTCTTCTTTTCCTTTTGTGAGCATATGTATTTTGGGGGCGAGGCGAGGAAGTCTTATGTACTTTTGTTTTATATCTTTTTGTTACCATGCTTCTGTTTGTATATGTCGTGAGTTCCGTACTCTGAAAGTTGATGACAATTGTTGTAGGCTCTACTGTATATGTATGGTTGTGGCATCAGTGTGTTTGTTGTTTTTAATTATTCCACATTTTTATAATCACACTATGCTATAACGTTAAAGATATTGGTTCGGGTTATGAAATGGGACCTCCGAGGAGGGGTTGTCTCACTTTGCCTGACAAACATTGGATTCATCTGGGGAAAAGAATATTGATTGCCTGAGAAACAATTAATAGTTTTAGTAGAAGGAATGATATTGAGAAAGCAACTGCGAAATTGAATAGAACTAGGATTTAGGGGGTATTAAAAGTACAAGTGAAACCACGGAGCTAAGCTCTTCTTAAAACCTTTATTTTCTCTTTTATTCATTTTTTTTACTATTGCTTACATCATACTTTTATCTTTCTTTTGATTAGTCTGAATAGCATAAGGATTTCTCTATTCCAGTACTCATGCACGTATTACTCATTAATCCCTTGGGTACGATATCTGGACTTTTGTCCTATATTACTTTTGCGAAGAGTGCACTTGCCCTTAAGTGTGTTCAGAACTCAACAACAATTATTAGGGTATGCATGTATTTTCTTATACTCCATACCCATCAGACACAATATCTTCTTCGCCTCATAGTTACAGCTCGGCAATGTGTTACCTCCTGGAAGCATGTCTTTCAACAACTCAAGCAATTCAAGGAAGCTTTTATCACTCCACCCATTTCTCGCCTTCACATTGGCCAATCTTAACACTGCTGACAATTGTGTGAAATTAGTTCACCCCGGATACAAAGGCTTATCTTCATCACTGCACAAAGTATCATACACATGCGCTCGCTGAAAAAAATCTTGTCTGATATCACGGATCATGTCCTCTAATCGATTGTCCATATCTGCGTCAACTTCCTCTCTTTGGGACACACTTGGCATGTCTAATAATTCACCATGTCATATCCATCTTGTATAACTGTTGCAAATTCCATTTGAAATAAGATGCTCCCGTATTTCCTCAACTTCTAGTCATCTCTCAATCAAACAATTAACACAAGGACAACAAAACCTTCCATTACTACTATCAGGAAGATTTCTTTTAGCAAATTGTAGAAATTCTTCCACTCTATTCCCATACTCATCACTTGTGCGTCACTATCAATCCAACTATGATCCATAACTACACCAACAACAATATATACATAGTCCAAGATCTACAACTTCTTCTTATGATAGGGTATGGTCCTATCCCATTCGAGAAGAAACTTTTTCAACACTCAATAACAGTTAGTCCTTAACTCTCATGCCCATACTTGATGGAATTTCGACAACATTTCCCATTGGTCTCCGACGTACACAACTTGAACGCGGTGACATCCACTGCGATAAAGTATGCACTCAGAGAACGAAAGGAAATGCATCAGACCGAAATTTTATCAAGTATAACATATGAGAATTAAGGAATGACTATTAACTAAATAAAGAAAAAGTTTTTTCCCAAACTATCCAACTTGGACAATTCAAGATTCAATACAATGAGTGGTACCTAAACAAGTACATATTTGCTCATTAATATTGAATCTCAAACGGGAGACTAAGGTGAGACGACCCTCCTTTCCCAGAAGGATAATCCCATTAGTCCCAAACTTACTTTATTAACTATGCCTAACCGTCTTATAGCAATAGCGTGGTATTCAAACAGCATAGTAGAAACAGACGATAAATAAACAACGCATACGGAGAGCATAGACAATATCAAAGTAAAGTGCAAACGTAAAACAACTATACAGGTACCATGCATAAGAAGTAGCCCCATCAGTAGAGAACTGTACATAAACATACAAACGGTTTGTACATAAAAATTGAAAAGATAAACGAAAATACATCAAAAACCAAAAAGAAAGAAGAACCCTCGCCACTCGCCATCACTACCCACCCCACACTCAATACATATAAACGCTCAGCTCATAACTTGGATGCACTGGTAGACTCCCACCATTAGTGATGCAGATGCCTTGAGCTACCCTGGTCCTCGCCATGAGTGCGCCTATAGGTCACTAAAGGCTCATACTCTCACGGCGAGCTCGACATTACTACCCAACGCTTGCGGTAGGTCCTCAGATACTGCTCCATCCTCCGTCATTGTCCTAGGTAGATGAAGCTCTCCTGCTAGATGCGTGAGATGTCGTTGGTTCAGCCTAGATGTAGTCCCGCTCCTGGCACCTCGCCGGCTACCACATGCGTGTTAAAGGTAGAAACTGCAAAATTCTGAAGGGTCCCACGATGTCCTCCCTATGCGACGTACCTCCTCGAAAAAGTATGCTCACCGGCCTAGTGTAGATGGTAAGAAAGGTAGAGGGGTCCACATGCCAGGCTCGATCATCGTGATAGATGATCTCGATCAGGCCCAACACTGGCATCCTCGACACCGATGTGAAGTAAGGGTGCGCCCTTGGGTCCATCGTCAAACGTAGACGGCTCCTCATCTTTACGCGATCCAAGAACAAAACCAAACGACAAGAAAACAGTAGGGAGATAAGAATATTGTGCATAGCAAATCGGAATGACAACAGTAGTACAGTAAACAGCAGCATGTAACATGTAGCATGTATAACAGATATAACAGTTACTGCACACAACCAAACGTCTCTCGAGACAATATATGCAACAAACATCCATCTCCATGAGTATCACTTTTTAGATCAATCCTCTAGACCGGGATACTAATCCTATGCAGGATTTCGGCCAAATTTCACAAAGTTGGTTCCATGTCGGAACAGATTTTGTGTCAGAACGTAGTTAGTTTGTCCAAGAAATTGAACCTCTCGCTGTGACCAATAAGAGTGCATCCCCCATCCAAAACTGAATCGTGGTGTCTTGGTCGCCTCGGAACGTTAGCCTGGAATGTGGAAAGCTCAAGGATTATTACGCAAATCGGACAAGATCCAGCATCACGACAGGTTAGGAGCTACCTCATTCATCACTGTAAACTATTCCCGTGATCGGTAACATCCCTAAGGTCACTCACTTGACCTCCCCTTCTGCCTTCCGTACCTGCACTCAGGTACAACTAACCTCGTATGACGTTGGCAGCCCATTCTACCTGTCAACGGACTTGATACGGGACCTCACGCCAAATGCTCAATCATCAACAACACGACGCCACCGCATCAACACGGCCACAACCTCAAGAAAATCAGCACAACAGCAAGGGCACCATCCACCGTATTGATATGATCCAAGAAGGAGTCATCAAGATTTAGAATCTATCCTTGAAATTGTTTAGGATTATTTGCAAAGAACAAAGAAGAAGAGGAAAAGGTTCTTTGGAACCCGAAATATAAAAGGTCAAAATAACAAAAGACAACTACCAATAGGATAAGATGAAGATCAAAGTAACTATAAAGGAAATAACAAGATAAGGAAAAAATGTATAAATGGGCGTGGGGAATTAAGCATAAAGGAAATAAGAAAAAGATGAAAATGGAAGAGATAGGAGATGGAAAGAAGGCGCCACAATAATCCAATGGATTTGGAAGATTGATAAGCCAAGTGAGGATTCGCCACAAAGAGATGGAACTCTTTGATAAGAATCAAGCAAGTTCTAATCCAAGAACTTGAAGAGGAGCCATATTGCTCAACTCACACTCAAAAATGAGCAAATTCTCTAAACTTTCATTGATCCAAAATGTTTGCTTACATGGGTATATATAGGCTTCAAGTGAGGATCTAGATCATTCCTACACTAAGTCTCTTCCTCTTCAAGAGAACATACTAGAACATAAGTACTAGGTGCACCCCAACAATAGAAAGCCCAAAATACAAGCCCAAATATTTGGTTAGAAACAAATGACTAATTTTCGTCCAAAATCATGTCCTAAACTTCCAGCCCAGTTTTCACCATGATAGAGGCCGAATCTGGTCATGAGGATAGTAATACTATGTGTAGATAAGGATCTAAGCTTTCCAACGCATCATAGAACACTTCCATCGGATGTCCGGAACTCAAGATAAACCCAAAACTAGGAAGACAGGTCATTTGGACTTGGATGGTTTGACTTGGACTTGAATCGGTTGAACTCCTCTTGTTGCAAAGTTGACTTGCCCCCTTTGGCCTCCATCATACCCTCCTTCTTTAAGAAAATTCGCCCTCGAATTTATTATCTCCCTACCTGCATCAAGAGAATGAACTAAATTTAGGCAAATTAAAAGTAAATCATGCTTTGAATTTCCTTCAGTGGGAAACCTTTTATTTGGCAATGGTGACATACACAACCCTCCGGGGTCAAACACAAATATAAAGAACTCATCACATGTGACCATTAAGTGAGTGCACTTTGCATCATGTACACACAAATTCTTAAGATTGGTGAAATCAAGCAATTGAACTTCAAAGCGAATAGGCAAGATATACCTTGGAGAGATTGTATTGACCACCATTTTTACCTCTCTATGCTTGGGCATGATGAGATATGAGAAGCACTCTTTTCTTGCCAAATGTTTCAACTCATTAACATGTGTTGAAATCTCAAATTTTGGTCCATTATACTTCTCATCAACATAAGAAATGGTTTGTTCTTGGGGAAGTAAAGCAGCCTCCATGTTCTTATAATGTGCCTCACTTTCAAGTTTAGAAGAAAAGGAAAAATAAGTAAAGCATGGATGGATGCATTGTTAAATTTTTCAAACAATTCTTTATGCAATCTTTGAAAACAAGATGAAAATCCAAAAAGATTAACATGATATGTGCATGAGGGATAAGGGTCCGAATTAGCATACAAATTTTCATTCCTCAGATCATACTTTTGGACTTTGGGAAGGTGCACTTGATTTTCAAAATGATTTGCATAAGTCAAGGGCTTAGTAATACATGCTTCAAAACATATGCCCAAGAATTGTTTCTTCAAAACAAATGTGGAAAGATGATGAAAGTTAAGAAATTCATGATGCATGGAAGCAAAACTAGTGAGTGTAGGTGAAGAGCAAGTTCCAAGCAATTTACCAAAAAAGCTCTCAAACATAGAGTTAGAATGTCTATGTTTTTTAATACTCATGCAAGGCAAACCGGGGTTTGCTTCCTTTGAGTGCACAAACTTAAGTATCTCACTTTCTTTTGTCTCTTTTTCTTTAGCATCAATCTCTTTTTCATTCACTTCCTTCTCAAGGCTTATCTCAACTTGGACCTCACTCTCTTGTTTTTCTTTCACCTCACCTTCTTTTTCAAAGAAACTCACTTCTTTTCTCTCAATTTTTTTCTCACTCTCTTTGTTTTTTTGTCTTTCCTCTTTCTCTTGAATTTTTGTTTTAGACATTTTCTCCCAATATGCATCAAAATTAGCAATCTTTCTTTTCATTTTCTCCTCTTTTGTCACCCTTTTTTCATACTCCATAATATCCTTGCAAACTTCTCTTGGCAATATTTCCTTTTCATTTGGGCATTGATAATCCAAATGTCCCCATCCCAAACACACTAGGCACTTCATATCCCTACTTATAGTCTTAAGAGTTGGAGTAGAAAGGACATCGCTAGATCTTTTGCTATTAGTGCTCACAGCCTCTTTGACCCGTGAATAAGAACCCTCCTTCATTTGATTGATCTTTGTTCTTTCATATCTCTCATTTTCTATGCATTTCTCTTTGCTGTACTCATCCACACTCTTGGTTTCTTGTGTCAATCTTTGCAATTTGTTGTGAAGATCTCTATGGTAATGTGATGGTGCATATCTCCTTCTCATGATCCTCTTCATTTCTGCCCAAGTCTCAAATGGTTCCTCTCCATACCTCCTTCGATCCTTTTGCAATTGATCCCACCAAACTATTGCATAATCAACAAACCCAAGAGATGCTATCTTCATCTTCTTTTGTTCACTATAGTGGTCACAAGAGAAGATTTGTTCTATTTTCATCTCCCATTCTAAGTAGGCTTGCGGGTCATTTCTTCCTTGGAAAGTAGGTATTTTAATTTTCACTCCCTCAATCCTATCTAAAGGTCTCACCATTTTTCTCACTAAGTGTTTCACTCAAATTGGCTTTTTTCACACCATTGGTTTGTTTTGCACTCTTGCCTTTTTCCAGTCAAAGTCCTCTTTCAATATCCTTGGAAAAGAACTATACTAATTCAAGAATGTAAACAAGTACCAACGCTTTGTGAAAATCCACACAAGGTATCAATCAAGAATTTCAAAAAGAAGAAAACTACAAAGACAAACAAGAAAAACAAACAAGAAAAGCACACTCTAATTGGAATTTATGTGACAGGACTCTAGGAAAAGTGTTTAAGAATAGAATTTGAGCCAAAAATATGTCCAAAACATCAAGTTAATACCATTTCAAGGCTAGCATATCAACAACTAAGTTTGTGGCCTAATTTAAAATTCTGCGAATTTTTTTTTAACCTTTTTTTATAATTGCAGAATGGTCCCTCTGTATTTTACTGTATTTGCACGAATTTTTTTTTTTTTGCAGATTGGGACCTTTACTTTTGTTTAATTCTACTTGGGGGACAAAACTTTCAGAAAATTGCACAAACACCCCAAACAGATTTGAAGAGTGTCACAAAGATCAAATAGCCTTTTGAAGCATGAACATGATGAACAAAAAAGGTATTGGAAACCGTGACCTTGGATTTTGTATCAACTAGTTCTTAATCAATTCATGCTTCTTGAAGAAAACAATGGTATAACTTGAATCCACTTAAAAAGATCTTTCAATCAAGATGTTGATTAACAATCTAACATCATTTCATGAAATTCATCAAGATCAAAGTGGCTCAAATCCCAAAAAGATGAGACAAATTGGTATGAAGGCTCAAGAACACAAAAACTAGACTTTTCATAATCCCAAACAAAAAATAAGTTCTAGGATCCTTGGCTCTAGATACCACATGATATGATCCAAGAAGGAGTCATCAAGATTTAGGATCTATCCTTGAACTTGTTTAGGATTATTTGCAAAGAACAAAGAAGAAGATGAAAAGGTTCTTTGGAACCCGAAATATAAAAGGTCAAAATAACAAAAGACAACTATCAATAGGATAAGATGAAGATCAAAGTAACTATAAAGGAAATAACAAGATAAGGAAAAAACGTATAAATGGGCGTGGGGAATTAAGCATAAAGGAAATAAGAAAAGATGAAAATGGAAGAGATAGGAGATGGAAAGAAGGCGCCACAATAATCCAATGGATTTGGAAGATTGATAATTCAAGTGAGGATTTGCCACAAAGAGATGGAACTCTTTGATAAGAATCAAGCAAGTTCTAATCCAAGAACTTGAAGAGGAGCCATATTGCTCAACTCACACTCAAAAATGAGCAAATTCTCTAAACTTTCATTGATCCAAAATGTTTGCTTACATGGGTATATATAGGCTTCAAGTGAGGATCTAGATCATTCCTACACTAAGTCTCTTCCTCTTCAAGAGAACATACTAGAACATAAGTACTAGGTGCACCCCAACAATAGAAAGCCCAAAATACAAGCCCAAATATTTGGTTAGAAATAAATGACTAATTTTCGTCCAAAATCATGTCCTAAACTTCCAGCCTAGTTTTCACCATGATAGAGGCCGAATCTGGTCATGAGGATAGAAATACTATGTGTAGATAAGGATCTAAGCTTTCCAACGCATCATAGAACACTTCCATCGGATGTCCGAAACTCAAGATAAACCCAAAACTAGGAAGACAGGTCATTTGGACTTGGATGGTTTGACTTGGACTTGAAACGGTTGAACTCCTCTTGTTGCAAAGTTGACTTGCCCCCTTTGGCCTCCATCACGTATCAACCCGATTACAAAAACGGCACATAGCCAAACTTAACGTTAATCGGCATTCTGCCACAACACAACATTACAACATACAGCATAACAGCAACAACAATACTATCAACATCAACAATATACAGGCATATCATACACCAAGTAGCTTGTAGGCACGTATACAGATAGCATATAGCACAATCAACACCACAATAGTCATACGAAGCAGTTCATCCTCAATTAACAGTTATCTAACCTAGGGTTCAAACTTAGCGGTAATAGCTCAAAGTATACTAAACCTAGGGTTTAGGTACTTTATCGAGGCTCAACCTCTAGTGGGGTTAGGGCTTCCCTACACTCAGCAGAAAATACAGCTATACTAATCTTGTCTTCCCGACGATAGTAGTACTCTTTCTCCCCACCTGAATAGTTGGCGCGAATCACGATACGATCACTGACACGTTCCCCCATGCAGTAAGAACTCGAAGAACAGCCAACAAGCTCCTCCAACAGTCGCGGCCACAGCTCCTCACCAAGAGCAATCACGAATGCGAACCTTGCCCTAATCACGAGCACAACACGTATAGAACAGTGTTAGCCCTAGGGCAAGCTCAAAGATCAAATAAGAAAGGTAAAGACTCAAAGAACCACGGAGAACACGTGTTAGGGATTCGAGTTTACCTTTGGCGAATCGAGAAACGAATCCGTCGAAGTTGTAGAAAACTTCGACGCGATCACGACTGCGTAGTCAGAATCTCGATCCGAAACTACGAAGTCTCATAATCCATGCTTTCTCTCACTAGGAAACTCAGAGCCTCTCTCACTAACATATGGAACTCAAGTGTTTTCGTGCCAAAGTGAGAAGGAGGAAGAAACTCATCCATCTTGACCCACTTTGCACGCTATAGCGTGGACAACCTGCGTGCTTGAGCGTGGAACCTTTTCCACTCCGCCTTCGTCCTGGCCTGACGCGTGTCATACACGCGTCAGAAAGCATACTAGCTGGCAAACTCACTCAGCATGTAACACCCCGATTTTCGAACAAAATAGTATTTACGAGTTTGTATTTTATTGGAGCGTCAAGAGAGTGAATTAAAATAAACTAAGACCATAGTCACGCTCTACGCTATATTAGGATGTTATGGTTAAATTTTGGGTTAAAAGTTCGGGCGGAGCCCGGTCTGCATTTTCAATAACAATAAGATTTTACTGATTGGAAAACCTAATTTTGACCCTTGAATGAAACAATTAGGTTTTATATTTTATTTCCAACGATATTGGTTATTTTGAAAATTTTCAAAATAAATAAGTCGTCGTACGTTATTCTGGCATAAAACCAAAATCGGGTGAACAACAGAGCTGAATACGGGATTTCAGCGACCCGCTACAGATAAGGTTGAAGTCACATCACCTAGGAAGGTGTGCCATGACTAACCACTATAATGATGACGTTTAGAAAAATATCTGGACGTGAAAAGACCAAAATGCCCCTAACCTTTTTCATAATTACCATTTGCCCTAGATGTAAAGACCATTTTGCCCCTAAGAATTCATGAAATAACCCTTTTGACCCTGTGACTCACCAATGTCATCATTAACTTTCTAGAAATATCTAGATATTTATAGGGAAAACGACAATTATGTCCCTAGTCTTTTGTAAAATGACAATTTTACCCCTATGTGAATTTACCCCTTTGTCCCTAAATGAATGAAGTTTGGGCCTTCTTACCCCTTTGATCTCACGCTCCCCTAAAGCCCATTAACACTTCATTTACTTCATTTTCTCACAAGCACAAAACCTTACTTGTGTTATGATCTTTAAAGATCAAAAGCTTAACTTTTGATTTTCTCTCAAGTGTTCTTGGTGTTCTGAGATGTTCTTCACTTTCTCTCAACTTTCCCACCAATCAAGAGGTAAACTCTCTTGACTCAGGTTAGTATACTTGTTCCTTGCTTCATTGTCTTGGCATCTATTTGTTTTGTTTCTCAAAAGAAACCATAAACACAACTTGAAGAACATGCTTGATTCTTTGCTCATTTTCATCATTCAAGGAGGTAAGATTACTCCCTTGATACATGAGTTTCTTGTTCTTCAATCTTTTCTTGTTTTGAAGCCATGATTCCATGAGTTTCAACTTTTAACTTCAAACTTCAAAAATCTCTAGAAAATCATAGAGAAATCCTATGATCATGAAATCAATTTCTATGAACTCATTAAGATCTCTATGTTCATCATCAAGAGCATGAATCAAAATAAAATTTCTTTCCTATTCTTTCTAATGATGGCTGAAACCTCAACCTTGTTGGTTGGGTGAGTTTTGATTCAAATTTTTGACAAACGATTAGTGATTATGTCTTCATCATACTTAAGGATCATTAATCCAAGAGTTAGTAAAATTTTATCGTCCCTAGCCTAGTTTAAATCAAGGAGCCCGAACCTAGCTCCTAGTAGACAAGGAGATGTATTTGTGTGGTTGTTAAAATTTGGATTGATTGATTGAAGGTAGTTGTGGTTGAGTGTTCGGACGAGTAACCGGAGGATTCGCGGACTAATCGGACGACGTTCATCCGGAGGTTTACCTTCAAGAGGTAAAGGGAGTTTGCCTGAGGGATTTTCCGATAACTATATGTTATCCGTGATTGATTTGTGTAGCTCTGAGACGACCCGCCGTCCCATTGGAGAACTTAAGATTTTTAACTAACCTTACTTGTATTATAATCGTTAGCGCGCCTTATTAATACGAAGCGAAGCAGAAAATTGATCACTGAAGCAAAACAATTTATGGCACGTAATGCCTCAGAGTACGCAACTTTAAAATATAAAGAAATATATTACATACATCGCTTGCCCCATCAGTAGGGCTGCAGTGTTAAAGTAATACATATAGAGTATATTAGTACAAACCAAAATAAAAATAACCACAATCACTGCCCAACCTTTGGAGGCTAGGGTCCCTGGCACGTCCTCCGGCATCAGGCTCGTAAGGAATGCCGTCCAGCTCCTCAGCAACTGGTTCCTCATTAGGGTCTTCCCATAAAATAAAAGTAACACCTATAGAAAAAAAAAATGCGGGAGATAAGAAACACATATCATCAATATGGGAGAGGGGCATCAGTATAGCATATATATATATATACACGCATCACACAACACAGATAAACTATGCAACACAACATCAACCATTGCTTAAGTCATATAGTACAACCATTTCAAAAGTCACTCTCTCAGATAAGCCTATAAGAGGGATACTAGTCCTATGTATATGTTGACTTCCCTATATGCATGTCGGCCGATACATTACGTCCCCATTTGGACATCCCCGTCGGGATAACATCGCATCACATCACATCACGTCCCCCATTGGACATCCCGCCTCGGGATTTAAAGTATCACGTCCCCAATTGGACATCCCCCTTTGAGACAAAAATGCTGTGGTATGAAATGATATGCTATGCAATAAACATCCATCGCAGGTTGATACCGGGACCTCACGCCTACGCACTCGACCACGACCACGACACACCGCATCCACATCAACATCAACCTCAACATCAACATCAGCATCAACACCAGAATCACGACGCCTTGCATCTACGAGCCACAGCTCCATGGTCGGAATCACGACGGTATCAACCCGAACAACATCAACACTCACCATACTCTCATCAACATTCAATCAGCCAAATCACAACAGAATATTACAACAGTAATTTCACCAGTACAGATATCATCATAAAGTCACATCAACAAAATAAACCAACAGATAATCAAATAAACAGATCAACAGATCAACCTCAATCAATCACGTCATCCATATTATCAACTTAGTGGTGATAGCTCAAAAGTACATACACCTAGGGTCCAGGCACTTTATCCAGGGTTCAACCTCTAGTAGGGTTTAAAGGTTCCCCTACACACACACACACACACACACATACACACACACACACACACACACACACATATATATATATATACATACTAAGCTTGCCTTCCCGACGATAAAGTTCTTTCCCCCCACCTTAGTGATGCTCACGTGCGCTCCAGTTACGACTCCGCAACTGTTAATCGGGTGCGCGGTCGAATGTTCGAGTCATGTCCGATTCTATACCACAAAACACGACCAAAAATTAATACAGTTAAATCAAAAACTCCCCTAACCTTAGGACTAGGATGCTGCCCCTATTTATTTAAATAGGCTAGGGATGTTGAAATTCTACCAACTCTTGGATCAATGATCCTTAAGAATATCTACGACATAATCCATGATCAATTATCAAAGATTTGAACCAAAACCCCTTAAATCAAAAACTTAGGGTTTCGCCCATCACCATGAAAAATAGGTGAGAGCTTGATTTGGTTTCCTAATCACTTGGATTACATGAATATGGAATGAAATAGGTGAAATCAAGAATCACTTCACACAACTTGAACAAAACCCATTTCCCCCTCAAAAATTACCGTAGGTTTGGTTCCTTATAGATAAATAGGCTAGGAAGATTATTTGATTTCATGCTCTTGGATTATGATAGTAGAGGATGAAACTAGATTGTAAAAATTGCACTACGCCAGAAAAGGGATTAAATGGCGCACCTTTAATAGCGTTTTTAAGGGAAACGCTATTAAAAAAAAAGGCAGAGGACATTAGATAGCGCTTCCTCAAGGAAGCGCTATCTATTCCTCTCAAGGAAGCGCTATCTATTCCAGAGGAAGCCCTATCTATTCCTCAACCCTGGAATAGATAGCGCTTCCTTGAGGAAGCGCTGTTATAGGTGCACTTTAGATAGCGCTTTCTATTCCCATTTTCAAATATTTTTAATTAATCAGTTTCTAAAACTTCCCACGAAAAGCACTTCCCTCCTCATTTCACTCTGCGAACCCCTAGCTCCCTGCCTCCTCCTTGCGCGAACCACCACCACCACCACTACGCGAATGCCACCACCTCGAACGCCATTAGGACCAGTTGACAAGCCACCACTACCACCCACCTTACATCTCCCTTTCAAACAACAAACCCCACCGTTTGGTTTTCTCTCCTACGTGAACCACCACCACCACCACCACTCCCACCACAACCTCGCACATCTCTCCACCACTCCACCGCTGCCTGCTAACTAGCTCCTTCCTCAGTCTCACTCTCTCATCTCAGTCGCGCTCCACCCCTAGGTACTTCCTCTCTTCACCACTATTTGGTTTTCTCTCCTTCCCCTATTTCTGCTTCACATTCATATATGGTAACCTATCATTTTGATATTCTTATTATTTGCTTGCTTCACATTAAGATGATTAATTTGATAACTATTCAGTCATGCAAATGTTAGCACTTAAACTTGTTCCAGCTTGAAATCTATGCTTACTAATACTTTTCACTTGACTAATTTGAAGGATTTGCCTATGAACTAACCCATGAAAGTTGGGAACTATATTAGTAAACTACATTATAGTAATCTGTTATATGGATTATGACATTTTTTGGCTATTTCACTATTAAATTGAGTCATATGACCAAGAAAAGGCTGAACCAGCATCAGATATGTTGCACTAGTTTTTTTGGTCTGTACCAGTAGATATTTTAAAGCGAGTCTTTACTTGAACAAATTAGAGGAATCTGTCTATTGCTAGGTTGGATAGAAGCGAATAAATAAGAATCTATTCTATGTCATCATGTCCATTTAGGAGCAATAAAGCAATGTGCAATGTGCAATGTGTATGTGAATTTTCTGGTTGATTATATGAGCAAACAGAAAGCCATATCTTTTTTTTTTTTTTTTTTGCGTGCTTAGAGCATGGCAGTGCATAGCTCCTGTAATTTATGAAAATTCCATGTTTGCATTCTATAAATAATTTTATTGTTGAGCATTTAAAATGGGGGGAGAAAGTGAGACAATTTTCCTTATGCTGCTGCAGTTCTCTTGTTGTTGCTACTAATAAATATTTTTTATTTTTATTTTTTTATAAACTTTGCTTATTACCTGCGTATATTTTTCCTTGAACCATGAACTATCTTTGTTCCTATTATTTTTAATTTCTTCATCAATTAAATTTACATAAACATGTTTTTCTAATTTATATTGGGGTCTGACATTTTTACTTGTGTTGCAGATCTTGACTTCATCCAGAGATCATGATGGTAGTTCGGATTCTAGCCTAGAGGTGCCCGAAACACAAATAAGGCGTCGTGGACCGACGTTCAAGAAGAATCTGATCCTTAAGAGGAGTAGAGGCGTAAGATTACAGGTATATATATATATAAGATGCTTATTAATTAAGTGTTTCGTTTTATTAATTAAGTGTTTCATTTTTTTATTAATGCAAGTGTTTCATTTTATTAGGTTGCTTGGAATACAAAAGGCAAACCCATCGGTGACAATCGAAAGGAGCTAAAGAGTTACAGTTGGGCCGTAGTCCGGCAAACGGTCCCAATTACAAGCAAGACATGGAAGGATAAAACATTGAACGAGGCCAAATCACACATCTGGCGTGATATACAGGTAAATAAGTAATAATTAATTAACATTTATATGTTTAAACTTACACCTTTATCGTTTCTACAGACTATTTTTGATATTGATGAGTTTCGGAGGAAAATGGTAATCCAGATTGCTGGAAGATGTCACCAGACATTCCGAAAAAAGTTGACGAGCAAGTATGTAAAAGATAAGGGTAGGAGTATCAGACATGAGCCTCCAGCAAAGTACACAGACATGATAAAGGTGGACGACTGGAGATCTTTTGCAACAACACGCAGAAAAAACTAGGCATTTAAGGTATGTACAATATATTCCCGTTTGTTAATATATATATATATATATATATATATATATATATATATATATATGAAATCATGCATTGACATATACTTCCGTGTCTATGTAGAAAACAAGTAAAGCAAATTGGATTAGAGCGTCAGAACCCTCTGTACCCTTACTTGGCAGGGCCTACGAGTTATGATGGCCTCGAGGAACAAATTGTAAGTACAATATATCCTTATAACTTGTTGATTAACCACTTATGATTTCTTCCTTAACATTGATGAATTTTATTTAATTTGTGTGTTCAAATGTATAGATGAAGAGGGCAGGAGGGGATCCTACCAACGAGGCAGTTAAGCGAGGTACTTTATGGATAACAGCTCGCATGGGCCAAGATGGCCAGATTTTGCACCCCGCCACTAAGGAAGTGGCTGACAGAATTGTAAGTATACGCCATCATTAATTAACTTAGTTCATTTGTACATTTCTTATTATAATTATGTTTAACTTCTTAATTTGTTCGTTAATATTTTTGTCACAGGTGTCCTTATCAGAGTCTGTATCACACGGGGAGATAACAGACTGTGTTGGCCGTCAAGACATTCTTGCACGAGCATTGAATCTCGAAGAATACCCCGGTCGCCTAAGGGGTGTGGGGTTTGTCGTCTCCCAGAGGATTGTTTTTGGGGCACAACAACGTGCAAAACATCAAGATATGTTGACTCAATTGGAGACGCAAAGGAGGCTAGCCGAGATAACTCGTGAAGTAGAGGAGTTAAAGGCTAACAAGCAGGATAAGCAGGGACATGCTGATTATGAGCCAGCTGATGATCTTCCTACCCCTACCCCGCACAGTGTCAGAGATAGTTGCACTGTTGCCACCGCACATACCCCTTTTCGAGGTAATACTTATCAATTATGAGTTTTTAATATTATGTATTTCATTGATAGTTTAATTCATACTAATTAATATTTCCTTTATCATTGGTTTAGGGCATAAATCTGTGCAACTTGTATCTACGGCACCCAACTCATCGCATTGTTGCTAAGGCAATGGTCTTTAATGAGGAGGGTGCCACATTGCATAACCTACAATTACCTCCTGGTCATGCGAAAGTGAAGATTGAAGTTGCACTGGAGGGGCAGGCACCATTGCCTGTACCAATTGAGCATGCTGATGTCATTTTAGTGGATCATGCAATAGGTACCTTTGTCGCATGGCCAATCAACCTCGTGCAGGTATGTTAATAATTAATATCCATTATGATATGTTTTATATATTTATTAAACTGGGTGGTCACTAACTATTGTATTGCAATATGTAGGTTATCTCCGGAAATTCCAAATCCAAGGATAAGGGCAAGAAGATTGTGGAGTCCCGACCTCCTATAATTAACAAGGAGCATACAAAGGGGTCCATTATATCCCCCAAGAAGCAGCGGTCCTCCCGGCCTCCTATAGTAGCAAGCTCATATGATTGTATATCCTACATGAGGATTGGTAAAAAAAGGTTTGAGAGCTGTAATAGAATTGGAGAATTGGAGATGGATAAAGAAATTTTGGGTTATCAACATACGCTATCAGTGGGTAAAGACGAAATCAACGATGTTATCACTCGTGACGAAATGTCGCAGACTGATATTAGCGTATATTTCAGGTAATACATCAAACTTTAATTTATATATAACTTCTTTTATTCTTCAAAAGTTAAATATTAACGCTTATTGTACATTTTTTAATTCAAGGTACTTATATCGAGAGATTTTGATCCCCGCGAATAATACCGAGATGTTTGTATTCTTATACACAGATAGAAGAGATTTATATCCACATATATCTGGGTAAAAACAGTACATAGCTGATCACCTTGAGCTAGCAAGTCTAGATGGCGGTTCCCTTTTTCTGGCACCTGCGAACATAGTGTGAGTCATTTAGTTAAGGATACTGTATTTTATTGTGATTAATTATCTGCTTATGATTTGCTATTTCATTATTGTCTTGTTGGGGGCATTGGGTATTGTTAACGATCAATCCCAATGAAGACACAATCTACTACATGGATCCATTGCATGTACCCTTTACACAGCGGAAAATGCTTATGACTATCTTTAATGAGTAAGAAAAATGATTTGAAATTTATCTTATATATGTGATGATTCAATTTGTACATGTACCTTAATGAATTTTTTTGTTTTTGCATTTCAGTGCTTTGACAGTTCATCATGGATGCAAAAGGGGAGCCAAGTCCCGATCATCAAAATCATCAAAGACTAAATGAATCTTTGTAGAGGTATTAATTTGTTCACATTGTAATTATGCAATTATTTAAATTTAAAACCAATTAACTTATTATTTTTGTTTTATAGTGCGCCCGCCAATACAACAGCGTAGACTGTGGATACTACGTTCTAAGGTACATTAAGGATATCATCGCTCATAACCAAATTCAAATCTCATCGTCAGTACGTAATTTCAGTTTAATTACACTTACATTGGACCATTTGAATGTACTTTGATTCTAATTTAATTTACTTTTTCTATCGCATGCATAAGCAGTACTTTCCCTATAGTAAATATGACACATACACCGATGATCAAGTATTTGAAATTATGGATGAGTGGTGTAACTATATTATTATGAGTCAAGGTAAATAAGTTTGTCTTTTTAGTGTTATTTTTAAGTTGTAAGTGGTGATGATTAGATTGAATTATACTTCAAGTTCATTTAATAACTTGATTTGTCTCCAATTTTGTAGCTTGATGGTTTGCTGAAGTTTTGGGATGCATCATGAGTACTTCTTGGTATATACGCTAGACAGATAGTTGTTTGAATTAGTATATATGTACTAGAATAGTTTTTGGTAATTAATTAGTGTTGATTGTAACATTAATATTGTTATTTAGTAATGTTGTAACATTTGTAATGAATGAAATGAAATTATGTATATTGTGCCAATTATTGTCCCAAATTGCTTGTACTGTCTGGATTTTGCTGAGTGCAGGGAAGACTAGGACAAAATTAAAGTAAATAATTTAAAAAAAAAAAAACAGGGAATAGACAGCGCTTCCTCACGAAATAGCTATCTAAAACAAGAATAGATAGCGCTTCCTTGATAAAGCGCTATCCAAAACCCTTGAATAGATAGCGCTTTCTCAAGGAAGCGCTATCTATTACTGGGTTTTAGATAGCGCTTCCTCAAGGAAGCGCTGTCTATTCCTGATTTAGATAGCATTTTTTAAGTGCTACTGTTTGTTTGAACCTTTAATAGTGCTCTATTTAAGCGCTATTAAATACCAAAAATAAACGCTATTAAAAGCCATTTCTGTTGTAGTTTTGGTTTGGCATTAAAAGGATTTTTCTACAATTTTCTAGATATTTTCGAAGTTTGGATCTTAAAACTTGAAACTCATGAATTTTAATGGAGAAAATGAAGATTGAGAGCTCAAGAGTGAAATCTATACCTCTTAAGTGATAGAAGGAGATGAGATGATCAACTTTGCTTCACAAATTTTCTTGAAAAACCTTATAGAACCTTGAGAAAAATGGAGATAAACTTATGGAGGAAAAAGAGGAAGAAAGGAACAAGAAGAAAAGAATGGAGGAGAGAGAGAAGGTGGGGCTCAAAATTGAAGAGAGAGTGAGGGTGAGTCTTGAAAATTTTAGATATTTTAGGGACGTTTAGGGAAAAAACTAGGGGCATTTTGGTCTTTTAACGTCTAGATATTTTCGTTTGTCATTATAACAGTATCGAGTCATGGCACGCTTCCCGAGGTGATGTGAGTGGATGTGACATCAAGTTTATCCGTTAATGGGTCCCGGTAAATCCCTTTACAACTCCTAACATCTCCCGGTTTGAGTTATCGCCCGAACATTTTATATTATTTTTATTTTCGAAGGTCAGGACCCATTTTTTCAAAAATATAGGAAACGTGATTTTAAGACTAACTGTCTTCGGTATATCATCTTCCTTCACCCTTATCTGATGATAACCGGATCTCAGATCAATCTTAGAGAATACCGTTGCTCCCCTCAACTAGTCCATAAGATTGTCAATCCTTGGCAACGGGTATTTATTCTTGATCGTTGCTTTGTTGAGCTTTCGGTAGTCCACACACAACCTTGAACTGCCGTCCTTCTTCTTGTCGAATAGCACAGGTGCTCCCCATGGTGAAACACTCGGTCTGATAAACTGCTTCTATAGCATGTCGTCCAGTTGTTTCTTCAGCTCTGCCAACTCTGTTAGGGACATTCGATTGGGTGCTATCGAAATCGGTCCGGCTCCAAGTGTAAGATCGATTGCCAACTCTACCTTCCTCTTGGGTGGTAATCCTGGCATATCACTCGGGAAAATATCTGGAAATTCGTGCACCACCGGCAAAGCATCCAGACTCGGAGTCTCCTCGGCTTCCAAAGAAAACATTAACATGCACTCTCCTAATTGCACACCTCCCGACACACCATCACTGGCAGGCAATGATCCAGATTACTTGGAAAAGCAGAGGGTTTTATTTGAATAGTCTAATACTACATGGTTGGCCGAAAGCAAGTCCATGCCTAAGATAATATCAATCTGCTGCATAGGAAGATAGACTAGGTCTACAAGAAAAGATTGGTTCTCGAAGACAACCGGGCACTTTAAGCCGATAAATAGGGTTATCAGGGAATCACCCGTAGGTGTAGAAACAGTCAAAGCATATGGTAAGGATGAAATGCGCAAATTCAAATGATCCACACACACTAAAGAAATAGAAGAATGTGTAGCCCCCGAATCAAATAAAATAGATAAGAGTCTCCCCTGCAAATAGGCACTTACCTTGTATCAGATCGGGACATTGAGAGGCTTCAGATCCTCTCACGGCGAACACATTTCTCGTCGTCTGCGGCCTGTTCTGTTGGCCCACCACTTGTTGTCCCGTCCCAGTATTCTGAGCTCTTTTGACTTGCTGTTGAACTTGACCCCTACCAGCATCCCCCGTTCGACACTCGTTGGCATAGTGGCCCCACGTGCCACAACGGAAATAAGTGACGTTTGGTGCCTGAGCATAATCCTTCACTTGATGTGGCCCACCGCATCGAAAATACTTGGAAGCTCCTGGTCATCCCTGATTGGCAACCCCCCTTCCATAACTTGCTGGTTGTTGATTCTAGCGACAATAAGGTTTCGCCCTCAGTTGGAACTTTCCTTCTTGACCTTTCTGACCAAAGCTCCTGGCTGGTCCACCGCTTGTTGCTAGAGTTTATGTAGCTCTATCTTGATTGTGTCCTTCCAGTACGGTGCATTTTTCCACTAGCTCGGGGAATGATCGGACGCTTAATGGTAGCATAGCCCTCTTCAGTTAGGGCCTTAGTCCTTCTTCGAACCTTCTGCATACCTAGTCTTCGTCCGGGTATACTTGGTATAACTAAGACAATTTCAACAGCGCCTCGAACCTCATGGTGTATTCTCCCACCGACTTTTGGTCCTGCTTCAGATTCAGGAACTCTTACTCTTTTTCTTGGCGGACACTCCTTGGGAAATATTTTTCCAAGAAGCTCTAGCGGAACACTTCCCAAGTCAATAATCTCCCCTCAGTCTCTAGCAATCTTTGCTTGTTCTTCCACCATGCTTTTGTTGCTCCGACTAGCATGAAAGCAGCGTAAGTAACTTTCTTGTCCTCTCTAGATTGGGTAGCAACAAAGACCTTCTCGATTTCTTGCAACCATAGCTTAGCAGCTTCCGGATTGTACTCCCCATGGAATTGGGGAGGATTCCCCTTCATGAAAGCATTCAGTCCAGTGTTTACCACTTCCTCTCCTCTGACCTGATTCTGCTGTTGTCAAGCATCCCTCTCTTCCTGTCACTGCATGAACTGAGCATTCGGCTGCGTTTGTTGCAGCATTACAGCGGCCAAATCCCTCATGGCCCTCATCGCTTCACTCTGATCTCCGCTATTCCCAATTCCTAAGGTATCCCCACTACGATCGGGGCTTCCGGTTCCAACTAGTGCTCCCCTTCCTCTACCACGCCCTCTGGCCATTCTTTCCTGGTAAAGGAAGCGTTAGTTTCAATCCATAAGACATGTGGTAAGCCCACGACTTATCCAGTTTTTCAGTTAGAAAAGGCTAGAAAAAGAAGAAAACAAGGAAAAAGGCAAAAGGAAGGTGCTCACCTCACCACCCAACGCTCGCCTCGTGAGCCAGAAGGCCAACCTGAGCAGTAATGTTCGGCCCTTCGGCCTCGCGGCGCGAAAACTATGCTCGCCTCGCGAGCCATAAGGCCAGACTGATCAGTAAAGTACAACCTCTCGGCCTTGCGTCGCAAACCTATTCTTGCCGTGCGAGCCTGACGGCTAGCCTGATTAGTAAGTTATAGTCTTTCGGCCTTGCGACGCGAAACCTATTCTCGTCTCTCGAGCCAGACAGAAGCACCTACAATATTCATTAACCGTTATATATATCGTATGCCTTACGAACAAAACAGTTATCACACTCGGTAACATGCGCATCGGACGCTCTACCCTTTTTCTAACACAATTGGTATCCAATGTGGATCCAACTTATTAAACCAGTACACTTCCTAAACCTCAGAGTCCGATATTAGAATCGACCTAATCTCATACCAATAAATGAGACGACCTGTCGTCCCATTGTAGAACTTAAGATATTAACTAACCTTAATCGTATTATAATCGTTAGCGCGCCTTATTAATACGAAGCGAAGCGGAAAATTGAGTGCTGAAGCAAAACAATTTATGGCACGCAACGCCTCAGAGTACACAGCTTTAAAATATAAAGAAATATATTACAAACATCGCTTGCCCCATCAGTAGGGCTATAGTGTTAAAGTAATACATACAGAGTATATTAGTACAAACCAAAATAAAAGTATGAAAATAGACCGAGAGACAACTCTCCGGCTAACCACAATCACTACCTAACCTCTCGAGGCTAGGGTCGGTGGCACGTCCTCCGGCGTCAGGCTCGTAAGGAATGTCGTCTAGCTCCTCAGCAATTGGTTCCTCATTGGGGTCTTCCCATAAAATAAAAGTAACAAAAACAGAAAAAAATGAGGGAGATAAGAAACACATATCATCAATATGGGAGAGGGGCATCAGTATAGCATATATATATACATGCATCACACAACACAGATAAACTATGCAACACAACATCACCCATCGCTTAAGTCATACACTACAACCATCTCAAAAGTCACTCTCTCAGATAAGCCTATAAGAGGGATATTGGTCCCTATGTATATGCTGACTTCCCTATATGCATGTCGGCTGATACATTACGTCTCCAATTGGACATCCCCGTCGGGATAACATCGCATCACATCACATCACGTCCCCCATTGACATCCCGCCTCGGGATTTAAAGTATCATGTCCCCAATTGGACATCCCCCTTTGGGACAAAAATATTGTGTTATGAAATGATATGCTATGCAACAAACATCCATCGCAGGTTGATACCGGGACCTCACGCCTACGCACTCGACCATGACCACGAGACACCGCATCCACATCAACATCAACATCAACGTCATCATCAACATCAACATCAGCATCACGACGCCTTGCGTTTACGAGCCACAGCTCCATGGTCGAGACCATGACGGTATCAACCCGAACAACATCAACACTCACCATACTCTCATCAACACTCAGTCAGCCAAATCACAACAGAATATTACAACAGTAATTTCACCAGTACAGATATCATCATAAACTCACATCAACAAAATAAACCAACTGATAATCAAATAAACAGATCAACACATCAACCTCAGTAAAAGCACATCATCCATATTATCAACTTAGTAGTGATAGCCCAAAAGTACCAACACCTAGGTCCAGGCACTTTCTCCAGGGCTCAACCTCTAGTAGGGTTTAAGGGTTCCCCTACACACACACACACTAAGTTTGCCTTCCCGACCATAAAGTTCTTTCCCCCCATCTTAGTGATGCTCACTTGCAGCTCCGGTTATGACTCCGCAACTGTCAATCGGGTGTGTAGTCGAATGTTCGAGTCCTATCCAATTCTACACCACAAAACACAACCAGAAATTAATACAGCTAAATCAAAAACTCCCCTAACCTTAGGACTAGGCTGCTGCTCCTATTTATCAATGATCCTTAAGTATATCTAAGACATAATCCATGACCAATTATCAAAGATTTGAACCAAAACCCCTTAAAACAAAAACTTAGGGTTTTGGCTATCACCATGAAAAATAGGTGAGAGCTTGATTTGGTTTCCTAATCACTTGGATTACATGATTAAGGAATGAAATAGGTGAAATCAAGAATCATTTCACACAACTTGAACAAAACCCATTTTCCCCCAAAAATTGCCCTAGGTTCGGTTCCCCATAGATAAATAGGCTAGGAAGATTATTTGATTTCATGCTCTTGGATTATGATAGTATAGGATGAAATTAGATTGTAGAAATTGATTTGGCATTAAAAGGATTTTTGTACAATTTTCTAGAGATTTTTGAAGTTTGGATCTTAAAACTTGAAAGTCGTGAATTTTAATGAAGAAAATGAAGATTGAGAGCTCAAGAGTGAAATCTATACCTCTTAGGTAATAGAGGAGGATGAGATAATCAACTTTGCTTCACAAATTTTCTTGAAAAACCTTGTGGAAGCTTGAGAAAAATGGAGATGAATTTATGGAGGAAATTGAAGAGAGATAGTGAGGGTAAGTCTTGAAAATTTTAGATATTTTAGGGACATAAACATCCTTTAGGAAAAAGACCAGGGACATTTTGATCTTTTCGCGTCCAGATATTTTGTTTGTCATTATGACAATGTCGAGTCTTGGCACGCTTCCCGAGGTGATGTGACTTGATTTGACATCAATTTTATCCGTTAGCGGGTCCCGGTAAATCTTTTTACAGCTCCTAACATCTCCCGGTTCGAGTTATCGCCCGAATATTTTATATTATTTTCATTTTCGAATGTCAGGAACCATTTTTTCGAAAATGTAGGAAACAGGATTCTAAGGCTAACTGTGTCCTTTACGAGTCCAAATTAGGTCTTGATAGTAGTAAAACACTACTATCAGTGAAAATCGCAGACCGGGCTCCGTCTGAGTTTTTGACCTAAAATTTAACCATAGCTTCCTACGATAGCGTAGAGCTTGACTATGGTCTCGGATTAATTTATTTCGCTTTATAGCCTCTCTAATAAAATACAAACACAAAAATACTGATTAATAAATATTAGAGAGCTTTTAGAAAGCTTTTTAAAAAAAAAAACGGGGTGTTACAAGCTCTGTTTGAGCTTTGTTGTGGTTGTAATAATGGTCTATGCTTTAGAATGCTTTAGCATATGTTATGATGATGTATGCTTGGATGAAAAATGTTTTCATGTATGTTGAAAACCATACTTTGATCTCTAGATCAAGTACGGATTTTTATGCTTGATTATGATTGGATAATGCATGATTGTTGTTCATCATTATACTGTGAGCATTGTGAGCTATGACTTGACAAGTTAGTGAAGAAAAATCTTCACATTCCATTTGTGAGGCCATTCGGCCTTGACCTTAAGAAAAAGGAAGAACATGAATTGTGCTTGAACATTCGATGTGTTTGGAGAGTTAGAAAATGTTTTAGTAACTTGTACTTCAAAACAAAATAAGAAGTGATTTTGATCCAAAGATCAAATAGAGCATCAACTTTCAAGTGTTTTACTAAGGTGAAAAATATCTTTTTACTTTAGCAATAGGTTATCTAATTAATTAAGTGTTTTAAGAAGAAAAATAATGAAGTGATTTCATGAAAGTTACCTTAGATTTTAATGAGATATCACTTTTATATTAGAACTAAGATAACATCCCATTTTCAAATATGAAGAGGACCTTGTCCTTCAGTTTGAATTAAAGGAACCATAGTTAGAAAGTTGAAGAAAGATTACATTTCCTTTACACTAAAAGATCATGGTTTTATACTAAGCTAGTAAGGAAAAGCCTTTTCAAAATAGTTAAGGTACTTTACCTTAATCAAGTAGCAAAGTTCTTTCAAATCAATGATTTTTCAATTAGAAAGGTTTTGGTTTACAAAGAGGGTTTTCAACTCTAAATCGTAAAGTTTTACGCGTGAAAACCGAAGTTAAAGTAATTAACTTAGAGTTGAAGCAAAGAGATAATTAAGTATAGTATGTGGTGGAAGAAGACCATGTACTATACCATTGATGACTTAGTTTATCAATGACATCATAAGACTTAAGTGAATCAACACTTATTTCATTATTTGAAACTCGAGGAATTAATATCTTAGAAACGATCAAAGACTTATCTAAGAGGATTCTCAATCCTTGTTCATAACACTTAGGACTTGAGATGTGATTCATAAGACATAAACACAAACATGAAACGTTTTGGGTTTTGAAACAGTAGTTCGATAACGGACCGGTGGATCGGATCTAAGAAAAATCGTTCGATTGTTTCAGTCTTGTGATGACCAGAACGAGAGAGATCCTGAGGCGGTGCAGGTATGGGACTATACATTTGAAGGAAGGCTTATAAGAATTGATTGGTACTACATATACCAACAATATTCATCTTCTTTTCGGAAGCCTAGAACATAAGAACTCCATGGTTAAGCATACTTGACTTGAAGCACTTGTAGGATGGGGGACCTTCTGGGAAGTTTCCCAGAAAGCGTGTGAGTGAGGACAAAGCACGCTGAAAAGACCTGTGTTGGTTTGTGGGGACAATCAGCAATTCTGAAAGTAGTTCAGATCGTTCCAAAGGGATCACAATTTTTATCCGGTGCATAAAATTTTTATAATACAAAGACACGTATAGTTCCTATGGAAGGGAAACTTAGTGAACCTTGAGGTTTATCCAGTGGATAGACATTGCTTCATCGCATCTGCTTTGTGTAAACATTGGCATTTCATTGCATGAGTTTGAAAGGCCTTGAGCCTAGGATTTGAGCTTACACCTAGATGCTACTGTGATTCTTACGATGACGTTTTAAATTGTCTTGGAGGTATTAGGGTTGGAAGGGCCGACATGTGACTAGTTGGTAGCTCTTCTGCGTCGTGGTGAATCCGGGCAATACACTGATATCCTCGACTAGATGCCTTACTTTTTATGTTTGGTCAAGAGTGTTTCCGTAAAGCTAGATACGTGCATGTTACATTTGTTGTAGCATCTTGCCCATGGCTGGCATTAACCGGAACATGTCCTCCCATTCAATCTCTCCGACTGTCTGTTAGCTCCATGGAGTAGGGGTCAGAGTTTACCCTTGTGGCATACGGCATTGAGTCATGTACATCGCATTCCATTGCATGGCTGTTGATGATTACATTTACTTATTGTACATCATCATTCTATTTTCGAAGATGTCTTATACTGCTAATTGATTAATATGATATATTACGATTTATGTTATGCATGTTGGGCATGTTATTAAGTGATATATTGCCCTATGTTACTTCTACTATTGTGTTGTGTTGATACTACATATGTTCATATGTTGTTTTGTGTGTCGTGACTGTAGTTATCGTGTTTAAATCCATATATTGGTTACTCACCCTTGCTTGCACATGTTGGACACCCTGTTGTGTTTTTGGATACATGTACAGATGCTTCTCAATGGTCATTTGGTTCACTTCGGGACCCTGTAGCTTGCGTTTCTTGATGCCAATGACGAAGATATGCGGACTGTTGACGACGAGGCCTAGTCCCATTAGTATGATGTGTACCAGGTAGTAGGCTCTATTATCCGTAGAGTTCTTTTATTAAACCAGCTCTTAGGATTTTCATTGTTTAAATTGAGAAAGTCGGTATATGTGGTTTTGAAAATATCTGTATAGTTTGGAATCCTGTTTGAAAGTCAATTTACGGAAAACTTATATGTGATGGTCTAGGGTTTGTGAATAAACCTAGTTTATGTGTGTCGTTGAGTATTACGTGATTTTATTATTGTGATGTGTGTGTCACTGTTCCGAAGTTTATGCCGAAGATTTTTACACCCGATTTTTCCAACTTAAAGTAAATTATCCTTTTTCCGAAAGCGACCAGTAATTCTCTTTTAAATTTTAATTCCGCATGTGTTTAAGATGAAATGCCCAAGGCGAGTGTTACATCAGTTGGTATCAGAGCCGGTCGAGTCTTTCGGGAACCTTGGGGAATAGGTCTGTTGTGGTTTTGTTGTGTGATCTCTCGTTGGACTTGATTGAATTGTTTCCTTGTCGATGTGTTTTTGATGGGTTCTAACTAGGTTGAGACCTTGTAAGAACTCATGTTTAGTAAATGGTACTTATATTCATGTTGACACGTCGGTTATCCTTTTGGGATTGTGTTAGACATTTGAACAAGTATGCTTTAGACAAGTAGGAGAATGAAAACTTGATGATTTGAACAGTGAGGATTTGTATAACAATGATGGTTTATCCATATGATTAAGTTAGCCTATACAATAGTTTTCCGAATACTTGATGATAAGTTGTCCCATTGACTACCCAATAACTTATTGACAGTAGAAGGAGCTGTAATGAGTTGGAATAGGCCGATATTCTTGGACTTTTTAGAGTTAGTTACACCTGAGGAGGATCTTTGTTTGAAAGGATAGATAATCCTATAATGTTGAGAAAAGCTTAGGAGCCTGATGATAGTTCAACGATGATTTCCCTAGAAGTGTGGTAATCATGCAAAGTTTCTTCTGATAGTATTTTTAAGAAATGATTAGAATCTCTGATGTTTGTGGATTTGATGGATAAGACATATGTTTCCTCTAGGACAGGTTGAGAGTTACACGTTATGAGTGGACTTGTAATCCAATGCTAATGATGGTGAAGAGTACGTATGATACCTAGGTATAACTTTTTCGAAGATTACCAATTATCAGAGACTGAGTGAACAAAAATGGACATATAAATTTTGGATATAGAATGGATGTCCTTAGGACTGGTATCCATAGGGGAAGGAATTGCAATGGATCCTACAGAGATAGGAATAGTGAAAGAGAACTTAAGAGATCGGGATAGATAAGTAAGAAAGATAAGTTGAGACTTGCTTGTAACAACAACTATCTTAGGACATTAATGACTTTTGTTTCGATACTTTCAAATTTTGGAGGACTTGGAGTAAAGCCTGCAAGGAAAGTTTTCAATGATTAAAGAGAAGGTTGACTACTTCACCTGTGTTAGTGCTGCCTGATCCTAAGGGAGCATTTGTGTTCACAATCCTACATAATCCCCAGTGTATTATACATTTGAGTGGATTGGTTTAATAGTGTTGGTCTGGACATTTTCATATTATTTCACTGAAAGATTTGTTATGACTAATTCTTGAATTATAACATAAACGACTTCTTGATACTGGAAGTTTCTTGATGAAAGTTAGTCTAATAGCTTTTACATTTGGTAAATGCGACCCAGTCTGATTTTTGGCCAGACTGTTTATCTTTTGATTCTCAAATCCACTAGAAGATTCTTGTGAAAGAAGGGACATTATTAGAATCATGGTTGTAAATATGTATTAGCTATACATTTTTACACTCAAGAACCTACTGAAGAATCTTTTTACATACTGGACATTCCTGCATTCCTCTTAGAGTGGAAAATTTTCTTCTATATACTTTCTTATGAGAGTGAGACCAGGAAAAAAATCTCCTTTGTTGAAAATTTATTTCTTTAATCTTCAAGGACCGAGCGGAAACCGAGTTCAACAAAATCATCCTTAACTCCAGTGGACGAGCAAGAAAAATAATTTGATCTTTGAAAGGTTGGTTGGGAGTAAGTATAGTAGCTAACTGCGATAATTCTTTTAGCAGAATAGACAAGAAGTGATGGGAATTTTCATTGAGGTATAGTTATGATTGATAAGATATGAACCTTTAACATCAATCGAAGAAAGTGAGACAATTACTATAAGTTAAGTATTGATCAAGGCAGAATAGTAGTTGAAAGGCCTAGGGTAATGATCAATGTATGAGGTTAAGATGGATTGTATGAGTTTGAAGATTTATAAGAAAGTGTCCTTAGCAGTTTTACCTAAGCTGGACATAAGCAGAAAAGAGGAGTTCCTGAGTAAAACTAAGTTGTTAGAAGAGTTTAAGACTTATGATTTTGGATAATTCTACTCGATGTGATTTTTTTGGGTTGTAGTTGCATTAAGAGGTGCAATCAGGTTCTTTAAGGTTGTGATGCGTGCGTATGATGTAACTTGGAAAGATAGACTACATTAAAACGAAACTAAGACTAAGATTGGATATCTTGGATCGGAACTGATGGATGTAATGTATAAAAAATATGTGCCTAAGTAGATTAGTGTTGAAAGGAAAGTTTTAAGTTTTAATAATAGCATAAATGATTTGATTTTTAACGGTAAATCAAACGGAGGATAAGTATGAAGTAATGTTACCTAAGGGAGAATTACATATGGAAAAATACAATGTGGAACCTGGGGATTAAGAAATCTTGTTTAGTTATAAGTCACGAAATTTCGAGAACGAAATTTTTTTTTAGTGGGGTAGTAATGTAACACCTCGATGTTCGAATTAAACAGTATTTACGAGTTTGTATTTTATTGGAGGGTTTAGAGAGTGAATTAAAATAAACTAAAACCATAGTCACGCTCTATGCTATCGTAGGAAGCTATGGTTAAATTTGTGTTAAAAGTTCGGGCGGAGCCCGGTTTGCGTTTACACTGACAGTAAGATTTTACTGATCAGAAAACCTAATTTTGACCTGTGAACAAAACTGTTAGGTTTTATATTTTATTTCCAACGATATTGGTTATTTTGAAAACTTTGAAAATAAATAAGTCGTTGTACGTTATTCGGGCGTAAAACCAAAATAGGGTGAACAACAGAGTTGAATAGGGATTTCAGTGACCCGCTATGGATAAGGTTGAAGTCACATCACCTAGGAAGGTATGCCATGACTCACCACTATAATAATAACGTCTAGAAAATATCTGGACGCGGAAAAACCAAAATGCCCCTGACCTTTTTCATAATTACCATTTGCCCTAGGTTGTAAAGACCGTTTTGCCCCTGAGAATTCATGAAATAACCCTTTTGACCCTGTGACTCACCAATGTCATCATTACCTTTCTAGAAATATCTACATATTTATAGGGGAAATGACAATTATGCCTCTAATCTTTTGTAAAATGACAATTTTACCCTTAAGTGAATTTACCCCTTTGTCCCTAAATGAATGAAGTTTGGGATGTCTTACCCCTTGATCTCACGCCCCCTAAAGCCCATAAACACTTCATTTACTTCATTTTCTCACAAACACAAAACCTTACTTGTGTTATGATCTTTAAAGATCAAAAGCTTAATTTTTGATTTTCTGTCAAGTGTTCTTGGTGTTCTTGAGATGTTCTTCACTTTATCTCAATTTTCCCACCAATCAAGAGGTAAACTCTCTTGACTCAAGTTAGTAAACTTGTTCCTTGATTCATTGTCTTGACGTCTATGCATTTTGCTTCTCAAAGGAAACCATAAACACAGCTTGAAGAACATGCTTGATTTTTTGCTCATTTTCATCGTTCAAGGAGGTAAGATTACTTCCTTGATCCATGAGTTTCTTGTTCTTCATTCTTTTCTTGTTTTGAAGCCATGATTCCATGAGTTTCAACTTCTAACTTCAGACTTCAAATATCTCTAGAAAATCATAGAGAAATCCTATGATCATGAAATCAACTTCTATGAACTCATCAAGATCTCTATATTCATCATTCAAGAGCATGAATCAAAATAAAATTTCCTTCCTATTCTTTCGAATGATGGCCGAAACCTCAGCCTTGTTGGTTGGGCGAGTTTTGATTCAAATTTTTGACAAATGATTAGTGATTATGTCTTCATCATACTTAAAGATCATTAATCCAAGATTTCGTAAAATTTTATCATCCCTATCCTAGTTTAAATCAAGGAGGCCGAACCTAGCCCCTAGTAGACAAGGAGATGTATTTTTGTGGTTCTTAAAGTTTGGATTGATTGATTGAAGGTAGTTGTGGTTGAGTGTTCGGACGAGTAAACGGAGGATTCGCAGACTAATCGAATGACGTTCATCCGGAGGTTTACCTTCAAGAGGTAAGGGGAGTTTGCCTGAGGGATTTTCTGATAACTATATGTTATCCGTGATTGATTTGTGTAGCTCTGTTTGAGCTTCGTTGTGATTGCAATAATGGTCAATGCTTTAGTATGCTTTAGCATATGTTATGATGATGTATGCTTGGATGGAAAATGTTTTCATGTATGTTGAAAACCATACTTTGATCTCTAGATCAAGTAAGGATTTTTATGCTTGATTATGATTGGATAATGCATGATTGTTGTTCGTCACTATATTGTGAGCATTGTGAGCTATGACTTGACAAGTTAGTGAAGCAAAATCTTCACATTCCATTTGTCAGGCCATTCGGCCTTGACCTTAAGGAAAAGGAAGAACATGAATTGTTCTTGAACATTCAATGTGTTTGGAGAGTTAGAAAATGTTTTAGTAACTTGTACTTCAAAACAAAATAAGAAGTGATTTTGATCCAAAGATCAAATAGAGCATCAACTTTCAAGTGTTTTACTAAGGTGAAAAATATCTTTTTACTTTAGTAATAGGTTATCTAATTAATTAAGTGTTTTAAGAAGAAAAATAATGAAGTGATTTCATGAAAGTTACCTTAGATTTTAATATGATATCACTTTTATATTAGAACTAAGATAACATCCCATTTTCAAATATGAAGAGGACCTTGTCCTTAAGTTTGAATTAAAGGAACCATAGTTAGAAAGTTGAATAAAGATTATATTTCCTTTACGCTAACTTAGATCATGGTTTTACACTAAGCTAGTAAGGAAAAACCTTTTCAAAATAAATAAGTCTTCGTACGTTATTCGAGCGTAAAACCAAAATTGGGTGAACAATGGAGCTGAATATGGGATTTCAGTGACCTGCTGCGGATAAGGTTGAAGTCACATCACCTAGGAAGGTGTGCCATGACTCACCAGTATAATGATGACGTTTAGAAAATATCTAGGTATGAAAAGACCAAAATGTCCCTGACCTTTTTCATAATTACCCTTTCCCCTAGGATGTAAGGACCGTTTTGCCCTTGAGAATTCATGAAATAACCATTTTGACCTTGTGACTCACCAATGTCATCATTACCTTTCTAGAAATATCTAGATATTTATAGTGGAAATGACAAGTACGCCCCTAGTCTTTTGTAAAATGACAATTTTACCCCTAAGTGAATTTACCCCTCTGTCCTTAAATAAATGAAGTTTGGGCCTTCTTACCCCCTTGATCTCACGCCCCCTTAAGTTTGAATTAAAGGAACCATAGTTAGAAAGTTGAATAAAGATTACATTTCCTTTACACTAACTTAGATTGTGGTTTTACACTAAGCTAGTATGGAAAAGCCTTTTCAAAATAGTTAAGGTAATTTACCTTAATCAAGTAGCAAAGTTCTCACTAGTGCAATTAACATGTTTTAAATCGGTTAAAAATATCATTCTAAATCGGTTATGGAACCGATGTTGAAACAGATGATGTGGAATGTAAGACCTTTTAACATCGATTTTTAACCGATGTTGAAATTTAAATTCCACATCGGTTATAAACCAAACCGATTTTGAAAGTGCTCATTCAACAGATTAATAATTATTGAAAAAGAACTTTTAATATCGGTTATAATATAGAACCAATGTTGAAATTTATAATTCAACATCGGTTTTGTCTTGTAACCAATTTTGAAAGTTTTACTTTTCACATCGGTTATAACTCAGAACCGATTGAAATTGATACTTCAACATCGGTTCTCTATTGTAACCGATGTTGATAGTCCAATTTTTTTTAAATACTCTGTTTTAAATCAGTGGTAATCCTTAACCCTGTTTCATACATCTACAATCAGAACAATCCCAGCCAAAATAGAATCCCAACAATAACATAATCTAAATCACTATACTAAGTAAGCCAAGCTACTTTATTGATTATGCAAAAGTCAGCTTCTTTTGATTCAACAAACTCAACTAATTATACAATGTAATAAATTCAAACTAATTAATTAAATACATAAAAAGAAACAACAAAGATATATAACAAATTAAACTAATTAAAGAAATAAAATGTCATCCTTAAATTAATGTTCAGTAGTCATCTCAAGAAAGAAGTTTTCCCAACGCTCCTTGATGTCCTTAATGTCCTCTTCAGAGAATGCTTCCGGATTAAACATAACTTACACTATAACTTAACATATAAATATCAAATTAAATAACAAAAAAAAACTTAACTTATAATTATCAAGATAAACATAACTTAACTAATAAATATAACTTTAAGCATAACTTATACCATGGTTAAGTAGTAATGTTCTCCCATATCCCTTCATGATGATCATCATGGATGGCATGTACATCGTCCGCTTCATTTTCCTCATTGAAAGTAGGCATCCGTGTTGAGAAAGAAGGAGTATCGGAAATATCAAGAGTTGAATCTTGATTTTCCTCACTACCATTATGCATGTTTTTTCCTTGGAGAACCACTGACCACCTTTTGTTAGAAGGATGATGGATATAAAACATTTGTCTTGCTTGGAAAGCCATGATGAAAGGCTCTTCTGTATGACCTACCTTGCCAAGGTCTACCAATGTAAATCCTAACTCATCGGTTTGTACACCACTATTGCTGTCAAGCCACTTACATTTAAAAACAGGTACACTAAATTTAGTGTAATCGACCTCCCAAATCTCTTCAATGACTCCAAAGTAAGATATGGATGCCATAACGGGGTATGTATATTTTGAACTAGAGAAGTGCATGGACTCGGCTACAACCATAACCCCACTGTTTTGCACGGTACTCTTGTTATCCTGGGACTTTGTATAGAAGGAAAACTTATTGATATCGTATTCACTCTAGCATATGACATCAAAGATAGGCCCGTGTGCTAACCATTTTAATGTATCAGAAGCAGTATTATCCTCCGCAATTTGATCTTTAAACCAATTTAAGAAAGTCTTATTATGCTTGTTCAACAACCATTTTTCGTTCATTCGAGGGTAATTTTGCTTGACAATGATTTTGTGATCACATAAGTAAGGATTAACCTCATCAGTGTTATTCAATATATACAAATGTGCTTGAAGCACTTCCTCTCGACCTATACTCTTAACAGTAATACCTCGTGTACCCTTACCATCACATCTTCTATCATGACGAGACTTAGGAAGCCCTACAGGTTCCGCTTCTGACATGTAGTCTGTAAAAAACTCAATAGCTTCTTCTGCAACATACCTTTCAACAATAGATGCTTCAGGACGGTGTGGATTCATCACATACCCTTTTAGGATCTCATGTATCGCTCAACTGGGTACATCCACCTTAAATGAATGGGGCTAGACAATCTAATCTCCCTCACTAGATGAACAATTAAATGAACCATGATGTCAAAAAATGAAGGAGGAAAATACATCTCCAATTAACACAAGATAATAGTAGCCTCAGTTTCCAATTCATCCAACTTTTGAAGGTCAATGACTTTGCTACATATAGCATTGAAGAATAAGCACAACCTTGTTATGGCATGTCTCACTTTTTTAGGCAAGATGTCACGAATAGCCACTGGTAGTAGTTGTTACATCAAGACATGGCAATCATGAGACTTTAAACCAACTAATTTGAGATCTTTCATTGAGACAAGCCTCTTAACATTTGAAGAGTAACCTTGTGGCACTTTGACGCCCCGCAGACACTCACAAAAACTTTTTTTCTCTTTTTTCGATAAAGTATGACAAGCTGGGGGCAAATAAGTCAACTTAAGGCCTACTGATTGTGGAACTAACTGCTCTCGTATGCCCATCGTAACTTGATCTAAACGAGCATTCACACCATCCTTTGTCTTGCCTTGAATGTTAAGAAGCATCCCGACTACACTATCACACACATTTTTCTCCACATGCATCACATCAATACAATGTCTTACATCAAGTTTGCACCAGTATGGAAGATCAAAGAAGATCGACCCCTTCTTCCATATGTTTTTCTCAGTAGTCTTCTTATGGGTCTTTCCAAAGATAATATCCATATCCTTAACCCGTTGATAAACTTGATCTCCGGTTAAGGCCGTCGGAGCAATTTCATTCTCCTGGCATCCATTAAAAGCTTTTCTCAACCTACGATACGGGTGATCAGGTGTGAGAAATTTTCGATGCCCAAGGTAAACTGTCTTCCTTCCATATTGTAGTTTATGGTAGCATGTTCCTTCTTCACATACATGGCAAGCTTTATGCCTCTTAACACTATATCCGGACAAGTTCCCGTATGCTGGAAAGTCATTGATGGTGCAAAATAACATGGCATGCATCTTGAAAGTCTCATTGCAATACCCATCAAATACATTAACGCCTTCCACCCACAGCTTTCTCAAGTCTTCAATCAAGGGACTTAGGTAAACATCTAAGTCATTTCCTGGCTGTTTTGGGCCCGAAATCATCATAGATAACATAATGTATTTGCGCTTCATGCACAACCAAGGAGCTAAGTTGTAAATTACCAGAAGAATAGGCCATAAACTATGAATACTACTTAAGGTGCCATACGGATTCATTCCATTAGTAGCAACTCCAAGCCTAAGGTTTCTTTTCTCATCTGCGAAATCCGGAAATAAACTATCAATTCTCTTCCATTGCAAAGAATCAGCCGGATGGCGAAGCTGTCCATCACATTTTCTCTCATCTGCGTGCCACCTATTGTTTTTTCCGTCATTTACATTAGCGAACAATTGCTTGAACCTTGGAATTATTAGAAGATACCTAACACCTTCGCAGGAGGACCCTTTGTGATCACATCACAATTTGAATCACCATCGTTCACTTTGTAGCGTGATACCCCACACCTTGGACACTCGTGCATCTTTTCAAAGTCATTCTTGTACAATATGCAATCATTAGGACATGCATGTATTTTCTTATATGCTATACCCATCGGACACAATATCTTCTTCGCCTCATAGTTACGGTTCGGCAATATGTTACCTTCTGGAAGCATGTCTTTCAATAACTCAAGTAATTCGGTGAAGCTTTTATCACTCCACCCATTTCTCGCCTTCACAACTACCAATCTTAAGACTGCTGACAACCGTGTGAAATTAGAGCACCCAGGATATAAAGGTTTATCTGCATCACTGCACAAAGTATCATACACATTTGCTCATTGAAATGACTCTTGTCCAATATCGCGAATCATGTCCTCTAGTCGATCGTCCATATCTACGTCATCAACCTCCTCTCTTTAGGACACACTTGGTTTGTCTAACAATTCACCATGCCATATCCATCTTGTATAACTCTTGCATATCCCTTCACAAATAAGATGCTCTCATATTTTCTCAGCTTCCAGTCGTCTCTCATTCAAACCATTAACACAAGGACAATAAAACCTTCCATTACTATCGGGAACATTTCTTTTAGCAAATTCTAAAAACTGTTCCACTCCATTCTCATACTCATGACTTGTGCGTTTAGCATCGATCCAATTACGATCCATAACCACAACAACTTCACTTAGTCCAAGATCTTCAACTCCTTCTTATCACAGGGTATGGCCCTATCCCATTCGAGAAGAAACTTCTTCAACACTCAGTTAACAGTTAGTCCTTAACTTTCATGCCCATACTTAACAAATTTTTGGCAGCATTTCCCATCGATCTCCGACGTACACGACTTGAACGCGGTGACGTCCACCGCGACAGAGTGTGCACCCGGAGAACAAAAGGAAATGCATCAGATCGAAATTTCTTCAAGTATAACATACGAGAATTAAGGAATAAGTATTAACCAAATGAAGAATAAGTTTTTCCCCAAACTGTCCAACTTGGACAATTCAAGATTCAATACAATGAGTAGTACCTTAATAAAGTACACATATGCTCATTAATATTAAATCTCAAACGGGAAACTAAGGTTTTGCTAATTTATTAACACTAAAAGATAATCCAACAGTCTAATCCCTAAGTTAAAGCAGCAAACAAAACATTAGAATAAAATATCTTACTTGTGCTCAGAGTGAGGAGATAGAGAGTGATGAGTGAGAGGGAGCTCGAGATGGGTTGAGGCTTGCCTTCACCCTAAATCAGAAACACAAAGCAAAGAGAGGGTTTGAGAGAACTGTGAGAGGGTTTTTTAACCTAACATTTAAAAACCATTCATGTTAAACTAATATCCTTAACTAATATGCCAAACTAATATGCACCAAGTGTTTATAAATCAAGCAATACAAAACATTTGGCCAGAAGAATAGAACTAGGAATGAAGTAGTTATATAAGGCAATGCATATCTACATTGATAGAACAGAAACAGAAAATATGAAAGCGATGAAGGAGAAGAAGCAGCAACGAGCTAAGAGGTATCAAGATTCTGATTTCTGACTTAGCTCAAACAAAGTCATGTACCTATCATTTTTAAAACTCTTCAGTTTAATATCATAACAAGTTATTTCACACGAAAATATTTAAATTCCTCTCACCAAGTATATTACGTCCTTGAAATTCTTCATCCAAATATACCCTTAGTTTAGTGGAGAGTAAATCAACTAAAGATATTTACTAATCTGAGCCTTCCAATTCAATGATTGAAGAATGAGAACAGAAGAGTTTTATGTTTCCTTGCGTATTTACTCAAGTTGAATCAACCACATTTTCAAACTAAATAGTAAATTCTAATACATTAATACTTTTTCTCTTCCTTTCTCACTTTAATTTCATAAGAAAATCTAATCAGAAGGAGAAGTGTTTTTCTTCATTAGAATGTCACGTATGGATTTCCTTTCTGTGAGTCTTGGAATCAAGTTACATGCCATATTGTAAAACTAATCAAGTACATTGTAAAACCAAAGTAACAGGTACCAGGCAACAACAACAACGTAGAGAGAGATAGAAAGAGAACCTGCGAGAGGAGAGGGTGAAGCCGTGGGCAAAGTTTGGTAAAGAGGGTCAGAGGAGAGGTTGAAGCCGAGCGCGACCGGGCAGTGTATCAGCAATGAAGGAGCAGCAACGATTTGTGGCGGTGGTGCTAGGTTACGGTGGTGAAGGATGAAGGAGAAGAGCAACAACGAGAGAGAAGGCAAACAGTGAGAAGGGAAAGATATGAAAGAACGCTGGAACATGAAATGGGTTAATGAAGATTTGAAATCGGTTGGATAATATAACTGATTTTGAAAGTACAATAATGAGACCGGTTGTGAAATAACCGATTTTGAAAGTATACTAATGAGATCGGTTTTGTAAGAACCGATGTAAATACTTGGCGGGAATAAATAATTAGTTTTTATTTAAATTTTCTACATCGGTTGTCCTCTAAAACCGATCTTAAATTTGTTATACATCGGGTTAAATTTAAACATATGTAAAAAGTTTTCCATTTATTTCCAAAATTGCCACCGCCTCTTTTTTTAAATCGGTTTTTAGTTAACCGATCTAGAAACATGTTGTAGAATCCATATTTTGCACTAGTGTCTTTCAAATCAATGAGTTTTCCATTAGAAAGGTTTTGGTTTACAAAGAGGGTTTTCAACTCTAAATCGCAAAGTTTTACGCGTGAAAACTAAGTTAATGTAATTAACTTAGAGTTGAAGCAAAGAGATAATTAAGTATGGTATGTGGTGGAACAAGACCATGTACTATACCACTGATGACTTAGTTCATCAATGACTTCATAACACTTATTTCATTATTTGAAACTTAAGGAATTAATATCTTAGAAAGGATCAAAGAATTATCTAAGAGGATTCTCAATCCTTCTTCATAACACTTAGGACTTGAGATGTGATTCATAAGACATAAACACAAACATGAAACGTTTTGGGTTTTGAAACAGTAGTTCGATAACGGACCGGTGGTCCAGATCCAAGAAAAATTGTTCGATTGTTTCAGTCTTGTGATGATCGGAACGAGAGAGATCTTGAGGCTGTGCAGGTATGAGACTGTACACTTGAAGGAATCCTGAGGCTGTGCAGGTATGGGACTATATAGTTGAAGGAAGGCTTATAAGAATTGATTGGTACTACATATACCAACAAGATTCATTTTCTTTTCAGAAGCCCAGAACATAAGAACTCCATAGTTAAGCATGCTTGACTTAGACCACTTGTAGGATGGGTGACCTTCTGGGAAGTTTCCCAGAAAGCGTGTGAGAGAGGACAAAGCATTCTGAAAAGACCCGTGTTGGTATGTGGGGACAGTCGGCAATTCTGAAAGCAGTTCGGATCGTTCCAAAGGGATCACGATTTTTATCCGGTGCATAAAAGTTTTATACTGCAAAGACGCGTATAGTTCCTAAGGAAGAGAAACTTAGTGAACCTTGAGGTTTATTCGGTGGATAGACATTGCTTTATCACATCTGCTTTGTGTAAACATTGGCATTTCATTGCATGAGTTTGTAAGGCCTTGAGCCTAGATGTTGAGCTTACACCTAGATGCTGGTGACGGTGACGTTTTAAATAGTCTTGGAGGTATCAAAGTTGGAAGGACCGACATGTGACCAGTTGGTAGCTCTTCTGTGTCGTGGTGAATCCGAGCAATACATTGATATCCTCGACTAGATGTCGTACTTTTCATGTTTGGTCGAGAGTGTTTCCATAAATCCAGATACGTGCAGGTTAAATTTGTTGTAGCATCTTGCCCATGGCTGGTATTAACCGGAACATATCCTCCCATTCACTCTCTTCGACTGTCTGTTAGCTCCATGGAGTAGGGGTCAGAGTTTACCCTTGTGGCATACAACATTGAGTCTTGTACATCGCATTGCATGGCTGGTGATGATTACATTTACTTATTGTACATCATCATTCTGTTTTCGAAGATGTCTTATGCTGCTAATTGATTAATATGATATATTGCGATTTATGGTATGCATGTTGGGCATGTTATTACGTGGTATATTGCCCTATGTTACTTCTGCATTTGTGTTGTGTTGATACTACATATGTTCATATGCTGTTTTGTGTGTCGTGTATGTAGTTATCATGTTTAAATCCATATATTGATTAGTCACCCTTGCCTGTACATGTTGGACACCCTGTGGTGTTTTTGGATACGTGTACAGATGCTTCTCAATGGTCATTTGGGTCACTTCGGGACCCTATAGTTTGCATTTCTTGATGCCGACAACGAAGATGTGTGGACTGTTGACGACGAGGTGGTACGATGTGTACTAGGTAGTAGGCTCTATTGTCCGTAGAGTTCTTTTATCAAACCAGCTCTTAGGATTTTCAATGTTTAAATTGAGAATGTCGGTATAGATGGTTTTGAAAATCTCTGTATAGTTTGGAATCTTGTATGAAAGTCAATTTAAGGAAAACTTATATTTGATGGTTTAGGGTTTGTGAATTAACTCAGATTATGTGTGTCGTTGAGTATTACATGATTTTATTATTGTGATGTGTGTGTCACTGTGCCGAAGTTTATGCCGAAGATTTTTACACCCGATTTTTCCAACTTAGTGTAAATTATCCTTTTTTCGAAAGCAACCAGCAATTCTCTTTTAAATTTTAATTCCGCACGTGTTTAAGATGTAATGCCCAAGGGGGTGTTACACAGCACGCTTGAGCATACAACATGCCAATGCTTGAGCGTTGGCACGCTTGGGCATGCACCCTTCCCACACTTAGGCGTGTTGCTCAGCTGGGAAGAGCCATCCAAACCTATTCCTAAGCTTCCAACTAGGTCTTAAAATAACACAGAACAATTCACACAAACAACCAAAGCCCTAAGCAGATTATCCAACTCGATTAGAGTTACAGAAAAATCGGGATATTACATTACCACCCCCTTAAAGAAAATTTTGTCCCCGAAATTTTTGCCGTATACCTGAGAAAAGATAAGGATGACTCTGGCGCATTGCAGCTTCACAGTCCCACGTTGAATCACCAGTCACCGAGTCCCACTCCACTCGCACCAGAGGGATATGTTTGCCGCGTAGTTCCTTGATCCTTCTATACACTAACCGTACCTGTTAAGCCTTGAACTCTAGGTTCTCTTTCAGTTTCATTGATTCGGGCTCTAACACGTGTGATGGATCAGGGTGGTACTTTATGAGTTGAGAGACGTGAAAGACGTCATAGAGGTTTGACAGATTTGGTGGTAAAGCTACCTGATAGGCTACAGGGCCGATTCGTCGAATAATATGAAACGGTCGTATGAATTTGGGTGTTAGCTTTCTGGATTTGAGTGCTCTGCCCACTCCAACTCTTGGGTTAACTCTCATGAAGACATGGTCTCCCTCTTGAAACTCTAAGGGTCTTCTCCTCTTGTCGGCATAGCTCTTCTACCTATCCCTTGCGGTCTTCATCTTTTCTTGTATCTTATAGACTTGTTCCGTCATTTGCTGGACCAGCTCCGGATCTATCAGCTTACGTTCTCCAACCTTAAACCACCACAAAGGAGTCCTGGACTTTCGTCCATACAGTGCCTTGTCTGGCGCTATGCCAATACTTGAATGGAAACTGTTATTGTAAGTGAACTCAATCAATGGGAGGAACTCGTCCCAACTTCCCGTGTTCTCCAACACGTACGCTCTTAAGTGGTCTTCCAAGAATTGAATTGTTCATTTTGACTGACCATCCATTTGACGATGATAAGAAGAACTCATACATAGCCTAGTTCCCATCGAACTGTGGAAGCTCCTACAAAACCTCGACGTAAATCTCGGATCACGATCTGAAACTATACTCGAAGGTACCCCATGCATCCACACAACCTCCTTGATGTAGATCTTAGTTAATCGCTTCGGAGAGTAATTCTGGTTGATAGGCAAGAAGTGAGCACACTTTGCCAACCTGTCAATGATTACCCAGATTGCATCGCACTTTTTCTGATTTCTCGGAAACCCAGAAACAAAGTCCATGGCAATGCTATCCCACTTCCATTATGGGACATCCAGCGATTGCAACAACCCTGATGACTTCTGGTGTTCAATCTCCGCTTTCTGACACACTAGGCAGGTTAGGACATACGCTGCCACCTCTTTCTTCATCCCCGGCTACCAGAACAACTTCTTCAAGTCCCGGTACATCTTGGTAGCCCCCGGATGAAAACTCATCTTGCTCTTGTGTGCTTGTTCCAATATCACGTTCTTAACCTCGCTATCCGCTGACACACAAACCCGATCACCATACCTAAGCAGACCATCAGTACCTCTTCTGAATTCCGAAGTCTTACCTTCCTCTATTAACTGGTTTACACCCTCAAGGTACTTATCATCCGCTTGTTTCTTCCATAAAAGATTCAAGAAATCGCTAGTTACTCTAACCATCCCAAGATTCAACCTATCCTCGACGATTTCCTCTTCTAGATTCTAATCTCTAAACACCTCTAACAGTTCTAGCTCCTCTACCATCATGGCAGATACGTGTAGGGATTTCTTAATGAGCGCATCCGCTACTACATTCGCCTTACCTGGATGGTATTGTAGGTCGAATTCATAGTCCTTTATGAATTCCATCCATTTTCGCTGCCTCATGTTCAACTCTCTATGGTCGAACAGATACTTCAAGCTCTTATGGTCTCTAAATACACTGAATTTGACACCATATAAATAGTGTCTCCATATCTTCAATGCAAATATTATCGCAACTAATTCCAGATCATGCGTTGGGTAGTTCTGCTCATGTGTTCTTAACTGCCTGGAGGCATATGCAACCACTTTTCCTTCTTGAATGAGCACACATCCCAAGCCTTGATAGGATGCATCACGTTATACATCAAATCGTCCTGAAGGATCTGGTAACACCAACACCGGTGAAGTAGTCAGTCTTCTCTTCAGCTCCTGGAAACTTTGCTCGCAAGCTTCTGTCCACTTGAACGCCTTCCCTTTTCTCGTCAATTGCGTCATAGGTAACATAATCTTAGAGGATCCTTCTATGAACCGCCGATAGTAGCCCGCTAAACCAAGAAAGTTTCTCACCTCGCTTACAGACTTAGGGTTTCCCAACTCACTACAGCCTCGACTTTCGCAGGATCCATTGCTATTCCATCCTTATAGATCACATGGCCTAGAAACTAAACCTCTTCCAACCAAAACTCGCACTTCGACAGTTTAGCATCCAATTGCCGGTCCTTTAGCACTTGCAAGACCGCCCTTAGATGCTCTTGGTGTTCCTCTCTACTCGAAGAGTATACAAGGATGTCGTCGATAAACACAACCACAAACTTGTCAAGGAATGGTCGGAAGATCCTGTTCATATAGTCCAAGAACACAATTGGAGCATTAGTCACACTGAACGACATAACCAAGTACTTGTAGTGACTATATCGACTCCGAAAAGCATTCTTTGGTACATTCTCGTTCTTAACCCAGATCTGATGGTATCCAGGTCGCAGATTGATCTTAGAAAACACAGTTGCTCCCTTCAGCTGATCCATCAAATCATCTATCTGTGGTAATGAATACTTGTTCTTTATCATGACTTTGTTCAGCTGACAATAGTCTACGCACAACCTCGAGCTTCCGTCCTTCTTCTTCACAAACAACACTGGCACTCCCCATAGAGATGCACTAGGTCTGATGAACTCTTTGCCTAGCATCTTGTCCAACTGCTTCTTCAGCTCCGCCAACTTTATTGAAGACATTCGATACGACGCTATCGATATAGGCCCAGTCCCTAGAATCAGGTCTATAGCAAACTCCACCTCTCTCTCCGGTGGCAGTCCGGGAACATCATCGGTAAACACTTTCGGAAACTCTCTCATGATAGGTAAAGCTCTGACACTAGGAGTCTCCTTAGCCTCCAAAGAGAACAACACCATGCATCTGTTTGATCGTCCACCTATCGGAATACTCTCGTCGGCAAGCATCAATCCAGATTGCTTTGAAAAACGGAGAGTTCTGTTTGAACAGTCTAACGCAACATAGTTGGCCAAAAGCCAGTCAATCCCTAGGATAACATCTATCTATTGCATAGGCAAACATATAAGATCAACAAGGAAAGTTCAGTTCTATATAGTGATAGGGCATTTATGGCGTATGGATCGGGTGGTCAAATATTCGTCCGTAGGGGTAGAAACAGTAAAGTCATATGGCAATAAAGAAACAGGTAACCCTAGATGATCCATACACTCTATCAAAACAAAAGAATGCATAGCCCCCAATCAAATAAAACAGATAGAAGCTTACCAGAAACTAGACATTTACCATGTATCAGATAAATGCATCGAAAGGTTTCATATCCCATGATGGCAAACACTCATCCGGTGGTTTGTGGGAGACTCTGTTGGCTTGCACCCTGTGATCTCGCACCACTGCTCGGGGCTCTTCCACCCGGTTGTTGAAACTGAGCCCTTCTGCTGACTCCGGGCTTGCAATCTGACGCATAATGAACCATTTGGTTGCAGTTGAAGTACCTCATGTGTTGGTTCCTTGAGCAGCTCTTGACTAGATGCAGTCCCCCGCATTGGAAGCAAGTATGAATCTCTTGTTGCCCCAGGCTAGAGATACTCCCTCCACGAGTGACATTAGACTGAGCTAGGCGATCTTAAGGTCGCGCCCTCTGTTGGAACTTGCCACCTCTACCTTTTTGTCCACTACTGCGGACAGGTCCACCACTCTTTGGTTGTGAGTGGACTATCCCGATCTTGTCATGTCCCTCTAGCATTGTGCACTTCTCCACCAGCTCTGGAAAAGATCTGATGTCGAAGGGTAGCATCGTCTTTTTCAACTCGGGCCTTAACTCGTCCTTGAATCTTCTGCAGACCCATTCTTCATCGGGATGGACTTGATAAAACTGAGAGAACTTCAGTAATACCTCGAACCGCATTGTGTATTCACCAACAAACATTTGTTCCTGCTTCAGACTCACAAATTCCTTCTCTTTATCTTGTCTCACGCTCCTCGGGAAGTAATTTTCTAGAAAGCACTCCCGGAACAAGTCCCAAGTGATGACTCAGCCTTCTGTTTCCAATAGCCTGCACTTGTTCTTACACCAAGCCTCTGTTGTGCCTACTAGCATGAACGCAGCATACGTCACCTTCTGATTCTCTCTACAGCGTATGGCCATGAATACTTTCTCTATCTCTTGTAGCCACATTTCTGCAGCTTCAGGAATGTACTCTCCATGGAACTGAGAAGGATTCCCTTTCAAGAAAGCATTGAGACCTGTGTCCACGGTCTCGTCTCCTCGGAAAGCTTGTAAATGAGTCTGCCGTAGCTCTCTTTCTTCCTACCTCTGCATGTACTGGACAGTCTGTTGAGTTTGCTGCATCATTACAGTAGCCAAGTCCCGCATGGACTTCATCGCTTCAGAGGTGTAACCACCACCTCCAGTCCCTGAGTGGTCACCATTATCGTTGTTGTTGTTTCCGGTTGTAGTCGGCCTTCCTCCTCTTCCTCGTCCATGAGCCGTTTAACTTCCTGTAAAAAGGAGCTATCAGTTCCAATTCATAAGACATATAACAATACTTAACTGTTAAACATATCATATGCCTTATGAATGAAAAAAGTTATCACACTTTGATAACTCGCGCATCGAACACTCTACCCAAAACCAGACTCAGTTGATACAATGCAGGTATCAATCGTTGAAGCCAGTACACTTCCTAGATTCGCATTAATGGTTCCAGGCCTCCACAATCCGTTATAGAACCGAACTGCTCTGATAGCACCAAAGTGAGGCGACCCTCCTTTCCCAGAAGAATAATCCCATTAGTCCCAAACTTACTTTATTAACTATGCCCACTAGTACAGAAAGCACTTTTTACATCGGTTAAAAAATACTTTTAACATCGGTTATAGTGGCGACGTTAATTAAAGGGATGTTAAAAGTGTGACTTTTAACATCGGTTGTAAACTGATGTTAAAAGTTTAATTTTAACATCGGTTAATAAAAAACCGGATGTTAAAAGTAAACTTTAAACATCGGTTATATAACACCCGATGTTAAAAGTGTGGTTTCAGTCAGAGATGTGCTTTGTTCAGTACACTTTTAACATCCATTGTATCTGAAACCGATGTTAAAAGTACTTATAACATCGGTTTTAGGAACACACGATGTTAAAAGTAAACTTTTAACATCGGTTATTAGAACAACCGATGTTAAAAGTAAAATTTTTTTTTTTTATATGGTTGTTTCATTTATAGTTCTTTCCCACCCTGCATATCCATCAGTATATCATCCACAATTCAGTACACAACATAATGCCAGAAACAGATTCAAACATGTAATTAACTCATATAGATTGCTGTTCCGGAATTACAATATATATTACAGTACTAGTTACACAAGTCCAGAATAATTAAACTATATTATAATGACATTACATATATACAGTGTTATAAGTGCAATAACCTAAAGTCCAAAATGTGTCACATGCAATACATACAAGTGCAAAAATCATATACAATCTACATTATGCTGCCTAGTATACTCATAAAAGAAATTAGCAAAACGATCCCTTAGGTCTTTCATCTCTTCTTTATCAAGTGGAGTTTGATCGTCAAAAGCCTGCACAAGTTTAAATAAACTCAACATTAAATCATCAACCAAAACAAAATATAATTTACCTTGTGCAAAACTTTATATTTATTACCTGTTGCCATCCGTCAATAATAGTGGCGGAGACCACGTTCAACATATGTTTCATCACGTAGTATCCACACTCCCAACCGCCAGCTTGTCTACGAGACTACAAGACAATATGAAATTGAATATCAAGTACAGTACTAATATAATAATAATTACTGTTGTAATTTTTTTGTAAGAAATAATAAACTACTTACGAGTGGGATAATCCATTCAGGCTTTCTTTTTGACTTGGATGGCCTACTTTTGCCATCTGCACAAGCCATGCTACTTGCAACCATAGCTCTATGATTAAAAATAATAATGTCAATTATGTTCATGTAATAAAGCAAAAGCAATTTGAATTACAAATTAAATTAAAGCTTACATGTCAATCGCATCCTTCAATTCAGATGTCGGACTATAAAGCAACGAGCATAAGAAGACGACACGATGCTGGCTAGGATCAAGTATGAGCAACTGCCAATGACCACTCCTAAGTATTGGTGCTAGATAAATATCTTTCTTTGTTTGACCAAGTAGCTTCAGGATGTATGTCTTCATCGCATCCCCATTGGTGCAGTAATTTCCCTGAATTACGCTTGGGTCTAAGAATCCATACGTATTCTGGTTGCCTCTTTCCATACATAAGCGATGAAGATACCTAAGATATTAGAATAAAATAATGTTAAATACCTAAGACATTGAAATAAATTATAGAATTAAAATACCTAAGATGCATGTCAACAGTGTACTTACGTGCACCACATACTCAGAACGGTATTGGCTAGCCAATTACCCGGCAGACATATGTCACCTATATCCTTCCCAGAGAAAAAAAAAGGTTGGCAAGTCGCAAGCGCCTTCGTGTTCCAAGGGAATAGCATACTCTTTATCCGGCGCATCCGCAGCAAATGCGGCCAAATGAGCTACATTCGATCTTAGCTTTTTATCAATGTTCTAAGTAACAAAGATAAGGCATTAGTTAAGTAATGTCATTTGTAAATAAACAAGACATAAGTAATTAAATGATTAATATGAAATTAATATGCATACCTGGGATAAAGGCATCTCAACTGGCTTATGTGCATCCTCACAGCTCCCAACGGTGCTCACATGCTGAGAAGGTTGACTCATTGAGCTTGGTTGGGAAATTGTAACCCCCCTAGATGACATCTCCTTTATGAATGATTCCATAATCTCTGGAAACATCTCTCTTTTAAGCTCCTCCTTAATGCTTTCCCGCTCGTGGCTGCTGATTCGGCTTCCAACATGGACTCGTCGTCCGTGATATTGCCGAATGCCCACTAGCCCTCCAACACCCTTTACAAAGCCAGGGTGGTCATCTTTACCTAGGGCAGTGCTCAGGATATCCCTACGTCCATGTTGAACGAATGATCCTTGCGAGCTTTGTTCCACCAGCGATGTCTACAAAAGGGAAATTCACAAAATATGTGTAAGATAGTGTTTACTTAACTGTATTAATTACAAGTAGAAGTAATCTATTAATTACTTACAATCTTTTCAGCGACAATGCGTGTGGGCTCGGCTTTAAAAGCTCCCGATTTTGTCTTTCGGGCTTCCATCCATGTTTCATGGCGTTCGGGTGGAGATGGAGGATTCACAACTATTTCTCCATCGGCTTCGACTTCTTCATCAGCTCCACCTTCTTCTTGCTTCTTTTTGGCCTCTTCTTGCTTCTTTTTCATCTTCTCATTCGTAATTTTCTGCCGAACCATACGATAGCCACCACGAGACATATGGTGTGGGTGTACATTGTTTTTCTGGATTTCCTTGGCCTTTTTCCTTTTCTCCTGTTACAAATAACACGTACTCAATTCAATTAAATAAATAAATTAGATAGGCCTATTATAAAAAATATAACGGGAAACTAACCAGAAAGGCAGGGTCTTGTCGGCTCACAACAAACCTATCCCACGTCTCCTTATCAATGAAAGAGTATGTGTCAAGTGGAGATTTGTCGTCTTTCTTCTCAAAAATATATCTATTTCCCAAATAGGTTTTGAACCCCGTCCACCGCTTCGCGGCAAAAGAAAGCCATTTCTTCTTACATTCAGGAGTATTCAGGACATCAAAGGTCAACTATAGTACAAAACAAAATGGAGGAAATATATTAGAGTATGATAATAATATAAGTAAATACAATTTAGATACAAATAGAGAGGATAAAAGTAAAATACCAAGATTGAAGACCAAATTTGATCCTTCACCATACTCGGTACCTGAGCCCATTCCTCAATCAGAATGCTAACCCTGTTTCGAGCTTCCAGGGCCACAAAACCGGTGAATTTGTCAGCATTCGGCCCTATGGCCCCACATATGTATCAAACTCAACCGGAAGTCTCTGATCACCGCAACGACTCAGGGCCAACGATCGTAACTTTGTGGCTGCTCTACCCCTTTTTTTGGGGCGTGCACCACCTGACCCGCTATGCGAAGGAGAAGGAGGAATGCCTGCTGGATCAGTCATGTATGCCTATTTAGACAAAAAGTAATAAATTAGGTCAATATATAAGAATGGATAAATAAAGAAAAGTCTAGTATAACATGGATAAAAAAGCCTACTTTAACATGGATAAATAAAAATAAGTCTAACTTAACATGGAGAAATAAAAATAAGTCTACTTTAACATGGATAAATAAAAAAAGAATACTTTAATTTAAACATAACTTACACTATGGTCAAGTTTAGATCAATATCCCTTCATGATGATCATCACGAGTGGCAAGTACATCGTCCACTACATTTTCCTCGACGAAAATAGGCATCTGTGTTGAGAAAGAAGGAGTTTCTGGAATATCAAGAGTTGAATCTTGATTTTCATCGATACCATTATGCATGCTTTTTCCTTGGAGAACAACTGACCACCTTTTGTTAGAAGGATCATTGATATAAAACACTTGTTTTGCTTGTGAAGCCATGATGAAAGGCTCTTCCGTGTGACCTACTTTGTCAAGGTCTACTAATGTAAATCCTAATTCTTCAGTTTGTACACCACTGTTACTGTCAGTCCACTTACACTTAAAAGCAGGCACTTGAAATTTAGTGTAATCGACCTCCCAAATCTCTTCAATAACTCCAAAGTAAGATTTCGATGCCATAATGGGATCTGTATCTTTTGAACTAGAGAAGTGCATCGACTCAGATACGATCATAACCCCACTGTTTTGCATGGTACTCTTGTCATCTTGGGACTTTATATAGAAGGAAAACATATTGATATCATATCCACTCCAACATATGACTTCAAGACGTGGCCCCTGTGCTAGCCATTGTAATGTATCGGAAGCAGTATGATCATTTGTAATTTTTTCTTTAAACCAGGCTACGAAAGTCTTGTTATGATGGTTCAACAACCATTTTTCGTTCCTTCTAGGGTTTTCTTCCTTGACCTCTTGTTTGTGAGCACATAAGTAAGGTGCAACCTCATCAGTGTTATTCAAAATGTGCAAATGGGCTTGAAACACTTCCTCCCGAGCCTTGCTATTTACCTTTATATCTCATGTACCCTTACCGGCACATCTTCCCTCATGATGAGGCTTAGGAATCCCTATAGCCTCCACTTCTGAAAGGTAGTCTTGACAAAACTCAATAGCTTCTTCTGCAACGTGCCTTTGAACAATAGATGCTTCAGGACGGTGTGGATTCTTCACATACCCTTTCAAGCTCTTCATCTATCGCTCAACTGGGTACATCCACCTTAAATAAATAGGGCCGCATAATTTAATCTCCCTCACTAGATGAACAATTAAGTGAACCATGATGTCGAAAAATGAAGGAGGAAAATACATCTCCAATTGGCAAAAGATTATAGCAGCCTCATCTTCCAACTCATCCAACTTCTGGGGGTCAATGACTTTGCTACATATAGCATTGAAGAATGAGCACAACCTAGTTATGACATGTCTAACATTTTTAGGACCAATACCACTAATAGCCACTGGTAGTAGTTGTTGCATCAAGACATGGCAATCATGAGACTTTAAGCCAACCAATTTTAGATCATTTGAGACAAGTCTCTTGACATTTGAAGAGTAACCCTGTGGCATTTTGACGCCCCGTAGACATTCACAAAAACTTTTTCTCTCTTTTTTTGACAAGGTATGACATGCTGGAGGCAAATATGTCCGCTTACCATCCTTTGGTTGTGGAGCTAACTGCTCTCGTATACCCATCGCAGCCAGATCTAGACGAGCATTCACACCGTCCTTTGTCTTACCCTGAATGTTGAGAAGCATTCCAATTAGACTATCACATACATTTTTCTCCACATGCATGACATCAATACAATGTCTGACATCAAGTTTGCACCAGTATGGAAGATCAAAGAAGATCGACCTCTTCTTCCATATGTTTTTCTCAATAGCCTTCTTTTGAGCCTTTCCGAACATAACATTAATGTCCTTCACCCTTTGATAAACTTTCTCTCCATTAAAGGCCGTCGGAGCAATTCCATTCTCTTGGAATCCATTGAAAGCTTTTTTCAGTCTACGATATGGGTGATCACGTCTGAGAAATCTCCGATGCCCAAGGTAAACTGTCTTCCTTCCATGTTGCAATTGTGTGAAACATGTGCCTTCTTCACATATTGGGCATGCTTTATGCCCCTTAACACTATACCCGGACAAGTTCCCGTATGCTGGAAAGTCATTGATGGTGTAAAATAACATGGCACGCATCTTGAAAGTCTCTTTGTAATGGCCATCAAACACATCAACGCCTTCCACCCACAGCTTTCTCAAGTCTTCAATCAAGGGACTTAGATAAACATCTAAGTCATTTCCTGGCTGTTTTGGGCCCGAAATCATCATAGATAACATCATGTATTTGCGCTTCATGCACAACCAAGGAGGTAGATTGTAAATTACGAGGAGAACAGGCCATGAACTATGGATACTACTTAAGGTACCATACGGATTCATTCCATCCGTAGCAAGTCCAAGCCTAAGGTTTCTTGGTTCATTTCCGAAATTCGGAAACAAACTATCAATTCTCTCCCATTGCACAGAATCAGCCGGATGGCGAAGCATTCCATCACGTTTCCTCTCATCTGCATGCCATCTAATGTTCTTTGCGTCATTTACATTAGCGAACAATCGCTTGAACCTTGGAATTATTGGAAGATACCACAACACCTTTGCAGGAGGACCCTTTGTGATCACATCACAACTAGAATCACCATCCTTCACTTTGTACTGCGATACCCCACACTTGGGGCAGTCGTGCATCCCTTCATACACACCCCTGTGTAGTATGCAATCATTAGGACATGCATGTATCTTCTTATACTCCATACCCATCGGACAGAGTATCTTCTTTGCCTCATAGTTATGATCTGGCAGTGTGTTGCCTTCTGGAAGCATGTTGTTCAACAACTCAAGCAATTCGGTGAAGCTTTTATCACTCCACCCATTTCTCACCTTCACACTGAACAATTTTAAGACCGCCGACAACCTTGTATAAGTAGTGCACCCCGGATACAAAGGCGTATCCGCATCACTGCACAAAGTATCATACACACGTGCTCGCTGAAATGACTCTTGTCCAATATCACGGATCATGTCCTCTAGTCGATCGTCCTCCATATCTACATCAACTTCTTCACTTTGGGACACACTTGGCATGTTTAACAAGTCTTCACCATGCCATATCCATCTTGTATAACTTTTGCAAATCCCTTCACAAATAAGATGATCATGTATTTGCTTAACTTCACATTTCCTCATATTCAAACATCTAACACAAGGACAATTAAATCTTCCATTACTATCAGGAAGATTTCTTTGAGCAAATTCTAGAAACTCTTCCACTCCCTCCCGATACTCATCACTTGTGCGTTTACTAACCATCCAACTACAGTCCATATCCATGTTCTGTAGATTTACACATATTTATACAATATGAGCACAAGAGGGGAGACTCTCAAAGAGCAGTATTTGAAATTAGAGGCCTAAACCTTAAGTCCTATAATAGAAACTAAACCCCTCGACTATTTATCAAACCAATCCAGATGACCTAACTTTTTAAAAGAACCCAAACCCCTTGACTATTGAGATTATAAGCAAAGCCTAAAAGTCTATGCTCAATATGTAACATCAAAGTTTTTAAGTATAAAAAAAACTCAAAATGCATTTCATTATTTCATGAAATATTCAAATCATTAAAACAGAGACAATGCTAAACAGTAACTAGCAGAGAAGGATTACCAAGCAGAAGGGGAGTTGGGGCGGTTCAAATGCGGTGGTCAGTTGTAGAAGAGAGGGAGTTCGGGTGGTTCAGTTGCGATGGTTCAGTTGTAAATGGTTCTGAGCAAATATTAGCAAAAATGGTATTTAGCAAATGAGGGTTTGAGAAAATAAAAATAGGGAAGATAGAGTTACGTACCTTTGCGAAGAGGAAGTTATGGTGGTGGTTCTACGGTGGCTCACGAACGGAGGAGAAGGAGGTCAGTGAAGAGAAGAGAAAAGTAGGTCGCGGGAGTGAGAACACTGTAACGTTGAAATGTAGGGCGCGAGACAGAGAAGGTTTGAGAAAGATAAAAATTTTAATAACTTTTAACATTGGTTGTTAGAAAAAACCGATGTTAAAATTTATTTTAACATCGGTTATATAACAAACCAATGTTAAAAAGTTACTTTTAACATCGGTTAACAAAGAACCGATGTTAAAATGTTAGCACCAGTAAATATGGAATGGAGGGAAGAAACTTTTAACATCGGTTTTACCAGAAACGGATGTTAAAAGTACATTTTAACATCAGGTTCCTTATAACCGATGTTAAAAGTCTGCTCCATACGCTATTTATTTACAGGTTTGCCACCGCGTCTATTTTTAACATCTGTTTTTCTTTAAAAGATGTTAAAAGCTTGACGTGAAAAGTCTATTTTCCACTAGTGGCCTAACCCATATTATAGAGATAGCGTGGTATTCAAACAGCATAGCGGAAATAGACGATAAACAAACAACGCATATGGAGAGCATAGACAATATAAGAGTAAAGCACAAACGTAAAACAATTATACAGTTAACATGCATAAGAAGTAGCCCCATTAGTAGGGAGACAAGAATACAGTGCATAGCAAATCAGAATGACAACAATAGTGCAGTAAATAATAGCATGTAACATGTAGAATATATAACAGATATAACAATTACTGCAAACAATCAAACGCCTCTCGAGACAACATATGCAACAAACATCCATCCCCATGAGTATCACTCTCTGATCAATGCTCTAGACCTGAATACTAATCCTATGCAATATGTCAGCCGAATTTTACAAAGCTGGTTCCACACCAGAACAAGTCCACTTCGGAACAAGTTTTGTGTCGGAACAGAGTTAGTTTGTCCAAGAAACCGAACTACTCGCCGTGACCAATAAGAGTGCATCCCCCTTCTAAACCGGAACCGGGGTATCTTGGTCGCCTCGAAACGTTAGCCTGGAACGTAAAAAGCTCAGGGATTAGTCGGGCAAACCGGACTGGATCAGGCGTCACGACAGGATAGCAGCTACCTCATCCGTCACTGTAAACTATTCTCGAGACCGGTAATATCCCCAAGGTCACTCACTTGACCGCCCCTTCCGCCTTCCGTACCCGCACTCAGATACAACTAACCTCATAAGATGTTGGCAGCCCATACTACATGTCATACGGCCTCGCCACATGCAGCTGATGATATGTAATAAAAATCCTCAACGAGCTTGATACCGGACCTCACGCCTAACGCTCAATCAGCAACAACACAATGCCACCGCATCAACACGGTCACAGCCTCGACGCCACGCGTCCACGAGCCACAGCTCAAACAACATGGCCACAGCCTCAAGAAAATCAGCATAACAGCAACGGCACCATCCACGGTATCAACCCGATAACAGATACGGCACACAGCCAAACTTAACGCTAACCGGCATTTCGCCACAACACAACATCACAACATACAGCATAACAGCAACAACAATACTATCAACATCAACAATATACAAGCATATCATACACCAAGTAGCATGTAGGCACATATACAGATAACATATAGCACAATCAACACCACAACAGTCATACGAAGCAGATCATCCTCAATCAACAGTTATCTAACCTAGGGTTCAAACTTAGCGGTGATAGCCCAAAGTATACTAAACCTAGGGTTTAGGTACTTTATAGGGGCTCAACCTCTAGCAGGGTTAGGGCTTCCCTACACACAGCAAAAAATACAGGTACGCTAATCTTGCCTTCCCGACGGTAGTAGTACTGTTTCTCCCCACCTGAACAGTTGGTGCGAATCACGATATGATCATGGACACGTTCCCCCGCGCAGTAAGAAAGCGAAGAACAGCCACCAAGCTCCTCCAACAGCCGCGACCTCAGCTCCTCACCACGAGCTATCACGAACGTGAACCTTGCCCTAATCACGGGCACAACTTATACAACAGTGTTAGCCCTAGGGCGAGCTCAAAGATCAAAGAAGAAAGGTAAAGACTCGAAGAACCACGAAGAACACGTCATAGGGATTCGATTTTACCTTTGGTGAATTAAGAAACGAATCCGTCAAAGTTGTAGAAAACTTCGCCGCGATCACGACCGTGTAGTCAGAATCCCGATCCAAAGCTCTGAAGTCTCTCAATGGAAGCTTTCTCTCACTAGGAAACTCAGCCTCTCTCACTAACCTCTGGAACTCAAGTGTTTTCGTGCCAAAGTGAGAAAGAGGATGAAACTCATCCAACTTGACCCACTGTGCACATTTTAGCGTGGACAACCTACACGCTTGAGCGTGCCCACTCTGGAGCGTGGGGTTCTCTCCATGCTTGAGCGTGGAACCTTGTCCACTCCGCGTTCGCCCTGGCCTGACACGTGTCGTACATGCATCAAAAAGCACACTAGCTAGCAAATGCACTCAGTAAGCTTGAGCGTACAACATGCCAGCGCTTGAGCATTGGCATCCTAGGGCGTGCACTTTTCCCATGCTTGAGCGTGCTGCTCAGCTGGGAAGAGCCTTCCAAACTTCTGATTTCCCTAGTTTCTTGTTTAACACCTTAAGCACTTCCAACCTGATTCAAGCCTATTCCTAAGCTTCCAACTAGGTCTTAAACTAACATAGAACATTTCACACAAACAACCAAAGCCCTAATTGAGATTATCCAACTCGATTAGAGTTATAAAAAAATTGGGATGTTACATAAGGCTTCGCCAATTTATTAACACTGCCAACATGAAAACATTCTAAGTTTTTAACAAAAAAAACACAAACAAAATCAGAAAACGTTGTACCGTACTGAAAAATGAAAAAATGAGAAGCAGCAAGCAACAAATGGTAGCTAGCAATAGGAACAATTCAGTCCAACTGAAAAAACAAATAAAACACAGAACACAAGATGAAGAGTTTAATTTCTCAAATTTTGTCTGACAACAGAACACAAGAATCTTGGGTAGCTCAACTAAAATAGAAAATCGGCTTTTCAGTTTAAAATACAAAACAAAATCTTCCAATATTTTTCTTCTTACCACTAAATATATCCATGAATAAAAAATAGGGTGAGAGATATATAGGTGAAAGGTGTTGGCCACTATGTGTATTTGTTATTGCAAATATATTTCAGGGTCAAGATTGATCATTATCAAGAAGCTTAAATCTATGATTTATTACCTACTGATTTGAGTTTTTCAATCAAATTGAAAGATTGAAGCAGTAGTTTTAAAAGCACCATGGTTTCATAGAATTTGTAAGGGATAAAACTAAACCAATATGCCATCATTTTTGGAAACAAGAAAAGGCATTGACGGTTTGGTTTATGGTTATGAACAAATAAATTTAGCATAGCCTCCTGCAATATTCATAGACTTAATAACACCAATGCTGAACAATAAAATACTCAATCTTGCACAAACTTATTTGTACCACACAAGCAAGCACTGAACTAATTGTAAGAATATCTAAACATCACAAAATATCATATAAATTTTTTCATCCATCAACAAGCAACATCACACAGCAGAGGTTGTCATTAAATTAAATCTTCTCTCACAATGTGTCTCACAAAATATCAGCCAGTGCACACACACATATGAACCCATTATTCTCAATACTAATTATACTGTTAAAACAAAGCAATCAAAATCCCCCAAAATTGTGTCCAGTTTTATGCCCTTTCAAGGCATAGAGCTCACAAGCAAGGTGAAGGAGACATCGCATAAGAGTAAGCTACTAACAGTAAAAAAAACACATTGTACAAAGAGAGCTTACCAGTTGTAATGGTGAAGGAGATGACACAGAGAGGCGCTCAAGAGAATGAGATAGGTTGAGGCTTGCTCCACCCTAGATCAAAATCACAAAGCAAATAGTCAAAATTTTAGAATCAGAAATCCCAAAAGAGTCAAAACCAAAAAAAAATATATATATATTGGGTTCACAAATTGTAGAAACGAAGGCTAGGGTTCACAAACCTAGAAGATGAAGGTTGTGAAGAAGGAACAGGGCATGGAAGACGTCAATGGTAGTCTCGTGTGCGTGGAACAAAATGCACAATATTATAAATGGAGGGTTGTGAGTCTAAGCAGACGCAAGACGCAGAAAATAGAGAAGACGCGGCTGCTGGTGCAACACCCTTTCTCGAATGTCACATTCCTGAAAGTTTATAAGGCCGAAAATATTTATTAATGCCGAAAATATGATTTTCTTTTTTCTTTTCACAAGATGTAATGGGATTACACTACAACAAAAAACGCTTTTAATAGCGTTTCTGTACAAACTTTAATAGCGCGTTAACGCCCTATCTATGTCCCTGTAATTAAATGTTGTCAATAAAGATAGCGTTTAGGAGGCGCTATCACAGGTGTAATTTTAGATAGCGTTTTCCTAAATAAATGCTATTGTAAGGTCGTTTTAAAGTTTTCGCGGGTTGTCCTATCTAAAGTTACACCCTAGGATAGCGTTTTCAGAAACAAATGCTATCTTACGTATGACTTTAGATAGCGTTTGTTGAAACAAACGCTATCTATTTGATATTTTTTTTTTTCAAGCCTAGTTTAATTCTTATATCTTTACTTTCTCCCTGCATGTTCAGCAAAAAGCTATTCAGAGGCTACAATCTCCAATAGGTGCATCAATCACATACTTTAGAACATATATGACAGTGTGCAGCAATCACAACACAACAAAAAAGATGTCAATATCATCATATATTTATTTAACAATCTCCAACAGTATGTGCAGCAAAACTCATGCACCTAAGTTAGTTGAACCAAATTAAACCATATGTAACAAAGTACATACTTTAGATCATATATATGACAAGGGTAATCAAATAAAATTATCAATAATATAGCGAGACCAATCTTCCTTGACTTCAGATAGTTGAGCACTGGAGTATGTGAAGCATTTGCAGTCAGGGAAGTACTGCAATATCAAAATTTAATAAATTAAGTTACAATTGCAATAAGCCGATAACATTTGAATGGTCACATTTAAGAGTAAATAGCTAGTACTGAAACTACATACCGTCACTGGTATTTTAACTTGGTTTTGTAAGATAATTTCCTTCATGAAACACATGACGTAATATCCACAATCTATATTGTTGGTTTGTCTGGGGCACTATAAAACAGAAATAATAAATCAGTAAATTTCTTTTTGAAAATTATTGCTTATTAAGTTTTGCAGATATATATACCACTATCTGGATTCATTTAATGTTGTTTGCTTTTGAACGAGGCACCTTAGCTCCGCTACATGCGCGGTAAATTTTCAAAGCACTAATCACAAAATCAAACAAACTTCATTAGGAAACATTTTCAATCATCACAAAAACAATCTTGAAGCAGAAATTGAAAACTATAGGAGTTCTGGAAGTTTATGACCAACATCCTGAGGAATTTCACCCCACAAGGAGTTTGCAGCTAAGGCCAAGTTAACAAGAAGACAATTTGTATATAACAGGTGGAACAGTCCCAACGAGATTGTTAAGAGTGAGATCAAGCTCAATTAGATTATTTAGCCTACACAAGTCACAGGGAATCCTTCCTTCACTTCACTTCTAGTGTTCCACACTCCACACAACAAAATGCTAACCCTCAATCTCAATTTCAATCCTATTTCTTCGTAAGTTCTCTCTCTCTTTCTCTCTGTTTTTCTTCCTTCTTAGTTTTATTATAATAAATAAATAAATATATATGATATTGTGGCAGGTTCTCAATTGTTCCCTTTCTATCTACTCAAACTCAAACTCAAACTCAAACTCAGTTATTACTTCCTTCTTCCAATCTCAGTTACTCCTTTACTGCACGTACTGCTACTCTCTCTCTCTCTCTCTCTCTCTCTCTCTCTCTCTCTCTTAATGATTGCTTTTGATTCGCTGTTTAATTTCCACTTTCACCTTTGGTTGCAGCAGCCAGAAAGTTCAAGACTTTTCAGCTCAATAAATTTAACTAATACGCACAACAGACAGACACAACTGAAACTCTTCTCACTCTCATCTCCTGACCACACCCATAGTACACAGCACATCCCATTGTTTCTAATTCTTTGAACTCATCTGCTTCTGGCCAAGGACTTGAGTCCAACTACTAATGCCCATGCCCCACAAAAAAAGGAAGCGCTTTAACAAAAACTGATACATAAAAAAGTCTTGTAAGGCATGAATAAAAAGAGAACAACTCCATGCTAAAATCATCCAGCTTAAAAAACAATTGGATATGAAACAAAAGCTGGAGATGGAGATTCTACAACTAAAAGGAAAATTAGATGTCATGAAGCAATAATCATTAAAGAGCGTAAGAGCAATGATGAGCTGTAGGAAGCTCGAAAAGAATTGATTGCTTACCTGTTGACCATATTCTTAAGGCTAGGCAATTCTTAGGATCAGAATGCAAGGGATCCAGATAATAAACAATCTCTTCAACGGGATTGATCCCTAACAACACCCAATGCTCCCTACGAAAATGTTAAGATAGCAAATCCTAAGCAACTCAAGTTTTATATAATTCATTAACGTAAATTAAGTTCTAAAGGATAAGTGACTCACCCTACATTGCATGGTGCCAGAAACAAGGGCTGGCATTCTTTGTCTGTAATAGCCAAGCGGTCAGCTATATACTATGATTGTGATTCCCCATATAAGAATGTAGATATTCGATGTGGGGATAAGAACCGAAACCTCCTCGTTCTTCCATTTTGAAGCAAAAATTCTTCATACATATACCTTAAATTAAAATATACAAATAGGTCAATCCGATGACATAAATATTTAAATGGAAAGATTAATAAACTGATTTAGTACCTGATATATATGGAAATAACAGAGGCACTTAATTGTCCATGATTCAAAATTTCATTGATATTTTCAATACCAATAATATCAACGATATGATCACCAAAAATACTTGCTTTTATCTCTATGTGCAATTGGTCATCATCCCTCATCTTCTTACGTACATGTATTTTAAGAAAATGGCAATATTCTAGAGAAAGACTATCAGAACCAGTTGTAGGATGGATGGTATGAGATTTGCCCCCCTTCTTTACTGGGGTTGTAATAGACTCCTTTGTATGTTCGGACACTAAGCCCTTATCTTTAGATTTTGCAGGTACCTGGAAGTTTTGCATTTCAGTACATCAATTAGAGACCAACTAATGTAATAAATATATGCAGATTATGATAAGGTGGAAAAATCCAACATACTATATCCATTACAACCACAAGGTTGATTGGCCATGCCATATAAGTACCTATTGCATCTCTTATTGTCATCATATCTGCCTCATCAATAGGTATGGGCAATGGCGCATCCCCCTCAACTGCAACCTCAACTCCAACTTTCACATGGTTTAGGGGTAGTGGGGGGGTGTGCAATGTTTCACCTTCTGGTCGATTATATACTTTACCCTTGCCAACCATGCGGCGGGTTGGGGTTGATAAAAATAGTTGACATGAGTTGACACCCTAAACCAATGATAGATAAATGAGGTATGAAGTCTGTTATAAGTAATTGAACATGAAATAGATAATGCAAAATTTTAGGCCTTACAACAGAGCACAACAAAATTTCAGGCCTTACCTCAGGAAGCTTGATAGTAGATGCTAGAGTGCAACTATCTTTGACGCTTGGGCTTACTAAATTAGCCTGCCTCTCCTCATCCTCCTTTTTTTTCTGTTTATCTTCCAAATTGTTCACTTTTTCTGTGAGTTGCTCCACCAATGTCTCCAACCTTTTAATTTTAGTTAAATCTCCTTGTTTTGTATGACTTTCAGGTGGGAAGTAGTCTCTTTGAGAGACACCAAAACCAACACCCCTAACACGACCGGGGTACTCTGGCACACCTAGGGCTTTGGTAAGAATATCTTGGCGGCCACAAACTTGTATCTCTCCCTCTAATGCAGACTGTAGGGTCACCTGACATAGTTATTAGTGAAATAGAAATGTTAAACATTACTATTGTCATAAGAAAATAACAAATAAAAATGTTAACACTATGTTACTTACACATTTATTCCACACATGCTGGGTATTTTCGTTTTCAATCACACCCGCCTTGTTCATACGGGCTTTCTTCCACACAATATGGCGCTCAATTTTTGTAACTTCTGACTCTGCCTCCTTTATCTGTACATTGAAATAATATATATTAACCAAATTGATTAAAAGAAATAAATACCACACATTTAATTATATACATACCATTTCATCCTCAAGGTCAGCATACCCCTTACATGATGCTTTGTAAGGGTGAGCAGGATTTAACGCTCTCTGGCGATTATCATGGCTTAATTTCTATTTAGATACATAGTAGTTATATTAATAGATGGTTACATGACCAATATAGAAATATATATATATATATATATATATATATATATATATATATATATATATATATATGTATGTATAACGTGATATTAAACATACCAGGAATCGTGCATCTCCTGTGCGTATTGCTACAAAATCTACCCATTCATCCCTTAATATGATGTGTGCATATTTTGATGGAGGTTCCTCGTTGAGATTCCCATCGACATCTCTTAGAAATTTTTTTGTCAATCTACTTCTGAATGGCCGATGAAGTTTTCCGGCTTCCTGAAGTACAAATCTCCGTCGGAATTCGTCAACATTAAAAGACATCTGCAAAACAACAAAAACAAAGTCAAAGAGTAAGTATGTTTACAGAAGAAACAATATAACTCACAAATATTAATAACTACCTGTATATCAGCCCATAAGTTCTCTTTGGAAGCATCCAAAGAGTTATCCTTCCAATTATCACAAGTAATTGGGATCATCTGCCGAACAGCCGACCCAATGTAACTCTTCATTTTTTTGGCATTGGAACGAATTGGTTGATCCTTATAATTCCAGTCAACCTAATAAAAATGATAAAGTAATTAAATCTATATAACAAACAACATAATGAAATCCTTAGATTAGTAAGTAAATTACCTCAAACTTTAGTCCTTTACTCCTAGCGCGGATGATTGCCTTCATAATTGTTGGCCCACGTCGCTTCACATTGGCAGCACTAGCATTATTGGAAGATGCCATTTACCTACAGCAAAATTAGACACGCAAGTAAAATGATACTGGAAAACCATACACGTTTAATTAGATAAATCACTAAATATAAATTTAATTGATCATAAAGTTCATGTAAACACAAACAATACATACATGTTTAATTCGATCTTTTTCTTTTACTTGTTTGATTGAGACTTGATTATCCTTTATTAGTACAAAATGGCGGATTAACCCAAAGCCCCTCATCATGATCATCTCTTGTATACATATCATCATCTCTAGTTGGATCAATCTCAATTGATTGTGATGTCCCAATGAAAGGATCATCTTCAATATCGACATCTTCATGGTCATGATCATCAATCTTAGTAACAATTATTTTATTAGTCAAGAGAACAATGGACCACTTCATATCAGCTGGATCAGTGACATAGAACACTTGTTGAGCTTGAGATGCTAATATAAAAGGCTCATCTTTATAACCTACCCTATTTAGATCCACCTTCATGAATCCTGACTCATCAATCCGAACACTGTTATTATTGTCAACCCACTTACAACCAAACACACCCACCTGAAACATTGTGTAATCCAACTCCCATATGCGTTCAATGACGCCGAAGTATGACATATTTGCATAAATGGGGTTTCTGTCTTTGGCACTCGAGATATGCATAGACTGAGCTACAAGCGTCACACCACTATTTTGCATTGTACTCCGATCATCTTGTTCTTTTGTATAGAATGTGTACTCATTAATTTGATAACCATTGTAAGAGAAGACATGCAAGCTTGGACCTTTCGCTAACCATCTCAATCTTTCTGAAACTGAAGTAGGATTTACAATCAATTCTATAAAAATGTGATCTCTTAGCCACGTTATAAAACAACGATTGTGTTCTCTAGTTAACCAATTCTGATTTTTATTTGGATACGAACTCTTAAGTATGTCCTTGTGTTTTTCAACATATGGCTCAACCTCATCGGCATTGTGTAAAACATATAAGTGTGCTTGCTCCCATTCTAACCTTGGTATAGTCACTATTTTAGTTCCAGTAATTCCTTGCCCCATCGTTCTCTCTGTGTGACGAGACTCTGGCAGCCCTATGGAATCAACATTTGTTAGGTATTCTGTACAGAATTCAACAGCTTCTTCCACAATATATCGTTCAACAATACAACCTTTTGGCCGTGATCGGTTTTTAACATAGCCTTTTAATATCTTCATATAACGCTCAATCGGGTACATCCATCTCATATAAGCTGGCCCACACAGTTGTGTCTCTCTAACAAGGTGAATGGTTAGATGAACCATTATGTCAAAGAATGAAGGTGGAAAGTACATCTCAAGCTCACACAAAGTCACAACTATTTCCCTTTGCAATGATGGCAACTTCCCAGGGTCAATCACTTTGCTGCAAATTGCCTTGAAGAAGAAACAAAGTTTAGTTATGGCCCCCCGCACTTTGTTAGGCAAAATGGACCTTATACCAATTGGTAGCAACTGCTCCATGAGAACATGACCATCGTGGGACTTTAGACCTTTTAACTTGAGATCTTTCATCGATATGAGATTCTTAATGTTTGAAGAATACCCTTCTGGAACCTTAACTCCGTCAAGAAACTTACAAAAAACAATTTTTTCTTTTCTAGATAGAGTGTGAGCGGCCGGAGGAAGATATGTACGCTTTCCCTTCTTTGTCGGTCCCAATTCTTCTCTTATTCCCATACTAACTAAGTCCAATCTTGCATTGATTCCATCTTTAGTCTTCCCTGGCACATTGAGTAAAGTACCAATGACACTATCACATATATTTTTTTCAATGTGCATCACATCAAGGAAATGTCTTACATATAATGACTTCCAATATGGCAACTCAAAGGAAATCGACATTTTTTTCCACCCTCTTGTGACAACCTCTCTCGCAAAAGGTTTACCAAATTGGATAATCAAATTCTTTACCTTTTCAAACAATTGCTCACCCGTCAACAGCGAAGGAGCTTTGCCTTCTTCCGAGTTCCCATTGAACGCTTTTCTCCACCATCGGTAATGATGAGTTGGATGCAAAAATCTACGATGCCCGAGGAAGACATTCTTCTTACAATGTTCCAACCGCATCCAATTTGTACCCTCGTCACATATAGGACATGTACACTGACCCTTGATGCTATATCCCGACAAATTACCGTACGCTGGAAAATCATTAATTGTGCCAAACAACATTGCCTTCTAATTGAAACTTTCTTCCTTATACCCATCATACACCTCTACACCTGTCTCCCACATTTGCTTCAAGTCTTCAATTAAAGGAGCCAAGTATATGTCTATATCATTTCCTGGTTGTTTGGGCCCAGAAATTAACATAGACAACATCATAAATTTGCGCTTCATGCATAGCCATGGGTGTAGATTATAAATCACCAAAATCACAGGCCATGTACTGTGGGAGCTACTTTGAACACCGTGCGGGTTAAATCCGTCAGTAGACAATGCAAGTCGTAGGTTTCTTGGTTCTTGCCCGAAATCAGGATAATCATAATCAATTCTCTTCCATTAAGGAGAATCTACCGGGTGTCGTAGCTTGCCATCTTGAATCCTTTCATCCTCATGCCATGTCAAGTACTTTGCATCTTCTGAACTGCGATACATACGCCTAAATCTAGGTATTATGGGAAAATACCACAGAACCTTCTCTGGAGCTGATTCTTTCTTCTTATACCGTGAGGCATTGCATTTAGGACACACGTTTAATGATGCATATTATTTTCGAAATAAAATGCAATCATTAGGACAAGCATGTATCCTCTTATAGCTCATGCCAATCGAACGTAACATTTGTTTAGCCTCATATGTCCGACTAGGAAGCACATTATCCTTCGGCAACATATCTTTTAATAGTGAGAGTAAGTCCGTAAAACTCTTATCAGTCCATCCATTACCCGATTTCAAGTTATACAACTTTAACATCGCCGACAATCTTGTGGATTTAGTACAACCATCATACAATGGTTTCTCGGCAGCACTTAGCAACCTCTCAAACATTTGGGGACAATCCCGAAGATCCTCTTCAACCGCATTTGCAATGTCTTCAAAATGATCACCCTCATAAGTACTTGTGTTTGTATCATTTGATGAATATCTCACACTAGTCCTCATATCATTTGACTCATCTCTTATCTCACCATGTTTTGTCCAACATGTATAACTTTGATCGATTCCATTACACACTAAATGTTCTTCCAACTCGGCTACACTAACTCGCCTTGCATAACAACAATCTAAACAAGGGTATATGATTCTACTAGGGTTTTCTGCGTGACGAACTGCAAACCTAATAAACTCTTTCACTCCATCCTCATAATCCTTCGTTAAACGATTAGCAGACATCCATTTCCGATCCATGCTTTCTTGATCTACCATTTTTCAATACAAACTTTTAATTCACTTGCAGGGCTAATATCTAGTTTATGCTCCTACGTAAAGCACTGTGTGGTTGTTAACTTAATAGACAAGCTAGAACTCCTATTCAGCAAAAAACATTAAATGATGAAAAGATTTAGAAATTTAAAACAAAATTAACAAAACTCCTTTTTTGGAATGCATGAAAAGGAGTTGAGAGGAAAAGGAAATACGTTTGATCTTTGGCAAATATCAAACTACTGTGTCTATGAATGGTAGGAGTGAGTGAGTGTGGGTTCCGTTTTTACTTTAAGCCTAAGAGAGTATATTATTACATGGAGTTTTTGATGCCCATGGTTTGTGGACAGACAGAACAAAGCAAACTGAAATGAATGGATTGATTTTTCTGTACTATGCAGACTAACACAGAATTGCTACTGAACTCGAGTACTCCTGTCAGATGCAAGTGGAGATGATCAAACAATGTAACAAATTCAAATAGATCAGCATTGACATTACATACCATTAAGCATTAATTTCCACCAATCAGCATTCATCTTGACAATTTTTTTACTTTGTCCATGTGAAATTCTAATCTAGATGCATCAACAGTCTAACTGAGTAACATTTAAAGTATCATAATCAAACTTAGAAAGACAAGCTCTCAGCACAATATGATGAAACAAAAGAATGGCAATCAAAGCAGGAAATAACCAGCCTAAGTTCTCAGTTCAACCCTTCAAATTGACTCATAAAACAAAGAAGCAACGAGATACCTAAATTTGGCTGCGCGATTGGCTGAGTTATTAGCTGCGCGACGAGGCTGAGTTTCACTAACAGAGAAGCTTTGTGGCACTTCCTTAACAGAGCTTTGTGGCACTCAGCGAGAGGGTGAGAGAGTAAGAGAGGGAGAGAGAGGCTGAAAGCTTTCTCCGCCGCAGCATTCACCGCCTAGGCAGAGAGGGTGATGAAATGAGTTATTAGCTGCGCGACGAGGCTGAGTTTCACTAACAGAGGAGCTTTGTGGCACTTCCTTAACAGAGCTTTGTGGCACTTAGCGAGAGGGAGAGAGAGTGAGAGAGGGAAAGAGAAGCTAAAAGCTTTCTCCGCCGCAGCATCTGCCGCCGAGGCAGAGAGGGTGATGAAATGAACGCGGGGTGAGAGAAAGAAAAGATATATTAATTAGGGTGAGGGGAATGAGCGCGGGGGTGATGCTATATTGCGGGAAGTTATAAAAATTACCTACGATAGCGTTTTTAAAAGACACGCTATCTTAAATTATATACGATAGCGTTTTTATAATAAACGCTATCTTAGGTGTATCATTTAATAGCGTTTTCTGAACAAACGCTATCTTAGATGTATCGTTTAATAGCGTTTTCTGAACAAACGCTATCTTAGGTTACACAAATTTTTTATCATTTATTTTGAAACAGAAAAGATAGCGCTGCAGAAAACAAACGCTATCTTAGTATGACTCTTTAATAGCACTTTTTCTAACAAACGCTATTAAAAGGGTACAAACATTTTTAATATCGTTTCCGCTTTACAAAAGCCATTAAATGAGCGTTATTGTAGACGCATTCTGGCGTAGTATTAGTAAAGGTAAATAATACTAATAAATGAACTTAGGTTCACCATGCATTTATAGAACATACATACTATATTATAAATACAGAAACAGAAAATAGAAACAGAAACATCAACATTACTGTATACATAGATAAGTCTAATGTATATCTGACATAAGAATAAAAAGTACTAGGAGTCGTAGTTCCCAAAAGGTACTACAAAAACTGATATAGTCTGGCCGACAACAATACTAAAATAGCAAAAAGAGTCCGTCTCCGGGATCAAGGAAACTACTGAACGGAACCATCGTTGCGTCCATCTGTTCAAGCAGCAACAACAAGTACCAGTAGAAAACATACAGATATGGGTGAGATTCCCGTTCATCAACACAGCAAAACAGCAATAGCAAAAACGGGACGACTCACCAGGTAACGGCGTACCCAACATGCTTACTAAAATTCTCAATACAAATCATGTTAAACAGTTAACAGCATAATATCATGTTAAACAGTTAACAGCATAATATAAGGCATTCTCAAACAATACAGTGATGTATAACAGTAAATGTAAACACCAACAGCCATGAAATGCAGTGCAATGTTCATGACTCAATGCCAATGTCACTGGGTACTACTCTGACCCCTACTCCATGGAGCTAACAAAATGTCGGAGAGAGTGAATGGGAGGACATGTCCGATTTCTGCCAGCCATAAGCAAGATGCTACAACATTCGTAACGTGCACATATTTGGCTTTACGGAAACACTCTCGACCAAACATGAAATGTATGGCATCTAGTAGAGGATATCAATGTATTGCTCGGATTAGCCATGACACAGAAGAGCTACCAACTGGTCACATGTCAGCCCTTCCAACCCTGATACCTCCAAAAAGACCATTGAAGATCGCCACTGTAAGATTCGCACCCACATCAAGGTGTAAGCTCAACTCCTAGGCTCAAGGCCTTACAACTATGCAAATGAAATGCCAATGCTTACACAAAGCAGATCCGAAAAAGCAATGTCTACCCCTCGGGTAAACCTCGAGGTCCACTAAGGTTCTCTTCTTTACGAACTATACGCGTCTTTGAAAAACAAAACCTTTATCCACTGAATAAATCTCGTGATCCCTTCGGGACCGAGTCTTCACAAGACTGAAACAATTGAATGATTTATCGGGGTCCAAATCACCGGTCCGTCATCGAACTACTGTTTCAAAACCCAAAACGTTTCATGTTTGTGTTTATGTCTTATGAAGTCATTGATGTACTAAGTCATCAATGGTATAATATATGGTCTTGTTTCACAACATACTATAATTAATTAACCCTTGTCTTCAACTCTAAGTTCATTACTTAACTTAGGTTTTTATACGTAAAACATTACAAGTTGAGTTAAAACTCCTTTTTATAAGCAAAACCATTTCTCGCGGGGCGAAAATATGTTTCGCGACGCGAGGCTAAGAGGTTATCTTTACTGTTTAGACAGTCTTTCTACTTCGCATGGCGAGGATTGTATCGCGACGCGAGGCCGAGAAGCTGCATCTTCATTGCTTAGGCAGTCCCTCTGGTTCGCGAGGGGAGAACGACTTCGTGACGCAAGGCCGAGAAGCTGCATCTTTGCTGCTCGGGCTAGCCCACTGTCTCGCGCGGCGAGACAATGTTAGCCAGGCGAATGCCTTTTCTCCCCTCTTTCTCGCGAGGCGAGACAAGGTTCGCTGGGCGAGTGTCCTATTTTCACTTTTCCCTATCTCCTTCATCAATACTCTTTTTGAAACACTTAGTTTGATTAAAAGACGTATGGCTAAAGAAAAGACATTTTCCCACTTTGGTGGCACACTTTAAAGGTTAAAACTTCATTTGATCTTTGGATCAAAATCACTTAGGGTTTTCTTTTGAAACATAAGTTATCAAACATTTTTCTTACATCAAAGCTTTAACTTGTTCTAGAACTACACAAGTTCTTCCTTTTCTCAAGGTCATGGCCAAAGCCTATTCGAAACCAATGTGAAGATTGCTTCACCAACTAAGCAAATATAGCTCAAAATGCTCACACCAATTATGACAAACCACAATTACATCTTATTACATCATAACCAAAACATACAAGTCCATCACACATCATGGTCTCATAATCAAGCATAAAAGTTCATACTTGATCTAGTGATCAAAGTAAGTTTTTCGACATACATGGAAATGATTTTCATTCAATCATATCATCATCAAATATGCTAAAGCACACTACAACATACTAAAACATAAACTCATCAAGACAACTTTGTTCTCCAAGAGAACTTAACAAAACTTAACAATTAAAAGTGAACCCAAACTAAAGGGTTTCACCCACACATAAACTTAAACAACCATCTTCACCACAACTATTATGGTATGATGAGGTTCACCCCCCATACTTGCTGAAGAGCAGATATCCGGATCAAAGTCGGTTGATCGGTTTGTGAACCTCCTGACAATCGCCAACAACTACAACACAACAATCAAACATTAAACAACAATCAAAGCCAAAACTCAACAACTCTAACAATGAGGGTTTCAGCCACCCTAGGGTAAAAAGGTTAGGAATTGATCTTGGTTTTCCATTTCATGGATTCAAAGGCATTAGGAAAGCTAAGGATGAAATCAAGTGTTAGAAATCAAAAATTGATGAAAAACACTATTCATCATCATCAAATAGGGTTCGGCCATATAGTGCTTTTTGAGCTATGATGAGAGTTGAATCATAAGCTCTTGGGTTTAGGTAGAGAATGATGAAGTGAGTTCAAAGAAATTGGTCTTACCTCAAAAGGATTTTTCTACAATTTCCTGAGGATTTTCAAACTTTTGGATCTAAGAAATAATTTTCATGAAAATGAAGTTTGATCTTGAAATAAAGAGAGATTCAAGAAGCTAAGAGATCATAGAAGTGATCTTACCTTAAAATGAAGGAAGATTGCTCAAGGAACTAAGTGATTCCAACAAGAAATCAAGGAGTTTCAAGAACAACAATGCTGTTTCTTCAAGAGCAACTATGGTGTTCTTCTTTTGAGAGGGCTGTACGAAAATGAGGGGGCTGTGGGGCTGAGTTCAGCTCTTTAAAACCTCCCTTAAGGGTAAAAAGGTCATTTGCCAAAAGGGTAAAACGGTAGAAGTGTAAAAGACTAAGGTTTGGAGCATTTTTGTCATTTTGCGTCCAGATATTTTCAAACATCGTGACGACTCTGGCATACTCTCCCAAGTGTCCTGGGATGATGTGGTATCAAGATTATCCGTTGGCGAGTCCCGGTAAATCCATATGTGGCTCCGTTCGTCACCCGATTGAGGATTCTGCTCGAACGGAGGTCAGGAAGTGATTTTTCTGAAATTTTTGTGAAATTTAACCAAAGCGTAGAGAATCGAATTCTAAGATTTACTGTCTCGTTAATGAGTCCATCTGAGGTCTCCTGAGCAGTAAAATCATACTGTCAGTGTAAAAACGCAGACCGGACTCCGTTTGAGTTTTCGATTCAAAACTTAATCGTAGCTTCCTATGATATCGTCGAGCATGACTGTGGTCTCGGCATATTTTATTTCCATTCCTAAGACCTCGAATAAAATAAATACGCTAAAATACTGAAGAATTAGAAAACGTGAAAATCGGGGCGTTACATTCCTACCCCTCTGAAAAGAATTTCGTCCTCAAAATTGTATGTACCTCTTAAAACAAACTTGGATACTGTTGTTGCATGTCTTCCTCTCTCTCCCAGGTAGCATCACCTGTAGTCTCGTTCCAGATAACTTTGACCAAAGCTATCTCCTTCCCTCGCAGTTTCTTTACTCTCTTGTCCTCAATCTTAACCAGTAGTGTTTCATAGGTTAGGTTATCCTTTAGCTGTACTGAATCAGACTATATGACATGACTGGGATCAGGAATATACTTTCGCAATTACGAAACATGAAAAACATTGTGAAGGTTGGATAGAAAAGGCGGTAAAGCTATTTGGTAAGCTACTGGACCTATCCGACGAAGAATTTGATAAGGTCCAATGAATTTTGGAGTGACTTTTCTGGACTACAGGACCTTGCCCACCCCAGTCATCGGAGTGACTCTCAAAAACACATGATCCCCTTCCTCGAACTCAAGTGGCCTACTCTTTTATCCGCATAACTCTTCTGTCGGCTCTGAGTTGTCCTCATCTTTTCTTGAATCAGTTTCACCTTCTCGGTTGTTTGTTGCACTAGTTCAGGTCCTAATGAAGCACTTTCTCCATCTTGGTACCAACACAAAGGTGTTCTGCAACGTCGTCCATATAAGGCTTCATAAGGCGCCATCCCTATACTCGAAGGATAACTGTTGTTGTAGGTAAACTCTATCAACGGTAGGAAATTCTCCCAACTTCCGGCATGTTCCAACACACACGCCTTTAACAGATCCTCTAAAGACTGAATCGTCCTTTCCGATTGTCCATCAGTTTGAGGATGGTAAGCCGAACTTAGTCGTAACTTCGTTCCTAAAGCTTCATGTAAACTTTGCCAAAAACGCGAAGTAAAACGTGGGTCTCTATCCGATATGATACTTGAATGTACTCCATGCAGTCTCACGATCTCACTGATATAAATCTGAGTAAGCTTTTCCATGGAATATCTGAGATTGAAAGGAATGAGCTGATTTCGTAAGCCTATCAATTATTACTCAAATGGAATCGTGTCCTTTAGGTGTCCTTGGCAAACATGTCATGAAATCCATCGCTATGTCGTCTCATTTCCACTCTGGGATATCCAACGGAAGTAACATTCCCGCTGGCCTTTGATGTTCAACCTCTGCTTTCTGACATACTAAGCAAGACGCCACATAATCAGCTACATCCCTTTTCATGCCTTGCCACCAAAACAACCGCTTCAGGTCTTGGTACATCTTGGTTGACCCTGGATGCATACTCAACTTGCTTCTATGAGCTTCGTGTAGAATTAACCTTATTATCTCTGGGTTGTTTGGCACACAAACCCATTCTCCTCGTCTTAGGATTCCATCTGCTCCTTCTTTGTATTCCGATGTTATCTCCTTCTTTAGATTCCTTCGCTCTTTCTCCAGATACTGGTCGTATACTTGTTTTTCCCGAATCTGATCCATCAGATCACAAGATACCGTAACCATACCCACATATAGCCTTCCTGGCATACTAACCACGGACAGATGCATATCCCTGAACTGTTCCAACAGCTCGTGTTCCTTAACCATCATGGCAGACACATGTAACACTTTCCTACTCAGAGCATCTACTACCACATTAGCTTTTCCTGGATGATATTGCAACTGAAAGTCATTGTCCTTCAAAAATTCTAGCCACCGTCTTTGCCTCATATTGAGCTCTTTCTGATTGAACAGATACTTCAGGCTCTTATGATCGCAGAAAACATTAAACGGCGAACCATACAAGTAGTGCCTCCAAATCTTCAACGCAAAGACTACCGCTGCTAACTCCAGATCATGAGTTGGGTAGTTCTTCTCGTGCAGTTTCAACTATCTCGAAGCATACGCTACCACCATCCGATTATGCATCAGAACATAGCCTAATCCTTGGTATGAAGCATCGCAGTACACTTCAAAAGGCTCGCTTGGATTTGGCAATATCAACACTAGCGATGTAGTCAGCCTCTTTCAGCTCCTGAAAACTCTACTCACAGACTTTAGTCCATTCAAACACTTTCTCCTTCCTCGTCAACTGGGTAAGAGGTCCTACAATCCTAGAAAATCCCTCGATAAACCTCCGATAATACCCAGCTAAACCCACAAAACTGCGTATCTCAGTCACTGTGGTTGGTCTTTCCCACTCGAGAACTGCTTCAGTTTTTGACGGATCTACAACAATTCCTTCCATCAAAATTCTGTGACCCAAAAACTGCACTTCGTCGAGCTAAAACTCACACTTCGACAACTTCGTATACAGCTGCTTCTCCTTCAGAACTTGAAGAACCACACTAAGATGTTCAGCATGTTCTTCCTGGTCTCGCGAATAGATGAGTATGTCGTCTATGAAGACAACGACAAACTGATCTAGGTATGGACGAAAGATCCTATTCATATAATCCATGAATATAGCTGGAGAATTCGTCACACCAAACGGCATTACAAGATACTCATAGTGCCCGTAGCGTGTTCAAAACGCTGTCTTCGATACATCCTCTGCCTTCACACGAATCTGGAGATAACCCGATCGTAAATCAATCTTGGAGAAAACTACCGCTCCCCTCAACTGGTCCACCAAGTCATCTATCCTCGGAAGTGGATACTTGTTCTTAATAGTAACCTTATTCAACTGGAGATAATCCACTCATAGATGTGATGTTCCATCTTTCTTTTTCACCAACACCACACGTGCGCCCCATGGCGACACACTGGGTCTAACAAACTGCTTCCCCAATAAGTCCACCAACTGTTCTTTCAAGGATTCCAACTCAGCTGGTGCCATATGATATGGTGCCATAGACACTGGTCCTGTTCCTGGCATAAAATCGATCGCAAATTCGATATCCCAAACTGGCGGCAAACTTGTTACGTCTTCAGGAAAGACTTCCGGAAACTCGTTCACGACAGGTACGCGCTCTAAGACTAGCTCGCTCTTGACCTCCAAAGAAGATAATAACATGTATCCTTGAGCTCCTTCTTTCAAAGAAGCGTTTACTTGGTTGGCAGTCAAAAATCCAGAATTCTCACAACTAGGGAAAACTAAGGTTTTATTTGCACAGTCTAACAAAATATGATTAGAAGATAACCAATCCATTCCTAAGATTACATCCATTTGCGAAAGAGGCAAACAGATCAAATCAATCAAACATATTCTATCTTTAACAGAAATAGAATAGTTCAAACAAACTTTAGCAGTTATAACAGGCTTTGCAGTAGGCGTAGAAATTACCAAATCAAAAGGTAAAGAAGACACAGGTAATCCCAACAGATTCACACAGTCATAGGCAATAAAGGAATGCGTTGCACCTGAATCAAACAGTACAGTTAAGGTTTTACGTCCAATGACACACTGACCTTGGATCAAGTCTTCGTTTTGAGAAGTTTCAGCACCACCCATAGTGTAGACTCTGCCTTTTGCCTTAGGCCTCGCAGCTTGAACATTGTTGACAGAATGTTCCAATTTTGGTTGCATGCATTCACGTGAAATATGTCCCGGCTTCCCACACTTGAAGCAGATAATTCCTTTGATCGAACAGTCTCTAGTGATGTGATTACTCTTCGCACACTTCATGCACTTGTTTGGGGCATTTCCAGACTGACTGAAACTCCCACTACTTCCTCCAACAGAATGTTGATCTTACTGCTTTGCATACGGCTTCCAATGCGATTTGTTATCTCGACCGCCGCTTCCTCTTTGGAACTTGCTTGGTCCAGAACTCTTTACCCGCTTGTCCTTGGGCTCCAAGCTCTTTATCAGATAACACTTTTCCACCCGTCTCGGGAAAACAAAAGTTTCCAATGGCACTACAGCTCTCTTCAAGTCGATCCTCAGACCTCCTTCAAATTTCCGGCACTTCCACTCTTCTCTTGGGTTGTCCAGAATATAATTTGAAAACTTTGCCAGACTTTCAAATTTGACCCCGTATTCAGCTACGGTCATTCCCCCTTGTCTCAGTTGGAGGAACTCCATCTCTTTCTCGTGCCTTGCACTTGCAGGAAAATACTTTTCCAGGAACTTTCCTTTAAAAGAACTCTAGTCCACAGCTTGTTGATCGTGAATTAGCAACTGACGGACTCCTTCCCACCAGTATTCAGCATCCTCCACCAGCATATAGGTTGCATAGACAACCTTGTCATTCTCAGTACATCTCATAGCTCCAAAGATTTTCTCTAGCATCTGGATCCAGCGTTCAGCTAACTCAGGATTGAATTCACCTTTGAATTGAGGTGGATTTTGACGACGAAATTCGTCCAGTCCTCTACCTTCAGCAGCTCGTTCGTCACGTTGAACCATCGCAGCAGCCATTTCCCATATGGCGTTCACAGCAGCAGTTAGGTTTTGAGCAGCCATTGCTACCTTCAAAACCAGAACTGTCAAACTCAAGAACCACAACAAAACTAAAGCAAACAACAGAGAAAGACATAGAGAACACAACACAAACAAGACAGACCATAACCTACAAACCCCAAAAAGACTCGGCCAGCTTTGATACCAAATAATGCAACACCCTTTCCCGAGTGTCACACTCCCGAACGTTTATAAGGCCGAAAATATTTATTAATGCAGAAAATACGTTTTTTTTTTTTTCTATTCACAAGATGTAATGGGATTAGTAAAGGTAAATAATATTAATAAATGAATTTAGGTTCACAATGCATTTCTAGAAATACATATTGTATTATAAATACAAAAACAGAAACATCAACATCACTATATACAGGCATAAGTCTAATGTATATCTGACATAAGAATAAAAAGTACTAGGAGTCGTAGCTCCCAAAAGGTACTACAAAAACTGACATAGTCTTGCTGACAACAATACTAAAACAGCAAAAAGAGTCCGCCTCCGGGCTCAAGGAAACTACTGAACCGAAACATCATTGCCTCCATCTGTTCAAGCAGCAACAGCAAGCACCAGCAGAAAACATACAAATATGGGTGAGATTCTCATTCATCAACACAGAAAAACAGCAATAGTAAAAACGGGACGACTCACAGGTAACGGCGTACCCAACATGCTTACTAAAATTCTCAATACAAATCATGTTAAATAGTTAATAGCATAATATCATGTTAAACAGTTAACAGCATAATATAAGGCATTCTTAAACAATACAGCGATGTATAACAGTAAATGTAAACACCAACAGCCATGCAATGCAGTGCAATGTTCATGACTCAATGCCAATGTCACTGGGTACTACTCTGACCCCTACTACATGGAGCTAACAAAACATCGGAGAGAGTGAATAGGAGGACATGTTCCTGTTTCTGCCAGCCATGAGCAAGATGCTACAACATTCGTAACGTGCACGTATCTGGCTTTACAGAAACACTCTCGACCAAACATGAAAAGTATGGCATCTAGTAGAGGATATCAGTGTAATGCTCGGATTAGCCATGACACAGAAGAGCTACCAACTGGTCACATGTTAGCCCTTCCAACCCTGATACCTCCAAAAAGACCATTGAAGATCGTCACCGTAAGATTCGCACTCGCATCAAGGTGTAAGCTCAACTCCTAGGCTCAAGGCCTTACAACTATGCAAATGAAATGCCAATGCTTACATAGAGCAGATGCGAAAAAGCAATGTCTACCCCCCGGGTAAACCTCGAGGTCCTCTAAGGTTCTCTTCCTTAGGAACTATATGCGTCTTTGAAAAACAAAACCTTTATCCACTGGATAAATCTTGTGATCACTTCGGGATCGAGTCATCACAAGACTGAAACAATTGAATGACTGATCGGGGTCCGAATCACTGGTCCGTCATCGAACTACTGTTTCAAAACCCAAAACGTTTCATGTTTGTGTTTATGTCTTATGAAGTCATTGATGTACTAAGTCATCAATGGTATAATATATGGTCTTGTTTCACCACATAATATACTTAATTAACCATTGTCTTCAACTCTAAGTTAATTACTTAACTTAGGTTTTTATACGTAAAACTTTACAACTTGAGTTAAAACTCCTTTTTATAAACAAAACCATTTCTCGCGGGGCGAAAATATGTTTCGCGACGCGAGGCTAAGAGGTTATCTTTACTATTTAGACAGTCTTTCTGCTTCTTGAGGCGAGGATTGTATCGCGACGCGAGGCCGAGAAGGTGCTTCTTCATTGCTTAGGCAGTCCCTCTGGTTCGCGAGGCGAGAACGACTTTGCGACGTGAGGCTGAGAAGCTGCATCTTTGCTGCTCGGGCTAGCTCACTGTCTCGCGCGGCGAGACAATGTTAGCCAGGCGAATGCCTTGTCTTCCTTCTGTCTCGCGAGGCGAGGCAAGGTTCGCTGGGCGAGTGCCCTGTTTTCGCTTTTCCCTATCTCCTTCATTAATTCTCTTTTTGAAACTCTTAGTTTGATTAAAAGACCTATGGCTAAAGAAAAGACAATTTCCCACTTTGGTGGCACACTTTAAAGGTTAAAACTTCATTTGATCTTTGGATCAAAATCACTTAGGGTTTTCTTTTGAAACATAAGTTATCAAACATTTTTCTTACATCAAAGCTTTAACTTGTTCTAGAACTACACAAGTTCTTCCTTTTCTCAAGGTCATGGCCAAAGCCTATTATGAACCAATGTGAAGATTGCTTCACCAACTAAGCAAATATAGCTCAAAATGCTCACACCAATTATGACAAACCACAATTACATCTTATTATGAACCTCGTGACAATCGTCAACAACTACAACATAACAATCAAACATTAAACAACAATCAAAGCCAAAACTCAACAATTCTAACAATGAGGGTTTCGACCACCCTAGGGTAAAAAGGTTATGAATTGATCTTGGTTTTCCATTTCATGGATTCAAAGGCATTAGGAAAGCTAAGGATGAAATCAAGTGTTAGAAATCAAAAATTGATGAAAAACACAATTCATCATCATCAAATAGGGTTTGGCCATATTGTCCTTTTTGAGCTATGATGAGAATTGAATCATAAGCTCTGGGGTTTAGGTAGAGAATGATGAAGTGAGTTAAAAGAAATTGGTCTTACCTCAAAAGGATTTTTCTACAATTTCCTATGGATTTTCAAACTTTTGGATCTAAGAAATAATTTTATGAAAATGAAGTTTGATCTTGAAATAAAGAGAGATTCAAGAAGCTAAGAGATCATAGAAGTGATCTTACCTTAAAATGAAGGAAGATTGCTCAAGGAACCAAGTGATTCCAACAAGAAATCAAGGAGTTTCAAGAACAACAATGCTGTTTCTTCAAGAGCAACTATGGTGTTCTTCTTTTGAGAGGGCTGTATGAAAATGCGGGGGCTGTGGGGCTGAGTTCAGCTCTTTAAAACCTCACTTAAGGGTAAAAAGGTCATTTGCCAAAAGGGTAAAATGGTAAAAGTGTAAAAGACTAAGGTTAGGGGCATTTTGGTCATTTTGCATTCAGATATTTCTGAACATCGTGACGACTATGGCATACTATCCCAAATGATGTGGTATCAAGATTATCCGTTGGCGAGTCCCGGTAAATCCATATGTGGCTCCGTTCGTCACCCGATTAAGGATTTCGCTCGAACAGATGTCAGGAAGTGATTTTTCTGAAATTTTTGTGAAATTTAACCAAAACGTAGAGAATCGAATTCTAAGACTTACTGTCTCGTTCATGGGTCCATCTGAGGTCTCCTGAATAGTAAAATCATACTGTCAGTGTAAAAACGCAGACCGGACTCCATTTGAGTTTTCGATTCAAAACTTAATCGTAGCTTCCTACGATATCGTCGAGCATGACTATGGTCTCGGAATATTTTATTTCCATTCCTAAGACCTCAAATAAAATAAATACGTTAAAATACTGAAGAATTAGAAAACGTGAAAATCGGGGCGTTAGAGCTGGTCTTCAGAGTAGTGGATGGAGGCGCGATCGAAATTGCGAACGTCGGATTTGGGAGGAGGTGGTGAGTGCGATTGAAGTGCAGAGGGGTTTTGAAATGGGATAAATGGGAGAAAGGATTTAGCGCACATAATAAAGGAGGGAGAGAGTGAATATGAAAATAAATAGGGAAGCACCTTCTACATCGGATGTAGCTGAACTGATGTAGAAAGTGTAGTTTCTACATCGGTTGCTCCATAATCGATGTAGAAACTAACTTTCTACATCAGTTCAGCTACAATCGATGTAGAAGGTGCTCCCCCAATGCCAATTATTTACAAAAATGTCACCGCCTCTTTTTTAAAATCGATTAAAAAGCAATCGATCTAGAAACCTATTGTAGAATCCTTATTTTGCACTAGTTGTAACACCCCGTTTTATTTTTTAAGGTTTAGGACATTAATTAAGTGTGTTTAAGGGCTTAATTATATTCCGTATGTGTTGAGGAAGCCATGGTTCAAATTTGGGACAATTTGGCCTTGGAATGAGCTCAGAAAGTGCAAAATCGTGGAAGAACGGGTTTGATCAGCATCCAATGTTTAGACGTGGAGAAACCGCACGCTCACATGTTGACCGTTGATGCTCGAGTGTGGCTAGTTGCATGTTAAAGCATGGACGGTTTACGCGTGGAGGTGCACGTGTCAGCGCGCATGAGACGCTTAGCAGAGACGTGGCGATCAGAGCGACACTCTCAAGCATGGAAAAATCCCACGCTAGAGCGTGCCCACACTCAAGCGTGGAGTGTGCCCACGCTCAAGCATGGACAGACTGACAGCAAATTCTTAAGCTTTTTCCTTCTTTTCTTTTAGCACGAAATTCATTTGAGTTTTTGTTAAGTTTTAGAAGGTAGAGAGAGGACGGAGCTTTGAGGTTGATTGAGGCATCGGATCATGATTTCGACTACAACAATGCGATCAGGGCTTCGAGTACTATGAGTTTCACCAATTGATTTCTCAATTCCTTGAAGGTAAGCTCAAATCTCTAACACGTCAACCTCAATGTTCTTCATGCTCTTCGTATTCTTCGAGCTTTTCCCTTGAATATTTCTTGGTTTTGGTATTGCCCTAGTGTTAGCAATATTGTTTACACGTTATATCCGTGATTAGGGCAAAGTTCAAGGACATGACGGGTGCGTTCAAGGAGTTCGTAGCTGCTAACCTGTGGCGGAGGAAGATGCTGCGTGGTAGTGGCTGTGGTGGTGTTGTGCTCACGATTGAGTTCATGATCACATGCACGCAATCTTTCAAGTGGGGAGAAAGAACTGTTATCATCGGGAAGGCAAGCATAGTGTAGGATGTAACATGTGTAGGGGAACCTTAAACCCTACTAGAGTTTGAGCCCGTGGCAAAGTACCTAAACCCTAGGTGGAGGTATCTTTAGGGCGATCACCACTAAGACGATACCCTAGGCTAGACGATGTTATTATTGAGGTTGATTTGATGTGCATACTAAACTGCTTATGTGACTACCTCACTACAACAGAAAAGGCTTTTAATAGCGTTTATTTTTGGTATTTAATAGCGCTTTTAAGCGCTATTAAATAGAGCGCTATTAAAGGTTGACACAAACAGTGGCGTTTAAAAAAGCGCTATCTAAAGAAGAATAGACAGTGCTTCCTCAAGGAAGCGCTATCTAAAATTTAGGATTAGATAGAGCTTCCTTGAGTAAGCGCCATCTAAAACTGCGTATTAGATAGTGCTTTCTTAAGGAAGTGCTGTCTATTCTTGGTTTTTAGCTAGCGCTTCCTCAAGAAAGCGCTATCTATAATGAATTAGATAGCCCTTCCTTGAGGAAGTGCTATCATTTCCCTTTTTTTTTTTTTAAACTGTACTCTATTTTTCTCCTACTCTTCCTTACACTCAGCAAAACCCAGACAGCAGTACAGTATACGTAATTGGCACAATATAAATTTCATTCATTAATATTTCAATATACAGTACAGTAAACACAATTCAACCTATAATTCAAACATGTAAAATATATATAATCCCAGACATTACAATATAAACATGCACTACACTATATAGCTAGTTATACTAATTCAAAATGTCTTCATCCTGCAAAGCATCAACCTGCAAAATTGGAGACAAATCATCAAACTATTATATGAAACTTGAAGTATTCACTAGCTAGTGTACACAAGCACAACATAAATATATATAATTACCACTAAAAAGACAAAATTATTTACCTTGATTCATAATAATATAGTTACACCACTCATCCAAAATTTCAAATACTTGATCATCGGTGTATGTGTCATATTTACTATCGAGAAAGTACTGCATGCGATAGAAAAAGTAAATTAAGTTAGAATCAAAGATATTCAAATGGTCCAAATGTAAGTGTGTTTGAATTTGGTTATGAGCGATAATATCCTTAAGAAACCTTAGAACGTATTATCCACAGTCTATACTATTGTATCGGCGGGCGCACTACAAAAAAAAATTTTAATTGGTTTTAAATTTCAATAATTGCATAATTACAGTGTGAACAAATTAATACATCTACAAAAATCCATTTAGTCTTTGATGATTTTGAAGATCGGGACTTGGCTTCCCTTTTGCATCCACGATGAATTGTCAAAGCACTGAAATGCAAAAACAAACATTCGTTAGCTATAGTGTACAATTTGAATCACAACATATATGAGATAAATTTCAAATCATTTTTCTTACTCGTTAAAGATAGTCATAAGCATTTTCCTCTGTGTAAAGGGTACATGCAATGGATCCAGGTAGTAAATTGTGTCTTCATTGGGATTGATCGCTAACAATACCCAATGTCCCCTACAAAACAAGAAAATGAGTTAGCAAATCATAAACAGATAATTAATCATAATAAAATACAGTACCATGTCATTGATTAACTAAATGACTCACACTACGTTCATAGGTGCCAGAAATAGGGAATTGCCATCTGGACTTCCTAGCTCAAGGTGTTCAACTATGTACTGTTTTTGCCCAGATATATATGGATGTAAAGCTGTTTTATCTGGGCATAAGAGTACAAACCTCCTGGTGTTATTCACGGGAATCAACATCTCTCGGTATAAGTACCTTAAAACATGTATAATATGCATTAATATATATTTAAATTATGAAGAATAAAAGAAGTTATATACTTTAAAATTTGATGTATTACCTGAGATATACGCTAATACCAGTCTGACTGATTTCATCCCGAGTGATAATCTCCTCGATTTTGTCTTTACCCACTGATAGCGTATGTTGATAACCCAGAATTTCTTTATCCATCTCCAATTCTATTATGCGGCTACTAGGATCCTCATGTAGGATATACAATCATATGAGCTTGCTGTGATAGGAGGCCGGGAGGAGGACTGCCGCTTCTTAGGGGAAGTAATGGAGCCCTTTGTATGCTCCTTATTAATTAGAGGAGGTTGGGACTCCACAATCATCTTGCCCTTGTCCTTGTCCTTGGATTTGGATTTTTCAGAGATAACCTACATATTGCAATAAAGTAGTTAGTGACCACCCAATTTAATAAATATATACAACATATCATAAGGAATAGTAATTATTAACATACCTGCACGAGGTTGATTGGCCATGCGATAAAGGTACCTATTGCATGATCCACTACCATGATATCAGCATGCTCAATTGGTACATGAAATGGTGCATGTCCCTCCAGTGCAACTTCAATGTTCACTTTCACATGGCCAGGAGGTAATGGTAGGTTATGCAATGTGGCACCCTCCTCATTAAAGACCATCGCCCTAGCGACAATGCGATGAGTTGGGTGCCGTAGATACAAGTTGCACAGTTTTATGCCCTAAACAAATGATAAATGAAATATTAATTAATTAGTATGAATTAAACCTTCAATGCAATATATAAAATGTATAAAATTATCATTGATAAGTATTACCTCGGGAAGAGTTATATGTGGTTGCGGAACGATGCAACTATCTCTGACACTGTGCGGGATAAAGGTCGGAGGATCGCCAGCTGGCTCAGAATCAGCACGTCCCTGCTTATCCTGCTTGCTAGCCTTTAACTCCTCTACTTCATGAGTTAGCTCGGCTGGCCTCCTTTGCGTCTCCAATTGAGTTAACATATCTTGATGTTTTGCACGTTGTTGTGCGCCAAAAACAATCCTCTGGGAGATGGCAAACCCCACACCCCTTAGGTGACCATGGTATTCATCGATATTCAATAAGATGTTAAACATAATTATAATAAACAATGTACAAATGAACTAAGTTAATTAATGAGGGTGTATACTTACAATTCTGTCAACCACTTCCTTAGTGGCGGGGTGCAAAATCTGGCCATCATGGCCCATGCGAGCTGTCATCCATAACGTACCCCGCTCAACTGCCTCGGTGGTAGGATCCCCTCCTGCCTTCTTCAGCTATACATTTGAACACACAATAAATAAAATTCATCAATGTTAAGGAAGAAATCGTAAGTGGGTTAATCAACAAGTTATAAGGATATATTGTACTGACAATTTGTTCCTCGAGGCCATCATAACCCGTTAGCCCTGCAAGTAAGGGTACAGAGGGTTTGACACTCTAATTCGATTTGCTTTACTTGTTTTCTAATGCACGGAGGTATATGTCAATGCATGATTTAATATATATAAATTATGTTAACAAACGAAGTTAAATTGTACATACCTTAAATGTCTCTTTTTCTGTCCATGTCGTTACAAAAGCTCTCCAATCATCCACCTTTAACATGTCTGTGTACTTTGGTGGAGGCTCATGTCTGACATTCCCACCTTTATCTTTTAAATACTTGGTCGTCAACTTCGTTCGGAATGACCGATGACATTTTCCGACAATCTGGAGACATATTTTCCTCCGAGCCTCATCCATGTCAAAAATAGTCTGCAGAAATGATAAAGCTTAAGTTTAAACATGTTAATTAAGAACCTGATGTTAATTAAATATTACTTATTTACCTGTATATCGCACCATATGTGTGATTTGGCCTCGTTCAATGCTTTGTCCTTCCACGTCTTGCATGTAATTGGGACCGCTTGCCGGACTATGGCCCCAATGTAATTCTTTAGCTCCTTCCCATTATCACTAATGGGTTTGCCTTTTGTATTCCAGGCAATCTGATAAAATGAAACACTTGATTAATAAAATAACGAAACACTTAATTAATAAAACGAAAAACTTAATTAATAATGATCTTATATACCTGTAATCTCACGCCTCTGCTCCTCTTTAGGATAAGATTCTTCTTGAATGTCGGTCCACCGCGCCTCATTTGTGTCTCGAGCACCTCTAGGCTAGAATCCGAACTATCATCATGATCACTAGATGAAGACATGATCTGCAACACAAGTAAAAAAATCAAATCACAATATAAATTAGAAAAACATGTTTAAGTAAATTTAATTGACAAAGAAATTAAAAAAACAAAATCACGATGCTACATGTTTAAGTAAAAACGATGAATATTTTTTTAATTGATGAAGAAATTAAAAAAACAAAATGTGCTTACATGTTTAAGTAAATATTTTCCTCTTCCTTGTTGGATTTAGACTTGTGTGTCCTTTATTGGTACGAAACAATGGATTGATCCAAAGACCCTCGTCATGATCATTTCTAATGTACAAACCCTCATCTATAGTTGGATTGGACTGAAGTGGTTGTGATGTCCCGAAGAAAGGATCATCCTCAATATTAGCATCTTCATGTGCTTGATCATCAATCCCATTAACAATCATTTTGTTAGTCAATAGAACGATGGACCACTTCGTATCAGCTGGATCGATGACATAGTACACTTGCTGAGCTTGCGATGCTAAAATAAAGGGCTCGTCTTTATACCCCACCTTACTGAAATCCACACGCATGAACCCCAACTCATCCATCTGTGCACCATTATTATTGTCAACCCACTTACAATGGAACACAGGCACCCGAAACATCTTATAATCCAACTCCCATATATGTTCAATTACCTCGAAATATGACATATTCGCGTATATGGGGTTTCTATCTTTGGCACTAGAGATATGCATGGCTTGAGCCACAAGAGTGACCCCGCTATTTTGCATTTTACTCTGATCATCTTGTTTTTTTGTATAAAATGTGAACCCATTCATTAGATAACCACTGTAAGAGAAGACATGTATTGTTGGACCTCTCGCTAACCATCTCAACCTTTCTGAAATCGATGTAGGATTTACAGCAAACTCTACAGAAATGTGTTCTTTTAGTCATTGTATGAAACACCAATTGTGTTCTCTTGTCAACCAATTCTGACTCTTATTGGGATACAAACCCTGAATTATGCGCTTGTGTTTTTCAACATATGACTCAACCTCATCGACATTGTGCAGAACATACAAGTGTGCTTGCTCCCATTCTGTCCGCTGTATAGTCACTACTTCAGTTCCAGTAATACCTTGACCCATCGTTCTCCCCATGTGACGAGACTTTGTCAACCCTATGGAATCAACATCAGTGAGGTACTCGGTACAAAACTCAACAGCTTCTTTGACTATGTAACATTCAACAATACAACCCTTTGGTCGTGATCGATTTTTCACATACCCTTTCAATATCCTCATGTAACGCTCAAAAGGGTACATCCATCTCATATAAGCAGGCCCACACAATTGTGTCTCTCTGACTAGGTGAACGGTTAAATGAACCATTATATCAAAGAATGAAGGCGGGAAATACATTTCAAGTTCACACAAAGTCACAACAATCTCTTTCTACAGAAAAGGCAACTTCCCAGGGTCAATCACCTTACTGCAAATTGCCTTGAAGAAGAAACAGAGTTTAGTCAAGGTCTCTCGCACTTTGTTAGACAAAATTGACCATATACCAATAGGTAACAAATTCTCCATGAGGACATGGCAGTCATGGGACTTTAGTCCCTTTAACTTCAGATCTTTCATATCCACAAGGTTCCTAATGTTTGAAGACTACCCCTCTGGAACCTTCACTCCATGAAGAAACTTACAAAGAGCAATTTTCTCTTTTCTAGCTAGAGTATGAGCAGTCGGAGGTAGATATGTACGTTTCCCCTTCTTTACTGGTCCCAACTCTTGTCTCAATGCCATACTAACCAAGTCAAGCCTTGCATTGATGCCATCTTTAGTCTTGCCTGGCACATTTAAGGTACCAATGACACTATCAAAGACATTTTTTTCAACATGCATAATATCAATGAAATGTCTTACGTATAAGGATTTCCAATATGGAAGCTCAAAGAAGATTGACCTTTTCTTCCTCCCTCTTGTGGCAAGCTATCGTGCAAAAGGTTTCCCTAATTCAATGTTCAAATCTTGTACCTTTTCAAACATTTGCGCACCCGTCAATGGAGAAGGACTTCTATGGTTTTCTGTATTCCCATTGAATGCCTTTCGCAAGAATCGATAGTGATTATTTGATTGCAAAAATCTATGATGCCCAAGGAAGACATTCTTCTTACCATGTTCCAATCGTATCCAATCTGTATCATCTTCACAAATAGGACATGCACACTGACCTTTGGTACTGTATCCTGACAGATTACCATATGCCAAAAAGTCATTAATTGTGCCGAATATCATAGCTCTCAAGGTGAAACTTTCTTCTTTATACCCATCGTACACCTCTACACCCCTTTCCGACATTTGCTTCAAGTCTTTAATTAAAGGAGCCAAGTATATGTCAATATCATTTCCGGGTTGTTTGGGCCCAGAAATTAACAAAGACAACATCATATATTTACGTTTCATGCATACCCATGGGGGTAGGTTGTAGATCACCAAAATCACAGGTCATGAACTGTGAGAGCTACTCTGAATACCATGCTGGTTATATCCTTCAGTGGACAATGCAAGCCTTAGGTTTGTTGGTTCTTGTCCGAAATGAGGATAATCATGATCAATTCTTTTCCATTGAGGAGAATCTACCGGGTGCCGTAGCTTGCCATCTTTAATCCTTTCATCCTCATGCCATGTCAAGTGCTTTGCATCTTCCAACCTACGATACATGCGCCTAAATCTGGGAATTATGAGAAAATACCACAGAACCTTGTCCGGAGCCTATTCTTTCTTTTTATACCGTGAGGCATTACACTTAGGACACATCTGTAAATTTGCATAATCCTTCCGGAATAAAATGCAATCGTTAGGACAAGCGTGTATCCTCTCATAGCTCATGCCAATAGAGCGTAACATTTGTTTAGCCTCATATGTCCTACTAGGAAGCACATTGTCCTCCGACAACATTTCTTTCAATAATGCGAGTAATTCCGTAAAGCTCTTACCTGTCCATCCATTACCCGATTTCAAGTTAAACAACCTTAACATCGCCAACAATCTTGTGAATTTAGTATAACCATCATACAACGGTTTCTCTGCATCACTTATCAACTTCTCAAACATTTTAGGACAATCACGAAGATCTTCTTCAACCGTGTGTGTCATCTCTTCAAAACGGTCGCCCTCATATGTATCTGTACCGGTATCATCCGCCGCATATCTTTCACTAATATTCCCCATATCACTAGATTCAACTCTTCTCTCACCATGCTTTGTCCAACAGGTATAACTTTGATCAATTCCATAGTACACTAAATCTCCTTCCAACTGAGCTACACTAATTCGTCTTGTATAACAACAACTTAAACAGGGACATATGATTCTACTAGAGTCTTCGGCATGCCGAACCACAAATCTAATAAAATCTTGCACTCCATCTCTATATTCATTCGACAAATGATTGGCAGACATCCACTTCCGATCCATATATTCCTGCTCTACGGCAATTATTTTGATCTTAGAGAGGTTGACATCTACCTTTGATGAGAACTACAAGAATGCATGACACACGCTTACTTCATACTACAGGGTGAGGGTCCTATCGTATACAAGATTGTAAAGTCGATAATATATTATTATAGTATGTCCTAATTACTTCTTGTTCAAAGAAGATTTCGACAGCATTTCCCCTTAGTTCTCCAAGCCCACAACTTAATTCAGGTGATATTATGACCGAAATTAAGTGTACATGTACCCAAAGAACAATGAGAAAATACAAACCAATGAAATTTTCTTAGATCAGATGTAATATTTAAGGCATACAATAATATGTATTGACAGTGAAGTTTACAACCTTAGACTGTCCACTTTGGACAATTCAAGAACAAGTTGTATATTGTGCCATGGCACAATATACAAATTGTTCTTGAACAGGAAATTAAGCTTAATGCATGTGCATACCAATAAAAAATAAACATGCCTAATGCTATAAAACACAGTGGAATAACATATATATGTACCGGATTGGTGACGGACAAAGAGGTGACAGATGTGCCTGAGAGAATCCAAAATCCAAGTTTGATTCACAAGGTCAAGTACTTGGTATCATTTTCTGAAATATTAAGGGACAACCCGCATATGACATTGAACAAATAATCAATTCAAAAGTAAAGATAAGATAGGTATGTAAGGATGCACACTTCCTTAAATTCCAAAACTTTTCATGAACCTTATCCTAGTGAGTATTATCCTTCTTCTCAAACTATGTACAGTTCATCAAATTCCAATACCCTTTATAATGTAATATTTCAATCAATAAAGTACCAAAGTAAAGATTCTCAATTCTGCCTTAGAAAGTAGGTATGTAAGGATGTACACTTCCTTAAATTCAAATAATATTAGTAATGTAGATTCTCATAAATTAAACTACCAAAGATTCTCATCATTTCTGAATTTAAAACCTAGGTATCTAATCACACAAGGCATTCCAAGCAGGCCATTAACCTTATGTGCAGTGAGAGTTTCAAGGGTCAGAGTTAAAAAGTGGAAACACTGCACACACATCAAATTAAGGCACAACTTAACCAAATTTCAAGTTGAAACACTGCACATACATCAAATTAGCAAGTAAGTTCCTTTGTCAAAGCATACACCCATTAAGGTCCTGATTCAACCCTAACGGCACCAAAAGGCCATCTCAAACAATTATAGATAGATGAGATTCACACATGCTTTATCATTTAAAAAAAACATGGAAGCTGTCAATAAAAACAAACAAAGAACGCACAGCTGCACCACACAATCAACCCCATAGAACCATAAGCATAATCACTGTGGTTTGAATGTTCAGTTGTAGAACAACCTTAACTAATACAGGAAAAAAATAGAAAATTTGTTTGATACATAGAAGAAAACAGTAATAGAGAAGAAAAAATACTAATGACTAGTGCATTATATCTTTGGGGACCTTCACAAATGGGACAGTAACAGCTTGCAGCTCGCTTGTAGCTCACACGCTCAACTTCACCAATGCACTGTGTCTTTAGGGACCTTCATAAATGGAGGAATGAGAGAAACCCAAACAACAAAGTGGGAAAAAACTTGAGAGATAGGAGGAAGAGAGATCTTACCTGAGGGGATGAGGAGGAGAAACTCGTGCGAGGGAGGGACATGACCTGAGGTAGGGAGGGAGAGAAGCTCGTGTGAGGGAGGGAAAGGAGAAAGATGGAGAAGCTCGTGCGGTGGCGTTCACGAAGTGTTGGTGGCCAGAGAACCAAAATGGTGGTGGCGGTGGTGGTGTTCGTGCGAGGAGGACGCAGGGAGAGGGGTTAGGGAAAGGTTTGAAAGAGAGACTGAGAGTGAGGAGGGGTATATGTTAATGAATTAAAACTGGTGATAAATTAAAAAAATTTGAAAATGGGAACAGATAGCGCTTCCTCAAATTAAAAAAATTTGAAAATGGGAACAGATAGCGCTTCCTTGAGGAAGCGCTATCTAAAGTTCGATTTTAGATAGCGCTTCCTCAAGGAAGTGCTATCTATTCCCAGGATCTGGAATAGATAGCGCTTCCTTAAGTAAGTGCAAGGAAGCACTATTATACGTTCACCACCTTTTTTTTTTAATAGCGTTGCATTTAAAAATGCTATTAAAGGTGCGATATTTAATCCTATTTCTGGCGTAGTGCCTGTTTATCTGTCTATATGATAATGTATATGTTGGCATGTCTGTTGCTATGATGTTGTTATCTTGTGATTGGTTGAATGTTGATGAGAGTATGGTGAGCTTGATGTGTTGTTCGGGTTGATATTGTCGTGGTTATAACTGTGGAGCTATGGCTCGTGGACGCAAGACGTCATGATGATGTTGATGTTGATGTTGATGTGTATGCAATGCATCGTGGCTGTGGCCGAGTGCTTAGGCGTGAGGTTTCGGTATTAACCTGTGATGGATGTTTGTTGCATATCATAGCATGAAGCTTTATCTTGTCCCAATTGAGGATGTCCAAATGGAGATATGACGTGCAACACCCTTTCCCGAGTGTCACATTCCCCAATGTTTATAAGGCCGAAAATAATTTTAATGTGGAAAATACGGTTTTCTTTTTTCCTTTTTCTTTTCACAAAGATATAATGGGATTTAGTAAAGGTAAGTAATAATAAAATGAACTTAGGTTCGCCATGCATTTCTAACAGTCATACTGAATTAAAATGCAAAAGCAGAAAACAGAAATAGTACTGTATACAGACATAGGTTCAATGCCTGACTGGCAATAAGAACATAAATAGTACTAGGAGTCACAGCTCACAAAAGGGTACAACATATACTGACACAGTCTGGCCAAAATGAAACTAAACAGCAAATGGAGTCCCCCTTCAGACTCAAAGCAAGCGCTGGACAGAACCGTCGTTGCATCTATCTGCTCAAGCAGAAACAGCAATACCAGCAGAAAAGATATACAAAATATGGATGAGATCCCGATCATCAACATAACAAAGTAGCTGAAGTAAAAACGGGATGACTCACCAGGTAACGATGTACCCAACATGCTTATCATACATGTCAATATAAATCATGTTAAATAATTAGCAGCATAATATAAGGCATTCTCAAAATATAGAACAGCGATGTACATCAAATAAATGTAATCATCAACAGTCATGCAATGCAATGCAATGTACATGACTCAATGCCATATGTCACAAGGGTAAACTCTGACCCCTACTCCATGGAGCTAACAAAACATTGTAGAGGGTGAATGGGAGAACATGTTCCGTGTATGCTAGCCTTGGGAAAGATGCTACAACATTAGTAACGTGCACGTATCTGGCTTTATGGGAACACTCTGCACCAAACATGAAAAGTATAGCATCTCTGGTCGAGGATACCAGTGTATTACTCGGATTCGCCACGACACAGAAGAGCTACCATCTGGTCACATGTCAGCCTTTCCAACCTTGATACCTTTAAGATCTTTCCAATCGTCACCGTAAGATTTGCATCCGCATCAATGTGTAAGCTCAACTCCTAGGCTCAAGGCCTTACGACTCATGCAATGAAATGTCAATGCTTACACAAAGCAGATGCGATAAAGCAATGTCTATCCACCGGATAAACCTCAAGGTTCTGTAAGGTTCACATCCTTAGGAACTATACGTATTTTCGTATTTCAAAACTTTTATCCACTGGATAAATCTCATGATCCCTCCGGGATCGAGTCATCACAAGACTGAAACAATTGAACGATTGACCTAGATCCGAATCACCGGTCCGTCATCGAACTACTATTTCAAAACCCAAAACATTTCGTGTTTGTGTTTATGTCTTATGAATTATGTCTCAAGTCCTAAGCATTATGAATAAGGATTGAGAATCCTCTTAGATAAGTCTTTAAGTCTTTCTAAGATGTTACTCCTTGATTTTCAATTAATGAAATAAGTGTTGATCCACTTAAGTCTTATGTAGACATTGATGAACTAAGTCATCAATGGTGTAGTATATGGTCTTGTTCCATCACGTACCACACTTAATTATCCTTTGTCTTCAACTCTAAGCTAATTACTTAACTTAGGTTTTTATGTGTAAAACTTTACGATTTGAGTTTAAAACTTTCTTTATAAACAAGAACCTTTTCTCGCTGGGCGAATATAAGTTTCGCTACGCGAGGCTAAGAGGCCAATTTTACTTCTTAAACAGTCCTTCTGCTTTGAGAGGCGAGAATGGTCTCGCGTCACGAGGCCGAGAACCTATTTTTTTACTTCTTAGACAGTCCTTATGGTTCGCAAGGCGAGAATGGCTTCGCGTCACGAGGCCGAGAAGCTATATCTTTGCTGCTCGGGCTAGCCGTCTGTCTCGCGTGGCGAGACTAGGTTAGCCAGGCGAAATGCCTTGTTTTCACTTTTCCTTAACGTCTTCATTAATTCTCTTTTTGAAACACTTAGTTTAATTACATGACCTATGGCTAAAGTAAAAGACATTTTTCACTTTGGTGACACACCTAAATGTTGAAACTTTATTTGATCTTTGATCAATATCACTTTTTGTTTTTCTTTGAAACATAGGTTATTAAAATGCTTTTCTTACTTCAAAACTTTGGTGGATCAAGAACAACACATGGTCTTATGTTTCTTATCACTAAGACCACAAGCCTACTCCAATGAAAAGTGGAGATTTTGCTTCACCAACTAAGCAAATTATAGCTCAAAATGCTCACACAATTATGACAAACAACAATCACACATCATTGCATCATAATCAAGTATAAAAGTCCGTAATTGATCTAGAGATCAAAGTAGGTTTTTCAACATACATGAAAATGATTTTCATCCAATCACATCATCATAAACATATGCTAGAGAACACTAAAGCACACTAAAGCATAAACTCATTTTTACAACTTTGTTCTCCAAGAGAACTTAACAAATAAAAGTGAACCCAAACCAAAGGGTTTCACCCACACATAAACTTAAACAACCATCTTCACCATCACCAACTTTGGTGTGATGAGGTTCACCCCCCATACCTGTTGATGAAATAATCCTCAGGATGAAAGTCGGTTGAACGGTTGCAAACCTTCCGATTAGTTGTCCAAATACTCGTCACCAACTACAAACAACACAACCAAACAATCATTAAACATCAACAACACAAAAATCTCTTATCCTCACCAACTTAGGGTTCGGCCCCGATATGTGAAAATAAGCTAGAGATGTCTAAACATTCTAATCTTTTGGATGGATGATCCTTAGGTACTCCTAACACGAAAACAAGTCTTATCACTCAAAAATATGAAACATGACACATGATTTTTTTTTTTTTCATGAAGGTCTCAGCCATGAAGGGGAAACTAGGCTAGGAATTGATTTGGTTTTCCATCACTTGGATTCAAAGGCAATAGGAAAGACAAAGATGGAATCAAGTGTTATAAATCAAAAATTTGAACAAAACACTATTCACCCAAGAACATAGGGTTCGGCCACTTTGGGGGAAATAGGCTAGGATGAGAGTTTGATCATAAGATCTTGGGTTTAGGTAGAGGATGATGAAGTGAGCTCAAAGAAATTGGTTTCCCATTAAAAGGGTTTTCCTACAATTTCCTATGAATTTTTGAAATTTTGGATCATAAATTTGATTTTCATGAAAACAAGATTTGAACTTGAAATAGAAAGAGATTCATGAAGCTAAGAGAACATAGAAGTGCTCTTACCAAACAAAGGATGAAGATTGATCAAAGATTCGAGCTTTTCTCTCAAGGTTTCAACCTTTTTCTTAAGGGAAAATGGAGTTTTGTCAAAGGAAGAAGATGAACAAGTTGAAGCTCTCTCTTGTTCAAGTTTGATGCGTGAAGGAGGAGGCTGACCAGCCTTAAAAACAACTCACTTATGGGCAAAATGGTCATTTGCTTCAAGGGTAAAATGGTAAAAGTGATAAAGGTTAAGTTAGGGGTATTTTGGTCATTTCGCGTCCCGATATTTCTGAACGTCATGACGAATCTGGTATGCTCTCCCAAGTGATTTGACATGATGTGGTATCAAGATTATCCATTGGCGGGTCTCGTTGAATCCCTTTACAACGCCCAACGTCTCGCGGTTCAAGTATACGGCCGAATATAATATATTATTTTTATTTTTCGGACATCAGGACGGATTTTAACAAATATGTCGAGATTTAAATCCTGAGACTTACTGTCTCGTTCACGGGTCAAAATTAGGTCTTGCGGGCTCCGTCTGAGCTTTCAACCCAAAAATTGACTACAGCTTCATACGATACCATTGAGCATGACTATGGTCTCGGAATATTTTATTTTGCTCTCCAGAGCTTTCAATAAAATACAAACGTTTAAATACTGAAGAATTATAAAACTTGAAAATCAAGGCGTTACATGACATGTACCACCTATCCCAAAACGGGATGTCCAATTGGGGACATTACGTGAAATGTGATGTGATGAGTTCCACCTGTCCCAATGGGGTATTTCGAAATGGGGACGTGACGTGTATCACCTGTCCCAAAGTGGGATGTCCAATTGGGGATAATATGAAATGATGTGATGTGATGTATTTGTCCCGACAGGGATGTCCAGTTGGAGACGTTATGAAATCAACCGACATGCATATAGAGATTAGTATCCCTCGTAGAGGTTTGTTCTGAGACAATAATCTTGGAGATGAATGTGATGTATGACTCGAGAGATGGTTGTTTGAGTGTTGCATGTTTTCTATGTGTTGTATGCTACGTTTGTATACGCTATATACTATTGCTCATCTCCTATGTTTGATGACATACATGTTTCATATCTCCCTATATCTCTTTCTGTGTAAGTTGATTGCTCTTCAACGAGTAGACGACGAGCAGCTGGAGGTGATGGACTGGAGCCAGCACCCTTTTGTTACGACGACAACGAGGACGCGGGTGCTGAGAGACATAGAGATCATCTGCCATGATGATCAGAATGGTAGGTTGACCCTGCCACGTTCCTGACTGTCTATAGTGGTCCCATCAGTATACGGTTTAGGAACTGCGCTACACCCTTCGGAGACGTCATCGGGCCGTATCAAGTTGTGCAGCACTTACCCTTCATAGAAATGTGGTATTTGCCGAGACCACTAGTGCGAGAGAACATGTGGGCGGAGCCATCATCTTCTCATGTCACCAGCCGTCAAGGTTTTGTGCTACATGAACGTAGGTAGAGGACGAAGCAGTACCTTAGAACTTATAGACGATGAAGGATCGTCATGTATAGTTTCTCATCGGAGTATGTGCCTTTGCAGATTTATAGGCGTACCTATGGTGACGGACCGGATAGCTCAGGGCATCCGCATCGCTGATGGCGCGATCTCGCCATTACGTCGGTCATAGGAGTGTGATTTGACAACCTTGGATGTATTTTTGTTTATAGCCTGTTTCTGATGTACTCTGCTTGTATATATTACTCTAGCCCTACTGATGGGGCCACACATATATATCTTTATGTTTCTTAATTGCATTACTCTGATGCATGTGTGCTTTAGTTTTGTCTTTTGTTTCTACTTTAACCTTTTTCCGCATCGCTTCGTTTTGTTAGTAAGGCGCACTAACGTTTATAATACGGTTAAGGTTAGTTAATACTTAGGTTCTTTAATGGGACGGCGGGTAAAAGCCTGATATATCTAATATATGTGTGTGTGTGTATAATTTTATGCATTTTAAAATGTGTTATTTGAAGAACATAATAATGCACTCTTAAACTTTTCCTATGTAGGTCTTTAATCATAATTTTACATGTTTATAGATATATATATATATATATATATATATATATATAGCTTAAATATGTTTCTAGTTCTTGAAAAAATATAATATATTAAACAGGTTCCTTCAATTGGTATCAGAGCTCACCCTCTGGGTTGAGCACTTAACCGTGTAGAGGAAAAGATCCTACAGCAGATATGCAGATATGTCAGGACCAGGTATGCCAAGCGAGAGTCAACCTGTTATGGAAGGCACTTCCATGACCAGACCTCCATTCTTCAATGGAAGCCGCTACCTGTATTGGAAGGAAAGATTCAAAGGCTTCATCTTAAGTACAAACTCCGCCCTCGGGGCCAAAATCACAAATGGTCCAAATGTGTGTCTCAACTCTGATGGGACAAACAAAGGAGAAGATGACTGGACTGATGCTAAGTGAGCTAGGATGGAACAAAATCATAAAGCAAGATATGCTTTAATGTGTGCTCTCAGACCTGATGAATTCCATAAGATTCACGCATGTGAATTAGCTAAGCAAATATGGGACACCTTGTCAAATCTCCATGGGGGGACAACCAAGGTGAAAGACTCTAAAATCATCATGTTGGTTGGCCAGTATGAACTATTCACCATGGCTGAAGGAGAGTCCATCTTGGACATGATGGGCCGTTTTCAGACGATCATCAATAATCTAAGTGTCTTGGTAAAGTATACACTACCAAGGAGAATGTCACCAAAATTCTTAGGAGCCTGCCTAGGAAATGGAGACCACTCGTTACTGCAATCACCCAGGCCAAAGTTCTCTCCACTTTGACTCTAGATGATCTGGTTGGAACGCTTCAAGTTTATGAGCAGGAGCTTGATCTTGACAATCCTAGAAAGAAAAACAAAGGGATTGCATTGAAAGCTCATAAGTCCAACAACTCAAAAGCTCTAAAAGCTGATGAGTCCAGTGATGATGCTGATTAGTCTGATGATGATGTATCAGATGATGACGAGCTATCTTTCATCTGCAGAAAAATTCAAAATATGTGGAGAAAGAAAAATTGAATGAAGAGGCGACCATTCCAAAAGAAAAACTTCAAAGATCACGCTGAACCCAAACACAAAAGTCAGTTGGTCTGTTTCGAGTGCAACAAACTAGGTCACTTCAAAGCTGATTGCGCTACATTAAAGGACAAAAAGAAGTTCTTCAAAAAGAAGAAGAAGAATTTCATGGCGACATGGGAGGATTTAAACTTGTCTGAAGAAGAAGAGGAAGAAGAAACAAATGAGGAGGCTAACTTATGCCTTTGGTCCAATAACCAAAATGAAGACTCTTCGGACGATGAACAAATTGTTGTTCCCGAAGAAAGAATCCAGGAAGCTACCTCTGAAAGAGGATTGAATGTTCCACCCATCTTTAAGGGAACAGACTATCCTTATTGGAAATCAATTTTCCAAATGTACGTCCAAGCTCAAAATTATGAGTTATGGAATGTATTCACTAATGGAGATCATCGTCCAATGGTTACTCTTGAGGATGGATCAACAACGTCCAAACCTGAAGCAGATTGGACGAATGAGGACATCAGACGGTATTTGCTGAATGCTCATGCCAACTGTTGCCTTATCAATGCTCTTGATCAACCAAGACTGGAGATGGTCTTACAATTCCAAACAGCAAAGGAAAAGCTGGATGCTTTGGAACAAATGTTCAGTCCAAGGAGTCTGTCAGCCTCAAACTTCTATCTGATGGCAAAAACTTCATCGGATGCTGAATGAGACGACCCCACTTATGTAGGATAATCTCATTAACCTCAGATTATTCCCAATGCTCTGAGACCAAATGATGCAACACTTTTCCCGAGTATCACATCCCCGAATATTAAGGCAAAAATAATCTTAAGACGGAAAATACGGGTTTTCTTTTCGCAGTGATATACTGAAATGTGATAATAGATAGACTTAAATTCACCATACATTTCTAAAAGTCATACTGCATTAATATACAGGAATAGAAACAGTATTGTTTACAAATATAGAGTCAAACCAATATAATAATAAGTACATATTAATAAGTATTAGGAGTTGTGACTCCTCAAAAGGTACCACAGATCAATTGACTCAGCCTGGCCAAAACAAAACAACAAAAGGAGTCCCCCTTTCCGGACTCAAGGTAGATGTTGGACTGACTGACTCATCGTCATCCCCATCTGCTCAGGAAGAAATAACAATATAGGTGAGATCCCCAATCATCAACACAGCAAAATAGCAAAAGTGAAAATGGGAATTCACACCAAATAATATCATACCAAATGTGCATGTCATAATTCTGAATAATCATGTAAATCAATTATCAGCATATATATATATATATATATATATATATATATATATGGCATCCTTGAAATGCAATAATGATGTATATCAACAGCAGCCATGCAATGCAATGCAATATACATGACTCAATGCCATATGTCACAAGGGTAAACTCTGACCCCTACTCCATGGAGCTAACAAATTTCATAGTGAGTGAATGGGAGTACATGTTCCGTCTACGCCAGCCTTAGGCAAGATGCTACAACATTTCATAACATGCACGTATCAGGCTTTATGGAACACTCTCAACCAAACATGAAAAGTATGCGTCTAGTCGAGTATATCAATGTATTGCTCGGATTCGCCACGACACAGAAGAGCAACCAACTTGTCACATGTCAGCCTTTCCAACGCTGATACCTCCAAGACTATTCAATTCATCACCGTAAGATTTGCACCCGCGTAAAGGTGTAAGCTCAACTCCTCAGCCTCAAGGCCTCACAACTCATGCAATGAAATGCCAATGCTTACCAATGCTTATATTAAATAGATGCGCTATCACCATGTTTATCCACCGGATAAACCTCAAGGTTCTCTAAAGTCTTTTCCTTTGGAACTATACATGTCTTTGTATCATAAAGCTTTTATCCACTGGATAAATCTCGTGATCCCTCCGGGATCGAGTCATCACAAGACTGAAAACAATTGATCGACTTTCTTGGATCTGAATCATCGGTCCGTCACCGAATTACTGCTTCAAAATACAAAACATTTTATGTTTGTGTTCTTGACTTATGACGTACATCTCAAATACTAAGGATTATGATAAAGGATTGAGAATCCTTTTAGATAAATCTTTGATCTTTTCTACTTAGGAAATGAGTCTTGATTCCCTTAAATCTTATGAAGTCATTGATGAACTAAGTCATCAATGGTAAAGTGTATGATCTTGTTTCACCATATACTATACTTGATTATCTATTTTCTTTTACTTTAAGTTAATCTCTTAACTTAGGTGTAGGTTTGCATGTAGAGAACTTTATGACTTAGGCATGTAGAAAACTTTACGAATTAGAGTTTTCTACTTAAAACTCACTTGCTTCAACTATAACTAATTTAAAAAGGATTTTTCTTTACTAACTTAGTGTCAAACCATAATCTAAGTTATTGTACGAACTAACTATGCTTTAGATAAAACATAATTTCGCCTTGTTCTAACTTCTATTTAATTCTTGCAATCCCTAATTAATTCTTGGATCAAAGTCACTTTTTATTTGGTTTTGGAAAAGAACAATCTCATGTTTTTCCTTTTTCTCACATCATGGCCGAAACCATACCTCCAAACAGGATGAACAATTACTTCACTAACTTGTCAAGACATAGTTCAAGACATGCACAATATTGTGATGAACAAGAATCATGCATCATTCAATCATAACTAGGCATAAAATTCTTGATTGACCTAGAGATCCAAATATGGTTTTTCAAGATATATGAACATAGTTTTCCATTCAAACATACATCCATTCAAACATATATCATCATAAGCATATAGTAAGCATAGAATCCGTTGAGTCTGATAGCTTCTGAAGTTTCTGATCAGCAGAATAGACTATCAGGATGATAGCTAAAAGTGGTGCTGACATATCCTCTGTGTAGAACGAAAGTTCCCTTTTGTTTTTCCAAAAGAAGAAGGTCAACTTCTTAACTTCTTTAAGTGTCAGAGACATTCTGGCTTACGCTTTAAATTTGAACGAATATTACAAAGACTGTTTTGTCCCAAGGATATAAGCCTTTTACTGGGAATAATAAATTCAAATACTTTTACAAGGTATTCGTGCTTAAAATATAAAAGCACTATTCGACTAGCTATTACAAAAGTAACCATAAGAGTCTTTGGACTCATGGTTCTATTTATTACCTTCCAGTCTGAGTAAGACGCAAACCATGTTCAAAGGTTGGACGAGATAAAGTCTTTGGACTTTGGATAGTCTTTGGACTCTGGATAGTCTTTGGACTCAATTAATTTTTATCCTACACACTTAATATAAAACGTTAGTCCATAAGAAATCTTTGTTCTTCTTAAATTAACCCTTTGTTAACATCAAAACTTAAGGGATTATTTGGACCATAACCACTTTGGTTCCAACAATCTCCCCCTTTTTGATGATGACAAAACATACTAATTTGATTGAACAAAGAGTCCTAGAGATCTGAAAGGCTCCCCCTAAGACAAACATTCTAATCATTTAAAGCATCTAAACATTTAAAGCATATAAGACAGATATAAGCATTTAAGCATGGAAAGCCAGACATGTTATAAAAGCAATCAAGATATATATATTCAATCAACCCATTTTCTCTCCCTTTTTGTCATCAGACAAGACTGTGAGAAACACATCATAGTCAGTATATTTGAAAACAAACAAATAAAACAATTTTAAGAAGGCAGAGGAAGAGGAGGTTTTGGAAGGTAATCTTTGAACATAGCCGCAATTTGCTGAAGGAGCACCGTATTGTTGGCTTCTATAGACCTTTGGACGAACTCTTGAAACTCAGGAGGAATAACCAAGGCGGAGCTCTCAGCTGTGGCCCTGGTTGCGTCCATATCTCTTTGATCAGGAACTACACTGAGAGCTTGAGAAGGAGATGGGTCAACAGGATGGACCACCGAGAGAGGGATAGGCTGAGACTTAGACGAGGCTGAGTCTGCAACTTGTTCCACTTCCTCAGCAAGAGTTTCAGAATAGGGGTCCTCATAAACGATTTCGGTGTCCCCAGTTTCTTCAGGATCATCAGGATCAATGACAGGTTGGGGTGGTGGTGGTAGCACTTCAAGGATGATCTCAGCATCATCAAACTTGTTTTCTCTCCATCTGGGAGCAGGTGAAGGCAACACATCTCTAGGATATAGAGGTATCCCAAAGATATCGTCTATGATCATGAAGTCAGCCTCATAGATTCGATATTGTCTTGGGTAGACGCGAATCTCTTCCTTCTCCTCAATTTATAAACAAGATGATGATGCTTCTTGAGAGCATCTCCAGATGTGGTTTTCCTTGTAGACCTTAGCATCTAGGTCATATCTGAATCGGGGTCCTTCTTCCAAATGCTTGCTAGAGCCCCAGAGTCATTTCGAGGTTTCTTCCAAAACAAGGGATCAAAGGCATTTTTGTAAGGCAGCGTCCACGACTCAAGCCTTTTGCGAAGGTCCTTATTCTTGTTGGGATCTAGAATAGGAATCCTTGGACAAGCTCGAGGAGGAACAACTCCTACTCTTGTGCCGGATGACCTTGACCAAAACTTCATTGGAAGGTTGTGATGAATCTTAGCTTCCCGAGACATGTCACACTCCTTGCGCACGGCATAAAAAGGAAGAAAGTCATGAACATCAGAGTATTATCTGAGTTAACTAAGCTTCTATCTTTATTTTTCTTACTATTATTCTCATTAATGTTCTCATCTTAATTTCATTACTATCCTCAAATATATTCTTTAGATTATCACGTTCTTCACTTACTTCCTTTATTTAAATATGCAAGATCATGTGGTTTCACTCATATCCAATAATCAACTATTTCCCATTATGTTCAATACTACTAACCTGGTAGTCGATTATTGCTAACCTGATAATCGATTATTACTACGTAGTAATCGATTATCACCCCTGTTACAGCAGCTGTCATACCTAGTTTTAAGTGTATTTCTAACCTTGAATGTTTTTAACACTCATAGATCAACACCTATATGTTTCAACTAAAAATTCTTGGCTATCATCCTCATCTCTCATACTAACTCCATTTATTATGAATTCTCATGGACCTATAACTTGATCTATGACTTAAGATTAATTTAATGTCTACTTTCAAGGCTTAAACAACGTAGCCATCTATCATAGTTCATCATCATCAACATGAAACTTGCAATTAGCACACATAATCATGCCATAATAGTAATAAATCACATTCATTAATCATCGGAATCAAGAATATCACATATAGTCAATTAACAACATCCCTAGACATACATGAATACATAGATAATATCTCAAAAATCATACATCATACATCAACATATTATTAAGTCATGGGTTAACCCTTCATCTTACGCTACCCCTACACCTATATTCATATCGACTTTCTCCCCCATACCTGGTATGACAAAACAAAATCCGAGGAAGAAGAGAGTGCGAGATTCGTTCTTGGCTACGTCTCAGGGCTCAAGCGCTTGATCACGATACAACATAACAAAAGGAATAGATTCAATTCCTAATCCAATAGAAAATAAAGGAAAAAGAACGAACTCTAGGGTTGGTTATCTTACCTTGATCACAACTAGAAGACTCAAAGTAGAACAAAGGAGAGGAATAGTTGCCTTGTCCTTGGTTCAATACAATTGCTGTATGAGGGTGCTAAATAGGACCCAAAACGTTCATAATCAGTCCCCAAATCAAGAAAAGTCAAGGAGAATTGGAGAAGAGACAAGGGTACACGAATTTACCTCAATCTTAACCTATTAAGGTTAACAAGAATAGGGAAGAACGGCGGCACAAAGGTTTCGTATCAGCTACGGCGATTTTCCAACGAAAAAGGGTAAAATGGTTTGTGTTTTTGACGAATCTCAAAAGGATTAAGAGGGAATCTTAAGAGATTAAGGAAAGAGGTTTGCAGAGGTTTAGAGGCTGCTAACTAGGGTTTAATTCGTGCTTAAAGGGTTATAAAAAGGTTTAAGATGAAACGGGCCGAAATAAGGATTTAAAACCCGTTTCTACAGAAAAACGCAGTCATAATCGACTGGCTGTTCTGACTTGACAATCAGCGTTCTCGGATACCATAATCGATTATCATAATCGATTGATAATCGATTATGGCTTCTCTGACTTGTTTTCCTAAATTCATGATCGATTATCATAATTGATTACGTCTGTTCTGACTTATTTCGCTATTATTCATAATCGATTACCATAATCAATTATGAGTGTTCTGACTTCTTTTCACTATTTCTCATAATCGATTATATAATCGATTATGGTCTGGTTTGACAGCATATGCCTCCTTTTCAAGGCTAAGCTACCCAAAACAAATGCTTAAACATCCAACATTAAACTAAGAATATAAATCAACATGTAAACATATATTAACACACGTATAACAAAAATTGGGGTGTTACAGCTTACCCTTCATGAATGCGACTAATCCTGCATCCACTATTCCTTCTTCTCTCCCCTGATTCTATGTCGTTAGCAGAAATTCCTGCTGTAGTTGCATCAGTTGCGTATTCTGTTGCGACTGCTGCAACATAGCTGCTGCCATGTCCCTCAAAGTGTTCACAACTTCATAATCCTTTCCTTCAGCCCTTGGAGGTCCATTGATCTCGACACCCGCATCCGCATCTCTGTCACTTCCTTCACTGCGAGTCCTTCGAACCATCGCTTCCTGGTACAAGCAACTGTTAACTCATATTCATAAGACGTATAACATAGCCAACATGTAAATCCATATCTTATGAATAGTTAAGATAGTTATCATTGTTTCTCAACCTAGAAACAATAGACAACTCGCAGATCGAACACTTTACCCAACTTCTAAACATAGCCAATACCTTGTGCGGGTTCAACTAGGCATGGCCAGTAACAACACAACCTCACAATCCGGATAGAACCGAACTGCTCTGATAGCATTAAATGTGACGCCTCGAAAACTTAACCTTCCTCTGTCTAATACCATTACATATAATCATGCCTTCAATAAAACTGAAGCAATTAAACAAATATTATAACTTGGAAGCTTAACATCAGAGCTTCGCCACGAAGCCATGGCGTAAAAATGACAACAACAAGACAGACGCCCCACTGGCCGTGGCACAAACTCACAAGTGACTCGACGATACCTCCGGGGTCTCTTTCTCTCTACACGAGAAGCGTTGACGTCAGACTGGTTGTCTACGACAGAGTCTCCCCTTGACTCCGCTTCACATGCCGCAACACTTCTAACAATCAACCAGCACCTTCGCCTTCGAATCACGACCCGAACCGCGACATACATGGAAAGCATAAGGAAGCATGCACAGGAGGTAAGAAACGCTACAATATCATGCAAAAGGAGATCACGTAGCATATAGCACATCAACATACACAACTGCAAGCACAACCATCTCTCGAGAGCACCACAAAAGTCAACCTCTAGGTCATTACAACTAGGGATCACCCCTTACTCTACATGCACAACTGAATCTATATGATTGGTCAATTCTACAACGCACACTCTTACCATGGGAATACAATAGTCAACCTCCAATTGTGAGGAATGACAATCCAATCTTTAACTACGAGGGTGGATGTTCACCAGGTAAAAATGGCCCCTCCAACTGCGAGGAGTCGGACGTTCAGGTAACTGCCTCCTGAGTTTCCAAGGCAGCGCAACAGTGGTTTCTCCATCGGCGAGGAGCACTGCCTCCCCGAGCCCCTCCAACTGTGAGAAGACCCGAAAAGTTCTCCAACTGCGAGAAAGCACCTGCATCCCTCCAACTATGAGTTCAGCCATCTTGGTTGCCCCGGAGTGTCCACCTCGAACACCAACCTCGTGTGACAACCACTCAAACTACTGTTGCAGTTGTACACACGACTTTCACCACAACAATGCAAATTTTATGATTATTCACCCATCATCTCAACAACGTCGTAACAACAACTTAACCAACGTCTCAAGGTCCACATCCTCCAACTGCAAGGATGTCACTCTCCAACTGTGAGAGTCACCTTCAACATAGATCTATCGGCTTGCAACATCAACTACGAACCCAATAACACCGTCCACACTATCCTCCTAACATCACACCAACCATCTCCAAGTTCAATCAATATCACATCAACATATCATAGTATAGCAGCATATCATCTTTATAGGCATACCAACTAGCAATTAAGCATGTTATCACAATAAGCATCTCATCTAACATGTTATCATGCACAACATCATTTACTCATGTTCTCAGTTACCACAAATAGCCATACATCCTCAATCAACAGTTCACTAACCTAGGGTTTCCAATCTTAACGGTGATACCCCAAAGTAAGCTAAACCTAGGGTTTAGGTACTTTATCGGGGCTCAACCACTAGTAGGGTTTGAGGATCCCTACACCTGTCAACAGTTATACATTACGCCTACAATTCCCATATATATGTAGTTTCTTCCTCCTCACCTGGTAATTCGCCCCGATATGGTCTTGTATCCACAGACAGCCTTGACCCTCGATCTCACAAGCGCCACAAACGCGTTGAGCTCTCTAAGCTCCCTTCACAGTTGCGGAAGACACCAGTTAGCATGAGCATTTTGAGAACACCGTCTGATATCATCACTCGTCCAGTCTGCTTCATGTTTGGACGATGTTGATCCGTCCTCAAGGGTAATCGTTGGACAATAATCTCCATTAGTGAAGACATTCCACAACTCATAGTCTTGAGCTTGGATGTATATTTGGAAAATTGATTTCCAACGAGGATAGTCTGTTCCCTTGAAGATGGGTGGAACATTCCATCCTCCTTCAGAGGTAGACTCCTGACTTCTTTCTCCGGGAACAACAAGTTGTTCATCGTCCGAAGAGTCTTCATCTTGTTCATTGGACCAAAGGCATAAGTTAGCCTCTTCATTTGTTTCTTCTTCTTCTTCTGAAGAGTTTAAGTCCTCCCAAGTTACCATGAAGTTCTTTTTCTTCTTTTTGAAGAACATCTTCTTGTCCTTTAGCGTAGGGCAATCGGCTTTGAAGCGTCCTGGTTTGTTGCATTCAAAACAGACCAGCTGATTTTTATCCTTGGGTTAAGCATGATCCTTGAAGCTTTTCTTTTAGAATAGCCTCCTTTTCATTCCATTTTTCTTTCTCCACATATTCTGAATCTTTCTGGAGATAAAGGATAGCTCATCATCGTCTGATGCATCTTCATCAGATTGATCAGCTTCATCACTGGACTCATCAGCTTTTAAAGCTTTTGAGTTGTTGGACTTATGAGCTTTCAGGGCAATCCCTTTGTTCTTCTTTCCAGGATTGTCAAGATCAAGCTCCTGCTCATGAACTTGAAGTGTCCCAACAAGATCATTCAAAGTCAAAATAGAAACATCTTTGGCCTGGGTGATTGCAGTGACAAGAGGTCTCCACTTCTTAGGCAGGCTCCTAAGAATCCTGGTGACATTCTCCTTGGTAGTGTAGACCTTTCCAAGGGATTTCAGATTGTTGATGACCGTCTGAAAGCGACCCATCATGTCTAGGATGGACTCTCCTTCAGCCATGGTGAACATTTCATACTGGCCAACCAGCATAATGATTTTAGAGTCCTTCACCTTGGTTGTCCCCTCATGGAGATTAGACAAGGTGTCCCATATTTGTTTGGCTGATTCACATGCGTGAATCTTCTGAAATTCATCAAGGCTGAGAGCACACATTAAAGCATATCTTGCTTTATGATTCTGTTCCATTCTAGCTCGTTCAGCATCAGTCCAGGCGTCCTCTGCTTTGTCTGTCCCATCAGAGTTGAGACAAACATTAGGACTGTTTGTGATTATGGTCCAGAGAGCTGAGTTTGTATTGAGGATGAAACCTTTGAATCTCTCCTTCCAGTACAGGTAGGGAGTACCGTTGAAGAACGGCGGTCTGGTCATGGAAGTACCTTCTATAACTGGTTGACTCCCGCTTGGCATACCTGGTCCAGGCATATCTGCAGTAGGATCTTTTCCTCTACATGGCAAAATGCTCAACCCAGAGGCTGAGATCTGATAACAATTGAAGGAACCTGTTTGAAACACAAGAAAGAGGGCTGAATTGTGTTTCTGAAGATTTTAAATTCTTTTCGTAAGCAGATAATAATTTTCGAAAGGTTGGACGCTAAAATGATTAAAAGGAAAGAGAACTCTTCCAAACACCAAGTTGGACGCTAACTTAGTTTGAATAAGATAAGAAAATAGTGTAGGAAAAAGCAATTCAATCCTAGTTAGTTAGATAATAAACTAAAGTAAGGGTAAGGGAGAGAAAAGGAACACCAAGATATTATCCTAGTTCACTCTTCACCAAAGAGCTACGTCCAATCCTCTCTACTTGAGAGCTTTATCCACTATAACAAAAACCCTTTGTTACAAAGTATTCAACACCTCTTTAGGCAGTATTCTCAACCTCTTCAGGTTCTCTAAGTATTCTTTTACAGACAAGCCTCTCCAGGCTCAACCAAACTAAGGTTTTGAAAAGAGTTTGTTCTACTAATTCACTAAATGTGAGAATTCGAAACTAAAGCATAGACTCTTAAAAACTCTACACAAAGAGTGATATGAAAATGAGGACCTGAGTAGCTTTGCTAACTTTGCAAGCTTGAGATTTTCTCTTTAATTGCTTGAGCAGATGTTTGCCTGTTTCTTTTGAAAGATTTTGAATCGCTAAGTGTTGCTTCACTTGTATTTTTGCTCAAGTTCGGTTTTTTTGCATCTTCAAGGGATGGAGGTATATATAGCCTCTTGTCTTTGAGCAGACTGCAGTATTCAACGGATGGAAAAGGATCCATTCTGATGAGCATTGAATGCATTTGATCCGTTGAGTCTGATAGCTTCTGAAGTTTCTGATCAGTAGGATAGACTATCAGGATGATAGCTAAAAGTGGTGTGGACATATCCTCTGTGTAGAATGAAAGTTCCCTTTTGTTTTTCCAAAATAAGAAGGTCAACTTCTTTAAGTGTCAGAGACATTCTGGCTTACGCTTTACATTTGAACGAATATTACAAAGAATGTTTTGTCCCAAGGATATAAGCCTTTTATAGGGAATAATAAATTCAAATACTTTTACAAAGTATTCACGCTTAAAATATAAAAGCAATATTGGACTAGCTATTACAAAAGTAACCGAAAGAGTCTTTGGACTCATGGTTCTATTTATTACCGTCCAGTCTGAGTAAGATACAAACCATGTTCAAAGATTGGACGAGATAAAGTCTTTGGACTTTGGATAGTCTTTAGACGCTAGATAGTCTTTGGACTCAATTAAGTTTTATCCTGCACACTTAATATAAAACGTTAGTCCATAAGAAATCTTTGTTCTTCTTAAATTAGCCCTTTGTTAACATCAAAACTTAAGGGATTATTTGGACCATAACCACTTTGGTTCCAACAACTTAGATGCTTGAACGTCATGGACTGCAGCCTCCACCTTCGGTGGTTTAAAACCCAAGACAAGGTGTCCCCGCACTTAGAATACATAGCTTTTTCAAAGGAGTAGCTTCTCACTTTAAGTACCTCTCCAAACTCCATCTAAACTTGTTGGTTTTTCACCAATGTCACAAATAACATTCCGTAACAGTCAGAACTCGAATGTTCTGATTCCTACTTATCCGAAACAATATCACAATGAACACACATTGTCTTCTTTTGAAGATAATGACATAGAGCACACAACACAAGCAAGGATAGACCTACACCCAAACCTCGACAAAACCCGACCAGTTCTTTTCTCCTTTCGATGTTTCCAATTGCTGAACACCGATCTAGCATATAAGTTGCGTAGATAACCTTGTCGTTCTCGGTATCTAAAGTTTGGATCCAACGTTTAGCTTTATCAGGATTGAACTTACCCTTAAACTGAGGTGGGTTCCTACAGAGGAATTCATCCAGTCCTCTACCTGCAGCAGCTCTCTCATCACGTTGAACCATAACAGCAGCCATCTTTCGTATAGCGTTCAGATTCAGGTTTTTGAGCAACCATTGCTACCTTTAAAACCAGAATTGTCAAACGCAAGGAACCACAACACAACCAAAGCAAACAACATTATCTTCCTTGCGGAGATAACAACAAAGAAAAACACAGAGAACACACAACAGAAACAAGATAGACCATAACCTACAAATCCAAAAGACTCGGCCAGGCTCTGATACCAAATAATGAGACGACCCCACATATGTAGGATAATCTCATTAACCTCAGATCATTCCCAATGCTCTAAGATCAAATGATGCAACACTTTTCCCGAGTGTCACATCCCCGAATATAAAGGCAAAAATAATCTTAAGACGGAAAATACGGGTTTTCTTTTCGCAATGATATATTGAAATGTGATAATAGATAGACTTGAATTCACCATACATTTCTAAAAGTCATACTGCATTAATATACAGGAATAGAAACAGTATTGTTTACAAATATAGAGACAAACCAATCTAATAATAAGTACATAATAATAAGTATTAGGAGTTGTGACTCCTCAAAAGATACCACGGATCAATTGACTCATCCTGACCAAAACAAAACAACAAAAGGAGTCCCCCTCTCCAGACTCAAGGTAGATGATGGACTGACTCGTCATCATCCCCATCTACTCAGGCAGAAACAATAATATAGGTGAGATCCCCAATCATCAACACAGCAAAATAGCAGAAGTGAAAATGGGAATTCACATCAAATAATATCATACCAAATGTGCATGTCATAATTCTCAATAATCATGTAAATCAATTATCCGCATATATATAAAAGGCATCAACATATATTTATATATATATATATATATATATATATATATATATATATATATGTCCTTGAAATGCAATAATGATGTATATCAACAACAGCCATGCAATGCAATGCAATGCAATATACATGACTCAATGCCATATGTCACAAGAGAAAACTCTGACCCCTACTCCATGGAGCTAACAATTTCAGAGTGAGTCAATGGGAGTACATGTTTCGTCTACGCCAGCCTTGGGCAAGGTACTACAACATTTCATAACGTGCACGTATCAGGCTTTACGGAACACTCTCAACCAAACATGAAAAGTACGCCGTCTAGTCGAGGATATTAGTGTATTGCTCCGATTCGCCACGACACAGAAGAGCAACCAACTGGTCACATGTCAGCCTTTCTAACCCTGATACCTCCAAGACTATTCAAGTCGTCACCATAAAATTCGCACCCGCATCAAGGTGTAAGCTCAACTCCTCAGGCTCAAGGCCTCACAACTCAAGCAATGAAATGCCAATGCTTACTAATGCTTATATTAAACAGATGCGATATCACCATGTTTATCCATCGGATAAACCTCAAGGTTCTTTAAGGTCTTTTCCTTAGGAACTATAGTGTCTTTGTATCATAAAGCTTTTATCCACCGGATAAATCTCGTGATCCCTTCGGGATCGAGTCATCACAAGACTGAAAAAAATTGATAGACTTTCTTGGATCTGAATCATCGGCCCATCACCGAATTACTGCTTCAAAATACAAAACGTTTTCAAAATGCAAAACGTTTTATGTTTGTGTTCTTGAATTATGACGTACATCTCAAATCCTAAGGATTATGATAAAGGATTGAGAATCCTTTTAGATAAATCTTTGATCTTTTCTACTTAGGAAATGAGTCTTGATTCCCTTAAATCTTCAGAATTCATTGATGAACTAAGTCATCAATGGTAAAGTGTATGATCTTGTTTCACCATATACTATACTTGATTATCTCTTTTCTTTTACTTTAAGTTAATTGCTTAACTTAGGTGCAGGTTTGCATGAAGAGGACTTTATGACTTAGGCATGTAGAAAACTTTTTGACTTACAGTTTTCTACTTAAAACTCATTTGATTTCCAAAATAGCTTTGTACTTGCTTCAACTATAACAAATTTAAAATGGATTTTTCTTTACTAACTTAGTGTCAAACCATAATTTAAGTTATTATAAAAACTAACTATGCTTTAGGTAAAACATAATTTCACCTTGTTCTAACTTCTATTTAATTCTTGCAATCCCTAATTAATTCTTGGATCAAAGTCACTTTTTATTTGGTTTTGGAAAAGAACAAACTCATGTTTTTCCTTTTTATCACATCATGGCCGAAACCATACCTTCAAACAGGATGAACAATTAATTCACTAACTTGTCAAGACATAGTCAAGACATGCACAATATTGTGATGAACAAGAATCATGCATCATTCTATCATAACTAGGCATAAAATTCTTGATTGACTTAGAGATCCAAATATGGTTTTCCAAGATATATGAACATAGTTTTCCTTTCAAACATACATCCATTCAAACATACATCATCATAAGCATATACTACACATAGAATCATCAAGATAATCATGTTCTCAAAGAGAACTACACACACAAGGTAGTGAACTCAAACTTTGAGTTTCACCCAAACAAAGCACAACAACCATTTTCATCTTCCACCAATTTTGGTGTGATGAGGTTCACCCCCTATACCTTTAGTGAAGAGATGCGAATGAAAAGAAACTCCAAGCTCCATAGGGAAGTTGATGGCCGAACCCTATAGGATAGAAAAGGTAAGATCCTTAACTTGTTTTCATGAAATTGAAGAACTGGAAGATGATTACTCATGGTAATGAGTAAGGAAATGAAGATAAAAATGATTTAGAAGTTTCCCAACACAAGAACAACTCTAGGGTTTGGATGGTGTTCTTGGTGCTCAAGATCAAACTCCTCCAAATCTTCTCCAAATCAAGAAACTTTCTTCACCAAAGTTGATCCTTGGATCAATACAAGATGAATTATGGTGTTATAATGAAAGAAAGAGGTTTGGTTAGTGATCTTGAAGGATGAACCGTATGGGTGATGAAGAAAGAAAAGAGAGGAATTTTCAAAACTTAAGAAGTAGAAGCTTTGATCTTGTAGCAGTGTAAAATGAAGGTGTTTTGGTGTTTTTAAGGTATGATGGTCGAATGGCCGATAGATGTTATCACCAAAATGTTGGTTAGAGTGTGATGGAATGAAGAGCTAGGATCTATTAGAAGTGGAATAGTGTTGCTTCCATAAAATTTTGTAGAGATTAACCAAGTGTAGGTAGTTTAACTGTGTCCACAAAAAAAGTTGACAACTTGAAGTTGGAGAATAAAGAAGAGAAGAAAGAAAAGTGAGGTAAGAATATGGTGAGAGAATGGCGTGAGGAAGGTTAAAAGGAAAGGTGAGAATGTTATAAGATGTACTTAAGGGCAAAAAGGTCATTTCCTTTAAGGGTAAAATTGGAATTTCCTACACCATCATTATTACTATCGTGAGTCACCTATGTGACTCACCCCTAAGTCATCATTACTATGGTGACAGGTGAGTCACTATAGTCATGATTGCTTAGAGATAGGATAAGGATGAGTTGGCTTGAAAGCAACCTTATGCCTATCCTTTACCGGTTCCTATAATCCCGTATGCAAACCGGGTTTCGTCTGAGTCGTCAACCCAAAACTTAACCTTAATGATGATGAGTCATGGTGGAGTAATCATGATGGTGATAAGTAATGGTAATGACTCATCCATTGACTAATCACACTCAGGAACCGCGTCTCTCGTCCGGTGTTTGATTTTATTGCTACGTATCCACTTTCTGGATAAAACACAGATATTGTTTTCCTCTACATTACTAGTAGAGAATTATGATTAAGGTTGGGTTGATGATTCAAACGAAACCCGGTCCGCATACGAGACTATGGGAACTGGTAACGGATAAGCATAAGGTCGCTTTCACCTTATCCTTATCCATAAGTAATGATTACATAGGTGACTAGGTGAGTCACCATGCTAATGATGGCAAGGGTGAGTCACATGGGTGACTCACCATAATAATGATTATGGTATGGAAATTACAATTTTGCCCCTAAGAAGAAATGACCTTTTTGCCCTTAAGCAAATTTTATACAATCCTTACCTTTCTTTCATATGAAACCCATGCCATTCATATATATATATATATATATATATATATATATATATATATATATATATATATATATATATATATATATATGAATGTCCATTTTACTCTTAAGTAATTTTTGAACATCCTCTTCCTTTCCCTTTATATAGGCCACGAAATCCTCTCATCCATTCCTCTAGAATTTTCTATCTTCTTCATCTTCTTCTCCACTTCAAGTCTTCAAAGCATCTCCAAGGTTCTACCTCCATTTTCTCTCCTTTCTTCAAGAAATCTTCAACAACTTGGTGAAGCAAACTTGCTTAGAATCATCTTCTCTATCATCTAAGAGGTAGAAATCTCATATTTAAACTCTTGATCTTCACTTTTATCCATGAAAGCTCTATGTGTTCATGTGTGTTCTTGAACTTCCAAAATTCATGAAAAATTGTAGAAAAATCATATTGATGTCAAACCAATTTTCTTGAACTAGATTCATGATCTTCTATCATTAATCTAAGAGTTTGTAATCATAAGATCTCTCTAGCCCATTTGGGGTGGAGAGGGCGGAATGCCCTATAAGAAGGAACCATGAAGTTTTGTTTCAATTTTACTTAAAGAAGTGTTGATTTGAGTTCTATCACACTTAAATGTCCTTGAATTCAATTGATTATGGTCAAGAACCTTTCTTACCCTAAGTTTCTAAGTCATGGCTGAAACCCTATGCTTGATATATCTTGAGTTTTGTTTCAAATTTTTGAATCAAAGGACTTACAGGAGTGTTTACTATGCTTAAGGATCATAAATCCAAGAGTTTGTCAAATTTTAACACTCCTAGCAATTTTGTCTCTATGAGGCCGAGACCTAGCTTATGAAGAACAAGGTATGTTTTGGTTGATTTTACTAATTGTGATTGTGATTTGTGGTGAAGGATCCAACTGTGTTCAAGTGCTCTAAAGGGTGTATGGTTATCTGTTGAAGGAACGAGGTTGTGGCTGTGGGAAGGTGCCAGTGAGCTTGTGGGCATTGATACCTTGCTATAGGTAGGGAGAAGAAATTGTTATCACCGGGAAGGCAAGCGTAGTATAGTTTATATACATGTGTAGGGGAGCCTTAAACCCTACAAGAGGTTGAGCCCTGAACAAAGTACCTAGACCCTAGGTGTAGGTATCTTTGGGCTATCACCATTAAGATGATTACACCCTAGGCTAGATGACAATTATTGGATGGATGATTGATTAATATACTTGATGATTATGTGCTCTAGGTGTTCTATATGAATTAATTGTGAATATGTGTTCTATGTGATTTATATAATGCTCTATGCGAGTTAATTGTGATTATGTGTTCTATGTGCTCTATGTGAGCTATATGATTATATATCTAATTGATGATGTTGGCATGCTCATTATTGTAATACTTTGTTATTGTGATTGATTGGATGTTTACGAATGAGCATATGATACGATTGATGAGATTGATGAGCATATAATGAGTTTGATAAGCATATGAGCATATGATGAAATTGATGAACATATGATGAGATTACGATATTGTGCGGGTTGATACCGTTGTGATTCTAATTATTACTGTGCGATTTTAATGGAGCTATGGGCTCGTGGACTGTTATGATTTTAATGGAGCTGTGGGCTCGTGGACTCTTGTGATTTGATGGAGCTGTGGGCTCGTGGACGCATGGCGCCATGATATTGATTTTAATGTTGATGCAAGGCATCGTGGTTATGGCTGAGTGCCTAGGTGTGAGGTTCCGATATCAACCTGCAATGGATGATTGTACATGCATAGCATGCCTCGGAGGGCGGCCCAATTGGGGGCGTTATTAAGAAACCCCTGATGCCGGGTCAGGCCGGTCCAAATGGGGACGTTATTAAGAAACCCTCGATTACGAGGCGGCCCAAATGGGGGCGTTATTATTGAGAAACCCTCGATTCCGGGTCGAGGCAGTCCAAATGGGGACATTATTGACACCCCTCCGAAGGGCGGTCCAATTGGGGACGTTATTGATCCTTTTGAGGATGTCCAAATGGAGAAGTGAATTATTGATCCCAACGGGGATGTCCAATTGGGGACGTTATCCGCCGATCATGCATACATGCATATAAGGATTAGTATCCTTCCTTAGAGGTTTGATCTGAGAGAAATATCTTGGAGATGGATGTGATTTATGCCTAGGGAGATGACTGTTTATTGTGTTATTTATTGTGTTGTATGATTTCTATATGTTATGTGATACATGTATGTATGCCATGCTACTGCTCCTTTTCCCATATATATGATGATACATGTTTCTTACTCCCTGTCTTTTCTTTTTATGTCTTTTATGTAACGCCCCAATTTTCACATTTTCTAATTCTCCAGTATTTTAACGTTTGTATTTTATTGGAGGGTTTAGAGAGTGAAATAAAATATTCCGAGAGGATAGGAATGTTCTATACAACCATAGGAAGCCATGGTTAAGTTTCGAGCAAAAGCTCAAACGGAGCCCGGTCTGCGTTTTTCACAGATAGTAGCCTTTTCCTACTATCGAGACCTAATTTGGACTTGTGAACGAGACAGTAAGTCTCTGGATTTTATTCTCTACATCTTCGTTAAAATCCATCCTGATGTCCGAAAAATAATAATAATATATTATATTCGGTCGTATAATCGAACCAGGAGGCGTTTGGAGTCGTAAAGGGATTCAACGAGACCCGACAACGGATAAGCTCGATACCACATCATCCTAGGACACTTGGGAGAGTATGCCAGAGTCCTCATGACGATCGAAAAAATCTAGATGCGAAATGACCAAAATGCCCCTAACCTTAGTCTTTTGCACTTTTACCATTTTACCCTTTTGGCAAATGACCATTTGCCCTTAAGTGACTTGTTTTAAGGCTGAACTCAGCCCCTCACACTCTCATTTTCGCACAGCCCTCTCAAAAAGAGAAGAACACCATAGTTGCTCTTGAAGAAACACCATTGTTGCTCTTGAAGCTCCTTGATTTTTTGTTGGAATCACTTGATTCCTTGAGCAAACTTCCTTCATTTTAAGGTAAGATCACTTCTATGATCTCTTAGCTTTTTGAATATCTCTTTATTTCAAGATCAAGATCCATTTTTGTAACACCCCAATTTTTCGTGCTTTCTAAGGACGATAAACTCAATTAATGAGTTTATTTTTTTATCTGTGCTTTAGAAAATGATTTTGGGAAAACTAAAATCATATTCTTGTTTCATATAATCGTAGGAGCCTACGGTTAAGTTTTGGGCTGAAAACTCAAACAAAACGCGATCTATGTTTTTTTTTCAGATCATAGTGTTTTTCTACTATCACGACCTAATCTTGGCTAACGGACGAGACCATTAGTCTCAGAATTCGATCCTCTTTCTTTTTCCTAAAATGTGTCCTGATGTCCAAAATACAAATAATATTTTATAATCGAGCCGATAATCGATCGGAGAGACGTTTCGAGCTATCTTAGGGTTTTTCGAGACCCACGATCAGATGTTTTTCATGCCAGAATTGTATCGAGTTGTTTGAGGACTCACACTAGTGCTGTAATGATTTCAAATATCAGGACGTGAATTGACCAAATTGATCTTGGTTAATTTTTATTACTGATTACCTTTTCTATTATTAAAGTCTTAAAACCCCTAAATATCTTCATTTTCACCCTTATCTCTTCTCATTTTTCGGCAGCTTCTCTCTCCCCCAACACTCTATCTTCTTCTTTCTCTCATTTTCCTTTCTCCGTCCATTAGAGCTCATTTTGGAGCTTGAGTTTTTGATTTTTTTGTGAAGCAAGCTTCATCAATCTTGGAGTAGATCATCATAGGAGGTAGTATACCATCGCTATCTCTCTCAATCTCTTCTTTCTCTCCTCATATTTTCATGATCAAAGGTGTTAGGGTTTTGTCCCTAAAATCTTTAAAAATCCATGAAAAATTGTAGGAAAATTGTATCTGTACCAAACCAATTTCTATGGCCTAGGTTCATGGCATACTTGTATGGTCCAAGAGCTTAGAGCCAAGAAATCTCCCTAGCTATATTTTCTAGGAGGACGCCGAAACCCCCCTAAGTGTGTAGGGTAGGGTTTTGGTTGGTTTTTGATGTTCTGATCTGATATCTAGGGCTGTCACACTTAGTTAGGGTGTTAGCCAGAAAATGAGAAATTTTGGAACTCCCTAGCTATTTTTAGTGTAATAGGGCCGAACCTTAGGTGTGGTGCATTAGGAGAAATCTTTGTTTTGTGAGTTAATGCCGTTATGGTTTGTGTGTATGTAGTGATCGGCAGCGTGCTGGGCCGGTGATCAAGTTGATCTAGTGTTCATAACTTAGCTGGAAGCTACAAGAGGTAAGGGGATAAACCTGAGGAACTCCATTTCCGACAGCTATGTACTGCATCGGTGTTTGTATTGTATTTAAATATTCTGTATCTAATTGTTAGCTGATGGTTTGGTTTAGTACTGTTGATTTGAATGTGCATAATATAATTGCTGACATATTTGAATACATGCTATGATTGTTGAATGATTATATGGATGTATCGTGTGCCCTGCTGTGGGATTTAAGGCATTAGAAGGCCTAATTTTGATTAGGATCCGACATTGTGTAACTTAAAAGCTTTGAAGTCTGAAATGTATTTTAATAATGAAAATTGAATTTTAAAGGAAAATAGGGCATTAGAAACCTTCAATTGTCCTAAACTGATAAATTGACCGTTTGAGCAAAGGTGTTTTGAGAAATGTAGTTTTCAAAGTCATATGAGTTTATTCAAGAAGAAAAAGGATTTTACAAGTTTTGTTTTAAGTCTGTGTTCACTGAAAAACATTAGGTATTATCACTATGGCTTTCAATTTAAATGGTTAGATTCTATAGAAATCGATATATCATATACTTTCATATATGATATATGAAATCGAGATAGTTACCTTTCAGAAAATTATAATCAGAGCATTAATGCCGATGCTTTATTCTTCTGAAGGTAGGAGAAAAGATAAAACTATGAAAAGGGAATGAAATTCTTTAGTAATATGAATCCAAATTCAAGTTTGAAACACAAGTAATTAACCTCTGTTCTTTTGGTTAACTCCAGAAAAAAAAAAAATGGAACACCAAATGAATTGACTGCTGAGCCGTATGAGGCAGGAAACTCTCAAGTACGGTTCTAAGGGGAGGAATTTACTCACCTATTCTGACCGTGGAGAACAGGCCATTCGACAGGGAGATTCTGAAATTGCGGAGGCTTGGTTTGCCGATGACTTTGTGTATGTATCGGAGATTTGGGTTTTTGGTTTTCGAGTTTTCAAGAAAAGTGGTTTTAAAGTTTAGAAACTAGAAACCGAGACGTCGGGGTTCTAGGGTTATGCAGAACACGTGGATCACGGATCCGTGTTAGTTGTGATCCTTTCGGCTTAGGGACGATCTTTGTGGTCCTGTGAGCTTGAGGATGTTTTTATGATCTTGAATCCAACGTCCTAGACTGGTGCATCGGTTAGGGATGTTTGGGATTTGAGTTGTTTTGGACTAAATATCCTGTTTTGAGAAAATGTTTTTGAGGCTTAAAGAGTCTAAGACATTATGGTGGTTGTTAGCGTTGATGCTGCAACGAGGAAATATTGATGCGACAAAGATCAATTATCGGAAACTAGATAGTTTCTCAAGCATTTTTGTGTGTTGGCAGACGTGCCGTGAAACGGGGGACCTTGATAGGCAAGGGGAACCTGAGATGACTTAATGTCATTATGTAACATTGTGCCTTGATGGACAATGATGTCATACGAGCCAAGGAGAGCGTATTGTGCCCAGTGAAGAGGACAATATAGTATGACCTATACGTCGTGAATACCATTGACATGCGCATCCATGTATTATTTCCTAGAAAGGTTACGTGCTTACGTTTGGCCGAATGTTGATTCTGGCGTTTATTATTGTATCCTGCGGGGCAATAACGTTGAGTCTGATCAACTCGTGTTTACGGTGATGGGATTTCCGGAAATCTAGTTTGAATATTAGTTGAGATATATGGAAGTGCCATGCATACGTTTAGAGGATAACGTTGATTGTGGGGTACGAAGCCCTTGTGCCTTTACTGCTGTTAGTACTTGATTATACATGCTGTACTATGTGATGCATGATGATTTGAGTGGGTTACATTATATGAATCTGCTGTTTGGATTGGGCATATAGTTGTCGTTTTGGGATTCATATATTGGTTTCTCACCCTTGCATGTTTTTTTGGACTGGTTTGTCCTTTTTGGTATATATATTATATCCTGTTTACAGATGGAGCCGATGCCAGACCATCTAGTGCACTCGGGGATGCGCGTCCTAGTTTTTGATCGGAGGACTGACCCAGCTGCGTGGGTCATCCACCCAGGAGTGGGGAGCGCAGCATATACAGGACCAGTCTGCACCGTGAGCGGGACGATGGAGACGGGACCTCGCAAGAGTACTCGCACTGTGGAGACCGTCCAGGTACATCTACCTCCCATTGGGATGATGCTGCAGGCCCTTTTGCAGCAGGGTGTGATCGAGCATTTCGCCCCCGCTGCACAGTCCCCGCAACAACAGCCACCACAGACACCTCCCCCGCCCTTTGTTTTGATAGCGGGTGAGCATGTAGTGGAGGATGTAAAGGAGGAGGAGGAAGACCCTGAGGAGGATCCTCAGGAGGACCCGGAGTATCATCCTTTGGATGCTCCCGAGCCTCATCCACAGGAGAATGGGAACGTAGGTTCCCAGGGTTCTTCTCCTGGTTCTAGCATTGGACCTTCCTCTGGAGTATAGTCCAATGGCTTCCATTAGTTGGACCAGCTTAGGGTGTAGACTTTCTTTTGAGGCAGCGGTTTTTGGTAGTTTGTTAACGGCTACTGATGGTCATAGGTTTTAGAGATATGGTTCCAGACTGTCGCTGCCTAGTTTATAGCTTTTTAGTAGTTCATCTTTTATCGTTCTTTTGTAAAGGGACGTGTTGTATATATATATATATATATATATATATATATATATATATATAATGTTATATATGAGTATTTCTGTTCTTTTTGGAGTGGTAGTTTCGTGAGTATGAAATAAGAAAAAATTTCATCACGATTTTTAGGACTGAATGAAAATAAAGGATTTGTTTTCCGAAAGTAAAACCAGCAAATTTGATTTATCATTTTAATATATGTTTTGAGTTAGAAAAAGTGACACTGGTTTCGAGGGTGTCACATTAGTGGTATCAGAGCTGGTCGAGTCTTTCGGGAATCTTTGGGGAATAGGTCTGTTGTGTTAATGTTATGTGATCTCTGTATCGCGAGGCGAGCTAGTGTTTCGCATCGCGAGGCAGAGAAGTTGTGTTTTGCTTCCCGGGCAGGTTCTCTGTATCGCGGGGCGAACTGAGCTTTCGCGTCGCGAGGCCGAGGAGTTGTGTTTTGCTTCTCAGGCAGGCTTCCTGGATCGCGAGACGATATGATTTTCGCATCGCGAGTCCGAGGAGCTGTTCTCTGCTCCTCAAGCAGACTCTCTGGGTCGCGCAGCGAGCATCAGTCTCGCGTCTCGATGCCGAGGGTTGGGATGTTACTACTCGGGCTGACCCTCTGTCTCGCGTCGCGAGGGTACGGTCGCCTGGCGAGTAACTGGTTTCTGTTCTTCCTTTTATTTCCTTCTTGGAAATAATGCATGTTATAACTGCTTATTTGCTTTATTTTTTGGTTGCTATTTGACTGATTTTGGGCCTTGTCGGTCAGATATGGAACTAGAATTTGGAGCGGAAGCAGGACGTGGACGTGGACGTGGTCGCGGTCGCGGTAGGGGAGCTGGTGTCCAAGCTGAGGATGTTGCTGGAGCAACTGGAATGGATTTTGCTGCTTAGGCAATGGCAAACATGGCTGCAGCTATTGCTGTCCAGACTGCAACCATGAATGCCCACAATGCTCAAGAACAACTCCGTGCTGATCAGGCCGCTGAGGGCCGAAGCTTGACTACTTTCAGGCGTCAAAATCCGCCACAATTTTTTGGTGACGTGGATCCTGAGAAAGCTAATCTTTGGATTCACGAAATCGAGAAAATTTTCGAGTTGATACGTAGTTCAGAAGAAGTGAAGGTACCATATGCCACATTCCTACTGATAGGAGATGCGGAATATTGGTGGAAGGGAACAAAGCAACTGCTAGAGACCAATCATGAAGTGATTTCGTGGACACTTTTTAAGGATCGCTTTTTGGGAAAGCATTTCCCTCAGAGTGCAAGAGCAGAGAAGGAGCAGGAATTCTTGCGACTACAATAGAGAGACATGTCAGTCGGGGAATATGCGGCTAAGTTTGAGTCGTTGGCCAAGTACTTCCGATTTTTCCAGAATAATCCTGAGGAAGATTGGAAATGCGAAGCTTTCGAGAGAGGACTGTGGTATGAGATCAAAGAGTTGGTGCTGTCGCAAGGAATCAGGAATTTCCAAGCGCTCGTTGAGAAGAGTAGACAAATAGAGCTGATGAAGCGTGGAAGAGACAATAGAGGAAACGTCGGAGGACCTTCCCGATTCAAGGGTCAATATCAGGACCTGAGAGGGAAACAAAGTCAGAAGAAACCATATTCTCGACCCCCTGGGAACTTACAGAGGCAATCGTACCGACCTGTTGCTCATGCATCGGGCAGTGGAGGTCAGGGAAGTCAGAATCAAGAGAGGAAGTGTTTTAGGTGCGGGGATCCATCGCATTTGGCGAACAACTGTACCGTGAGGAATGACCATTGCTACCGTTGTGGACAACCAAGACATTTTGCCAAGAATTGTAAAGTACAGAATCCAGTCCAAGCTGCAGACAAAAATGGTGGAACCAAACGACCGACGGCTAGGGGAAGAGTTTATACCCTCAGTGGTGCTGAGGCTTCGAACTCCGAAGATCTGATACAAGTGTCTGCGACATAGACGGTAATCTCTTATTAGTGCTCTTTGATTCAAGTGCAACCCATTCATTCATTTCTATGGATTGTGTGAAACGTTTAGAGCTATCTGTTTCTTCCTTATCGTTTGATTTAATGGTTTCTACACCAACTGCTGAACCTGTTGTTGTGAATTCTATATGTCTGAACTGTCATATCATTATTAAGGATAGACATTTTCTTGTTGACCTAATATGCTTGCCTTTAATACAATTAGATGTGATTTTGGGCATGGATTGGTTATCTTCCAACCAGATCCTATTAGATTGTGCACATAAAACCCTAGTTTTTCCTAATACTGAGATTTCTGGATTTTTAACCGCCAACCACGTTAGAACTTCTTCGAAAGAAGGAGATCCGAAATGCATGCTTTTGTCCATCTTAGAAGTCGAGGGGAAGATCGAGCTGAGTCAGATGCCTGTTGAGAGGGATTTTCCTGAGGTGTTTCTGGATGATGTTCCAGGTTTGCCACCTGTGAGGGACATAGAATTCTCCATCGATCTGATTCCAGGAACTGGACCAATATCGATTGCTGCATATCGAATGTCACCTACTGAGCTTGTTGAGTTGAAAACACAAGTCGAGGACCTATTATCAATGCAGTTCATCAGACCAAGCGTTTCGCCATGGGGAGCTCCAGTTCTCTTAGTGAGAAAGAAAGACGGAGGTTCGAGACTTTGCGTGGACTATCATCAGCTGAACAAAGTTACGATCAAGAACAAGTATCCGTTACCTAGGATTGATGACTTGGTGGATCAACTGCGAGGAGCCGCTATTTTCTCGAAGATAGACTTAAGGTTGGGATACCACCAGATTCCAGTGAAAATGGATGATATACCAAAGACCGCTTTTAGAACTCGTTACGGACATTACGAGTACCTTGTGATGCCTTTTGGAGTGACGAACGCACCTGCTGTTTTCATGGACTACATGAATCGGATTTTTCGTCCGTTTCCTAAGTTTGTTGTAGTGTTCATCGACGATATTCTGATTTATTGTAAGAATCGTGAAGAACACGAGGAGCATTTACGGCAAGTTCTTCATGTTTTGCGGGAGAAGATGTTGTATGCGAAACTTTCTAAGTGTGAGTTTTGGCTAGAAGAAGTCGTATTTTTGGGTCATGTTATCACAAAACAAGGAATTTCTGTGGACCCTGCTAAAGTAGAAGCTGTACTTTCTTGGGAAAAGCCAAAGACTGTAACCGCGATAAGAAGTTTTGTTGGATTAGCCAGTTACTACCGAAGGTTTATTGAAGGATTTTCTAAGATTGTGTCACCGTTGACTCAACTGACGAGGAAAGATCAACCTTTTGTTTGGACTGATCAGTGTGAAGAAGGTTTCAAAGGATTAAGGAGCTTTTGACTACTTCACCGGTGTTGATACTTCCAGAACCGAGTGAACCTTATGAAGCATACTGTGATGCTTCACATCAAGGTCTAGGTTGTGTGCTGATGCAACACCGCAAGGTGGTGGCTTATGCATCACGGCAGCTAAAGATTCATGAAAAGAATTATCCCACCCATGACCTAGAATTAGCTGCAGTGGTTTTTGCACTAAAGATATGGAGATATCATTTGTATGGTGCAAAGTTCGATGTCTTTAGTGATCACAAGAGTTTAAAATATTTGTTCGATCAGAAGGAGCTCAATATGAGGCAAAGACGATGGATGGAGTTTTTAAAGGATTACGACTTCACGTTGCAATACCATCCAGGGAAGGCGAACGTTGTGGCAAATGCTTTGAGCCGGAAAGCCATTGATATTTCAACTATGATGGTGAGAGAATTGAAACTGATTGAGGAGTTCCGTGATCTAAATTTGGGGTTGGAGATAAGTCCTAAGAAACTAAGATTTGGAATGCTTAAGATCTCCAATGGATTAATGGAAGAGATACGTGAACAACAAGCTACTGATGAATCTCTTCTAGAGAAAAAGATGTTGGTTGAACAAGGGAAAGCTAGTGAGTTTAGCTTGGGAACAGACGGGATTTTAAAGTGTAATGGACGAGTTTGTGTACCCAACAACCCTGAGATGAGAAAGATGATTCTAGAAGAATCCCACAAGAGTGGATTAAGCATTCATCCTGGTGCAACCAAGATGTATCAGCATTCTGGTGGCCAGGCATGAAGAAACAAGTTGCAGAATACGTTGCATCGTGTCTAACTTGCCAGAAAGCAAAAGTAGAACCTAGAGACCTGGAGGGATGCTGCAATCCCTAGATGTACCGAAGTGGAAATGGGAGAGTATCTCTATGGATTTCGTAGTGAGTTTACCCCGAACATCAAGGAATTTTGATTCGATTTGGGTAATCGTGGATAGGTTGATGAAATCGGCACATTTCTTACATGTCAAGACGAATTACACAGTAGCGAAACTGACTGAGGTGTATATAAGAGAAGTGATTAGATTGCATGGAATACCCTCAAGTATTGTTTCGGATCGAGACCCGAAGTTTACATCGTATTTTTGGGAAAGCTTACACCAAGCTTTGGAAACCAAGTTACGCCTAAGTTTAGCATACCATCCTCAGACGGATGGACAAACAAAAAGAACGATTCAATCGTTAGAAGATTTGCTAAGAGCTGGCGTGTTGGATAATCGACGAAGTTGGGATGAACTGTTACCTCTGATTGAATTCACGTATAATAACAGTTATCACTCAAGCATAGGAATGGCACCCTATGAGGCTCTATATGGAAGGAAATGTCAAACTCCTCTTTGTTGGTATCATGATGGAGAGAATACAATTCTAGGACCCGAGGTTGTGCAAGAGACGACTGATAAAGTCAAACAGATTCGTGAAAGGATGAGGACATCTCAGAGCAGGCAGAAGAGTTACTTGGATAAACGAAGACGACCTCTCGAATTTCAAGAAGGCGATCATGTGTTTCTGAGAGTCAATCCAACAACTGTGGTAGGCCGGGTAATGAAATCCAGAAAAATCACTCCCAAATTCATTGGACCATACCAAATTCTTCGGCGTATTGGTCTAGTAGCGTACCAAATTGCTTTACCTCCTTTTCTTTCAAATTTACACAATGTTTTTCATGTTTCACAATTAAGGAAGTATATTCCTGAGCCATCTCATATAATTGAACCTGATCGAGTACCCTTGAAAGAGAATCTGTCTTATGAGACTACACCTGTAAGGATCGAGGACAAGAGAGTCAGACAACTGAGGGGAAAACAAATCTCTTTAGTCAAGGTTATTTGGGATGATACAACTGGAGAAGCAACTTGGGAGACTGAGGACAAGATCAAAGAGCAATATCCTTATCTGTTCACAGGTATGTAATTTCGAGGACGAAATTATTTTAAGGGGGATAGTAATGTAACACCCCGATTTTTCGTGCTTTCTAAGGACAGTAAACTCAATTAATGAGTTTTTATTTTTATCTGTGCTTTAGAAAATGATTTTGGGAAAACTAAAATCATATTCTTGTTTCATATAATCGCAGGAGCCTATGGTTAAGTTTTGGGCCGAAAACTCAAACAAAACCCGATCTATGTTTTATCAGATGATAGTGTTTTTCTACTATCACGACCTAATCTTGACTAACGGACGAGACCATTAGTCTCAGAATTCGATCCTCTTTCTTTTTCCTAAAATGTGTCCTGATGTCCAAAATATAAATAATATTTTATATTCGGGCCGATAATCGATCGAGGAGACGTTTCGAGCTATCTTAGGGTTTTTCGAGACCCATGATCAGATGTTTTTCATGCCAGAATTGTATCAAGTTATTTGAGGACTCATACCAATGCCGTAATGATTTCAAATATTGGGATGTGAATTGACCAAATTGCCCTTGGTTAATTTTTATTATTGATTACCTTTTCAATTATTAAAGTCTTAAAAACCCCTAAATATCTTCATTTTCACCCTTATCTCGTCTCATTTTTTGGCAGCTTCTCTCTCCCCCAACACTCTATCTTCTCCTTTCTCTCATTTTCCTTTCTCCTTCCACTAGAGCTCATTTTGGAGCTTGAGTTTTTGATTTTTTTGTGAAGCAACCTTCACCAATCTTGGAGTAGATCATCATAGGAGGTAGTATACCATCTCTATCTCTCTCAATCTCTTCTTTCTCTCCTCATATTTTCATGATCAAAGGTGTTAGGGTTTTGTCCCTAAAATCTTTAAAAATCCATGAAAAATTGTACGAAAATCGTATCTGTACCAAACCAATTTCTATGGCATAGGTTCATGGCATATTTGTATGGTCCAAGAGCTTAGAGCCAAGAAATCTCCCTAGCTATATTTTCTAGGAGGAGGCCGAAACCCCCTATGTGTGTAGGGTAGGGTTTTGGTTGGTTTTTGATGTTCTGATCTGATATCTAGGGCTGTCACACTTAGTTAGGGTGTTAGGCCGAATATGAGAAATTTTGGAACTCCCTAGCTATTTTTAGTGTAATAGGGCCGAACCCTAGGGGTGGTGCATTAGGAGAAATCTTTGTTTTGTGAGTTAATGCCGTTATGGTTTGTGTGTATGTAGTGATAGGCAGCGTGCTGGGCCGGTGATCAAGTTGATCTGGTGTTCATAACTTAGCTGGAAGCTACAAGAGGTAAGGGGATAAACCATTTCCGACAGCTATATGTTGCATCGGTGTTTGTCTTGTATTTAAATATTCTGTATCTGATTGTTAGTTGATGGTTTGGTTTAGTACTGTTGATTTGAATGTGCATAATATAATTGCTGACATATTTGAATACATGCTATGATTGTTGAATGATTATATGGATGTATCGTGTGCCCTGCTGTGGGATTTAAGGCATTAGAGGACCTAATTTTGATTAGGATCCGACATCGTGTAACTTAAAAGCTTTAAAAGTCTGAAATGTATTTTAATAACGAAAATTGAAGTTTAAAAGAAAATAGGGCATTAGAAACCTTCAATTGTCCTAAACTGATAAATTGACCGTTTGAGCAAAGGTGTTTTGAGAAATGTAGTTTTCAAAGTCATATGAGTTTATTCAAGAAGAAAAAGGGTTTTGCAAGTTTTGTTTTAAGTCTGTGTTCACTGAAAAACACCGAAAGAAAAAGAAATCGTCTTTAGACCAAGTTTTGTTTTGTGGAAAACCGATCCCGATGACTTTGTGTAAGTATCGGAGATTTGGGTTTTTGGTTTTCGAGTTTTCAACAAAAGTGGTTTTAAAGTTTAGAAACTAGAAACCAAGACTTCGGGGTTCTAGGGTTCTGCAGAACACGTGGATCACGGATCCGTGTTAGTTGTGATCCTGTCGGCTTAGGGACGATCTTTGTGGTCCTGTGAGCTTGAGGATGTTTTTATGATCTTGAATCCAACGTCCTAGACTGGTGCATCGGTTAGCGATGTTTGGGATTTGAGTTCTTTTGGACTAAATGTACTGTTTTGAGAAAATGTTTTTGAGGCTTAAAGAGTCTAAGACATTATGGTGGTTGTTAGCGTTGATGCTGCAACGAGGAAATATTGATGCGACAAAGATCAATTATCGGAAAGTAGATAGTTTCTCATGCATTTTTGTGTGTTGGCAGATGTGCCGTGAAATGGGGGACCTTAATAGGCAAGGGGAACCTGAGATGACTTAATGTCATTATGTAACATTGTGCCTTGATGGACAATGATGTCATACGAGCCAGGGAGAGCGTATTGTGCCCAGTGAAGAGGACAATATAGTATGACTTATACATCGTGAGTACCACTGACATGCGCGTCCATGTATTATTTCCTGGAAAGGTTACGTGCTCACGTTTGGCCGAATGTTGATTCTGGCGTTTGTTATTGTATCGTGCGGGGCAATAACGTTGAGTCTGATCAACTCGTGTTTATGGTGATGGGATTTCCAGAAATCTAGTTTGAATATTAGTTGAGATATATGGAAGTGCCATGCATACGTTTTAGTTGATTGTGGGGTGCGTAGCCCTTGTGCCATTACTGCTGTTAGTACTTGATTATACATGCTGTACTATGTGATGCATGATGATTTGAGTGGGTTATATTATATGAATCCGCTATTTGGATTGGGCATATAGTTGTCGTTTTGGGATTCATATATTGGTTTCTCACCCTTGCATGTTTTTTTGGACTGGTTTATCCTTTTTGGTATATATGTTATATCCTGTTTACAGATGGAGCCGATGCCAGACCATCTAGCGCACTCGGGGATGCGCGTCCTGGTTTTTTATTGGAGGACTGACCCAGCTGCGTGGGTCATCCACCCGGGAGTGGGGAGCGCAACATATGCAGGACCAGTCTGCACCGTGAGCGGGACGACGGAGACGGGACCTCGCAAGAGTGCTTGCACTGTGGAGACCGTCCAGGTACCTCTACCTCCCATTGGGATGATGTTGCAGGCCCTTATGCAGCAGGGTGTGATCGAGCATTTCGCCCCCGCTGCAGTCCCCACAGCAACAGCCACCACAGACACCTCCCCCGCCCTTTGTTTTGATAGCGGGTGAGCATTTAGTGGAGGATGTAGACGAGGAGGAGGAAGACCATGAGGAGGATCCTCAGGAGGACCCGGTGTATCATCCTTTGGATGCTCCCGAGCCTCATCCACATGAGAATGGGAACGTAGGTTCCCAGGGTTCTTCTCCTGGTTCTAGCATTGGACCTTCCTCTGGAGGATTGTCCAATGGCTTCCATTAGTTGGACCAGCTTAGGGTGTAGACTTTCTTTTGAGGCAGCGATTTTTGGTAGTCTGTTAACGGCTACTGATGTCCATAGGTTTTAGAGATATGGTTCCAGACTGTCGCTGCCTAGTTTATAGCTTTTTAGGAGTTCATCTTTTATCGTTCTTTTGTAAAGGGACGTGTTGTCTATAGCTTTAGTTGATATATATATATATATATATATATATATATATATATATATATATATATATATATATATATATATATATATATATATGAGTATTTCTGTTCTTTTTGGAGTGGTAGTTTCATGAATATGAAATAAGAAAAAATTTCATCACGATTTTTAGGACTGAATGAAAATAAAGGATTTGTTTTCTGAAAGTAAAACCAACAAATTTGATTTATCATTTTAATATATGTTTTGAGTTACGAAAAGTGACACTGGTTTTGAGGGTGTCACAATTTTCATGAAAAGAATTTCTTAGATCCAAAACTTTGAAAATCCATAGGAAATTGTAGAAAAATCCTTTTGAGGTAAGACCAATTTCTTTGAACTCACCTCATCATTCTCTACCTAAACCCAAGAGCTTATGATTCAACTCTCATCATAGCTCAAAAAGCACAAAATGGCTGAACCCTATATGAAGATGATGAATAGTGTTTTTCATCAAATTTTGATTTCTAACACTTGATTTCATCCTTAGCTTTCCTATGCCTTTGAATCCATGAAATGGAAAACCAAGATCAATTCCTAGCTTTATTCTCTTTCGGGTGGCTGAAGCCCTTAGGTAGAAATGTTGAGTTTGGTTTGATTGTTGTTTAATGTTTGATTGTTTGGTTGTTTGTAGTTGGTGACAACTATCGGGAGGTTCACAAACCGATCAACCGATTTTGATCCAGGAATCTGCTCTTCAACAGGTATGGGGGTGAACCTCATCACACCAAGATGGTGGTGGTGAAGATGGTTGTTTAAGTTTATGTGTGGGTGAAACCCTTTAGTTTGGGTTCACTTTTAATTGTTAAGTATTGTTAAGTTCTCTTCAAGAACAAGGTTGTCTTGATGAGTGTATGCTTTAGTATGTTGTAGTGTATTTTAGCATACGTTGATGATGAGATGATTGAATGAAAATCATTTTCATGTATGTTGAAAAACCTACTTTGATCACTAGATCAAGTATGGACTTTTATGCTTGATTATGATGCCATGATGTATGATGGACTTCTATGTTTGATTATGATGTAGTAATGTGTATTGTGGTTTATCATAATTGTGTAAGCATTTTGAGCTACATTTGCTTTGTTGGTGAAGCAAAGTCTCCATTTTTCATTTGAGAAGGCTTGTGGCCTTAGTAAGAGGAAAGTATAAGAACATGTGTTGTTCTTGTTCTAGCAAGGTTTTGATGTAACAAAACATGATTTCATAACCTATGTTTTCAAGAGAAACAAAAGTGATTTTGATCCAAAGATCAAATAAAGTTTTAACCTTTAAAGTGTGTCACCAAAGTGGGAAAATGTCTTTTCTTTAGCCATAGGTCTTTTAATCAAACTAAGTGTTTCAATAAGAGAATTAATGAAGAAGTTAAGGAAAAGTGAAAACAGGGCACTCGCCCAGCGAACCCTGTCTCGCCCCGCGAGACAGAGGGAAAACAAGGCATTCACCTGGCTAACCTTGCCTCGCCTCGCCTCGCGAGACAATGGGCTAGCCCGAGCAGCAAAGATGCAGCTTCTCGGCCTCACGTAGCAAAGTAGTTCTTGCCCCGCGAACCGCCTAAACAGTGAAGAATTACAGCTCTCTGACTCGCGACGTGAGACAATTATCGCCTCGCGATGCAGAAGGTCGGTTTGAAATACATTTCTCTGCCTCGCGACGCGAGACAATATTCGCCTCGCGATACAGAGGATTTGTATAAGGAGCAAATACAGCTCTCAGCCTCGCGACACGAAACTTCTGTTCGCCCAGCGAGAAAGGAATTGCAAATGGGGTATCACTGCCTTATTTTAGCTAAGCGAATGTACTCTCGCTAAGCGGATTTCACTCTTTTAGAAAATGCTAGAAATGCAGTAAGTAGTTCAATGTTGTTTCAAATCAAATGAGTTTTCAACTATAAAAGTTGTTAGGTTTAAAAAAGGAGTTTTCTAACTCAATCGTAAAGTTTTACGCGTGAAAAACCTAAGTTAAGTAATTAACTTAGAGTTGAAGACAAGGGTTAATTAAGTATGGTATGTGGTGGAACAAGACCATGTACTATACCATTGATGACTTAGTACATCAATGACTTCATAAGACTTAAGTGAATCAACACTTATTTCCTTAATTGAAAATCAAGGATTAATATCTTAGAAAGGCTTAAAGACTCATCTAAGAGGATTCTCAATCCTTATTCATAATTCTTAGGACTTGAGACATAATTCATAAGACGTAAACACAAACATGAAACGTTTTGGTTTTTGAAACAGTAGTTCGATGACGGACCGGTAATTCGGATCCAGGTTAATCATTCAATTGTTTCCATCTTGTGATAACCGAAATGAGAGGGATCCTGAGACTGTGCAGGTATAGGACTATACAGTGGAAGGAATCCTGAGGCTATGCAGGTATGGGACTGTATAGTTAAGGGAAGGCATATGAGAATTGATTGGTACTACCCATACCAACAAGATTTATCTTCTCTTCGGGAGCTTAGAACATAAAAACTTTATAGTTAAGCGTGCTTGACTTAGAGTAATTATGGGATGGGTGACCTTCTGGGAAGTTTCTTAGAAAGCGTGTGAGTGAGGACAAAACACGCTGAAAAGAATTGTGTTGGTTTGTGGGGACAGTCGGCGATTCTGAAAGCAGTCTGGATCATTCCCATGGAATCACGAGATATTTATCGATGGATAAATGATTTATCCGATGGATAAATGATTTATAAAACAAAAGATGCTTGTAGTTTCTAAGGAAGAGAACCTTAGTGAACCTTGAGGTTTATCCAATGTATAAACATTGCTTTATCGCATATGCTTTGTGTAAGCATTGGCATTTCATGTGCATAGTTGTAAGGCCTTGAGCCTAGGAGTTGAGCTTACACCTTGATGCGGGTGCGAATCTTACGGTGACGATCTTCAATGGTCTTTTTGGAGGTATCAGGGTTGGAAGGGCTGACATGTGACCAGTTGGTGATTCTTCTGTGTCGTGGCGAATCCGTGCAATACACTGATATCCTCTACTAGATGCCGTACTCTTCATGTTTGGTCGAGAGTGTTTCTGTAAAGCCAGATACGTGCACGTTACGAATGTTGTAGCATCTTACTCATGGCTGGCAGAAACCGGAACATGTCCTCCCATTCACTCTCTCCAAATGTTTTGTTAGCTCCATGGAATAGGGGTCAGAGTAGTACCCAATGACATTGGCATTGAGTCATATACATTGCACTGCATTGCATGGCTATTGATGTTTACCTTTACTGTTATACATCATTGTTCGGTTTAAGAATGCATTATATTATACCGTTAACTGTTTAACATGATTTATATTGGGAACCTTTGTAAGCATGTTGGGTACGTTGTTACCCGGTGAGTCGTCCCGTTTTCACTACTGCTGTTTTGTTGTGTTGATGAACGGGAATCTCACCCATATCTGTATGTTTTCTGCTGGTACTTGCTGTTGCTGTTTGAACAGATGGACGCGACGATGGTTTGGTTCAGCAGTCCCTTTGAGTTCGGAGGTGGACTTTTTTGCTGTTTTAGTTTTGTTGTCGGCCAGACTATGTTAGTTTTTTTGCAGTACCTTTTGGGAGCTACGACTCCTAGTAATTATTTTATTCCTTATATCTATATATAGTAATGTTGATGTTTCTGTTTTTCATTTTCTGTTTCTGTATTTATAATACAGTATGTCCTAGTAATGCATGGTGAACCTAAGTTCACTTATTAGTATTATTTATTACCTTTACTAATCCCATTACATCTTTATGAAAAGAAAAGAAAAAGAAAAATCGTATTTTCGCATTAATAAATATTTTCGGCCTTATAAACGTTCGGAAATGTGACACTCGGGAAAGGGTGTTGCATTTTATATATATATATATATATGAAAAGACTTCGTGGAAGATCCAGCTGCGGAGGAGTTGGATGATACTCCATACGAGACTGAGGCCGATGGACGAGCCTGAGGAGTGTTGTCTTATGTTAACATCTTTTGATATAATTTTGTTTAAAGTTTGTACTGAGATACTCTACATGTAAATATTAATACTGTAGCCCGACCAATAGGGCAACTGATGTATATGATATATGTTTTATAGTTGCGTACTCTAATAAGTTGCTTGCATAAAGTTGGTTTACTTCCGCAAGCGTGAAATTTTCTGCTACGCTTCATCTTGATAAAGCACGCTAACGGTTATAATGCGATTAAGGGTAGTTAATATATTAGGTTCTTTATTGGGATTATCCTACGTAAGTGGGGTCGTTTCATTGTGGTTGTATCAGAGCAGTTCGGTTCTATTTGGACTGTGTGGTCAAGGAAGTTGTTATTGGCCATGTCTAGTAGAGCCCGCATTGGGTATTGACTATGCTCAGAGGTTGGGTAGAGTGTCCGATGCGCGAGTTATCAAAAGAGATAACTGTTTCAAGCGTTTGTAAGACATATAATGCATGTATATGATAATATAGTGTTGTATGTCTTACAAACGTTGGCTGATAATTTCTTCTAAAAAAAATTAATGGCTAGCGGACGAGGTAGAGAAAGTGACAAAAAGGCCACAGAGGGTGCCGTTGAACCTAGAAATGGTAACGGTGAAAATTCCCATGTTGGAGGTGGGATAGAGTCAACTCAAACACTAAGGACAGTTAGAGCGCTGACAACGATAATGCTGTAGTAGGTGCAGCAAAACGCTCAACTGTTGCAAGTGACTATGCAACAGCAGAGACAGAATCCGAGAGGTGAAGTAGAGATGGAAGATGCTGGATTATGTACTTTTCTGAAAAAGGAAGCCGTCGCAGTTCAATGGTGACTTCAATCTGAAGGAAGCAGAACTTTGGATGCAGGAACTTGAGGAAATCTTCGCGGCAATGCACTATTGTGAGGTGACATTGGTGCCCTTCATGCTGTTAGGAGGTGCAGAGCTATGGTTGAAAGGTAAACAAAGAGTGCTTGAAGCAGAAGAAAAAGTTACCAATTGGGGACTGTTTGGGGAATGTTTTCGGAAGAAATATTTCCCAAGATGGATGAGGAGAAAGAAATAAAAAGAGTTCATGGATCTAAAATGAGGAACCAATGTGTTGGTGAGTACGCTACAAGGTTCGAAGCGATACTCAAATTTTCTGAGTTTTGTCAAAGGTTTCCTGAGTTAGAGTGGGTGTCTAGGAATTTTGAAGATGACCTGAAGTAGGATCTTCAGAGGGAAAGTGCACCACTGAACATCACCCGATTACCTGAAATGTTGGAGAGATGTTCGGTCATTGAGAACATCGATAAGAAAAGAAAATTGCAACAAGGTAGAACTGGAAGACCTACTCGGAGGTTCAACCACAAAGGTAGTGAGTAAGTAGGAATCAGAACACTTGAGTTCTGACTATTACGAAATGTTATTTGTGATATTGGTGAAAATCAACAAGTTTAGATGAAGTTTGGAGTGGTACTCAAAGTGAGAAGCTACTCCTTTGAAGAAGTGGTCTATTCTAAGTACAGGGACACCTTGTCTTGGGTTGCAAACTATATAAGGTGGAAACTGTGTCCATGACGTTCAACCGTCTAAGTTCAAGGCGAAAAGGAAGAAGTTGTGCAATGAGTGAAGTGGAGGCTTCACCAACCGAAGGTTTACATGAGGGTACATATCTCATTGAAGGTAATTCCAATATTGTATTACCTACTCGGAGTCTTAGCCTTTTCTTTAAAATTCTTATGATGATGTGTGACGATCAGGTTTTCCTCATTTTGTCTATATTCTTGCTTTGATCGTTTCCGTTCCATCACAAACTTGCTCCTCATTGCTTTAGTTGATTTGATATTGTTTTGGTGTTCAAATTGATTGCCTTGTCTCATATGGATGTTATTATGGAAACGGACTGGTTATCTTTCAACTATGTCCTTCTTGGGAGGAAGGAACTCTAGTAGAGTTGTGATTGTGATTATGTTGCCGGCCATTCTCACAATCCATACCTATTGGAAGTCATTTTTGAGGTATTAGATCTCCTCTCATATCCTTACTTTGGTCAATTTCTTTTGTAATATGAGACATTTATATATTTTCTTCTTCCTTGTCATTCGTTAATATCTTTCTTTACAACTTTCTTTTCCATTCACGAGTTTGCGAGAGGCAAGTGAAACGACCTCAGTTGATTCTTCAGATCTTGTAGGAAGGATAGTAGTTTGCCAAGTGGGACAAGTGTGAATTTTTTATGAGGAAGTTACGTTGGGACAAATAGTTGAAGGAATAAATTTCAGTGAATTCTTTGAATATGGAAGTTGGATGTTAATAGGATTGACCAAATGCAATAGCTGAATTGACCAAAAAGGGGCGAAGTATATGCAAGGAAGGAAGATTGTAGATAGAGTTTTCGAGAGTCGGAATATAGATTATTTATTTCAATTGTATTGGAGCTTCCAAATTGAATGGATGTTTTGAAAAGTACCAAGATGCTTTGCATCAAGGATTGAGTTACATGCTGATGCAATGTAGATAAGTAAGGTAGTAATCCAGTGGGAAAGCCTGAAGACGATTAGTGAAATGAGAAGTTTTCTTGGATTAGTTGGATATTACAGAAGATTCATAGAAGGCTTCTCGAAGATTGAGCTACTTATAATGCAATTGACGAAGAAAGGTGTGACATTCGAATGGACAACGGAATATGAAGCCAGTTTCCAGGAATTGAAGAAGGAATCGACTATGGGGCAGTTCAAGGTTCAAACAACACGTCATATCAAGGACTAGAATGCTTGCTTATACAAAAGGAAGAGTGGTGACTTATGCTTCTAGACAATTTAGAATTCATGAAAGCTCAGCGATTACAAGAGCTTAAGGTACTTGTTTGATCAAAAGGAACTGAATACGAAACAAAGGAGGTAGATGGTATTCATGAAAGATTATGAGTTTGATCTAAATTACCATCCGGGAAAGGCTAATGTGGTGGCATATGCATTGAGTTGGAAATATTTACTTATGTGAGGTAGAGTTGTTGGAATAGTTTAAAGACCTAAGTTTGGGCGTGAAAATATCTAAGGATAGAAGGTGCTTAGGGATGACCACAGTGACCAGTGAATTCTTAAGGATGGTTAGAGAGAAGCAAGGATTTGATCCGTATATTGAAAAGATGAAGGAATTGATGGAGCAGAGTAAGACTTTTATGTTTAACATAGATGGCCATGGGATTATTAGATATAAGGAAAAGAATCTATGTGCTTGATGATATAGAAATTAGATGATCATAAAGGAAGGCCACAAGAGTAAGTCAATCTTTCACCCCGAAGCAATAAAGATGTATTAAGATTTGAAAAAGATATTTTGGTGGTCTGAGATAAAGAAGGAAATAGTAGGATACGTTTTATCTTGATTAGTGTGCCAAAAAGTTAAGATTGAGCATCAGAAGGCGGCTGGAATATTACGATCTTTAGATATCCTAGAATGGAAATGGGATGGCATAGCAATGGACTTCGTAATGGGATTGCTAAGGACTCCAAAAGGACTTGATGCAATTTGGTTAATCATGGATCGGTTAACGAAATCTGCATATTTCTTAGCTATCATTGAAAGATATTCCTTGGAAAGACTAACCCTGATTTGTATTAAAGAGATAGTAAGGTTACATGGAGTGCCTTCAAATATCAAGAATTATATCAAGGTTCTGGAGAAGTGTACAAGGAGCATTGGGGACAAAGTCAAGGTTGAGATTATCAACGAACAATTCAAGCATGGAAGATTTATTAAAAACTTGTGTGTGGAAATAGACAAGAAGTTGGAACCATTCCATGTTGGAATGACATCCTTTGAAGTTTTGTATGGATAAAAGTATAAAACTCTATTGTGTTGGTACAAGACGAGAGAGAGAATAAAATCTTAAGACCGGAGGTGGTACAGTAAAGGACAGGACAAATCAAGAGGATAAGAGAACAGATGAAAGCCACATAGAACAGACGACTACAGTAACTGAATCTGTTCTAAGAGATACATCGAATTTCGGGACGAAATTCTTTTTAAGGGGGTAGTAATGTAACATCCCAATTTTCAGATCAGTAAAGTATACAAATCTTATCTAAGGCATAGTGGCAAAGTTGTAAATATCAAGATATTTTGGAGAAGTAATCATGACTACTTTAGAAAAGTAATCATGACATGGATGACTCATGATGATGAGTCATGGTGGAGTAATCATGATGGTGATAAGTCATGGTAATGACTTATCCATTGACTAATCACACTCAGGAACCGCGTCTCTCGTCCGGTGTTTGATTTTATTGCTACGTATCCACTTTCTGGATACAACACAGATATTGTTTTACTCTACATTACTGATAGAGAATTATGGTTAAGGTTTGGGTTGACGATTCAAACGAAACTCGGTCCGCATACGAGACTACGGGAACCGGTAACCGATAAGCACAAGGTCGCTTTCACCTTATCCTTATCCATAAGTAATGATTACATGGTGAGTCACCATGCTAATGATGGCAAGGGGTGAGTCACATAGGTGACTCACCATAGTAATGATTATGGTATGGAAATTACAATTTTGCCCTTAAGAGGAAATGACCTTTTTGCCCTTAAGCAAATTTTATACAATCCTTACCTTTCTTTCATATGAAACCCACGCCATTCATTATATATATATATATATATATATATATATATATATATATATATATATATATATATATATCCTTTCTTCTTCACTTTATTCTTGAAGTTCAAGTGTTGAAGTTTCTAGTACAACTTTTGGTAAAATTCCAATTTTGTTCCTAGGTGAAATGTCCATTTTACCCTTAAGTAATTTTTGAACATCCTTATCCTTTCCCTTTATATAGGCCACGAAATCCCCTCATCCATTCCTCTAGAATTTTCTTTCTTCTTCATCTTCTTCTCCACTTCAAGTCTTCAAAGCATCTCCAAGCTTCTACCTCCATTTTCTCTCCTTTCTTCAAGAAATCTTCAACAATTTGGTCAAGCAAACTTGCTTAGAATCATCTTCTCTATCATCTAAGAGGTAGAAATCTCATATTTAAACTCTTGATCTTCACTTTTATCCGTGAAAGCTCTATGTGTTCATGTGTGTTCTTGAACTTCCAAAATTCATGAAAAATTGTAGAAAAATCATATTGATGTCAAACCAATTTTCTTGATCTAGATTCATGATCTTCTATCATTAATCTAAGATTTTGTAATCATAAGATCTCTCTAACCCATTTGGGGTGGAGTGGGCCGAATGCCCTATAAGAAGGAACCATGAAGTTTTGTTTCAATTTTACTTAAAGAAGTGTTGATTTGAGTTCTATCACACTTAAATGTCCTTGAATTCAATTGATTATGATCAAGAACCTTTCTTACCCTAAGTTTCTAAGTCATGGCTGAAACCCTATGCTTGGTATATCTTGAGTTTTGTTTCAAATTCTTGAATCAAAGGACTTACAGGAGTGTTATCTATGCTTAAGGATCATAAATCCAAGAGTTTGTCAAATTTTAACACTCCTAGCAATTTTGTCTCTATGGGGCCGAGACCTAGCTTATGAAGAACTAGGTATGTTTTGGTTGATTTTACTAATTGTGATTGTGATTTGTGGTGAAGGATCCAACTGTGTTCAAGTGCTCTAAAGGGTGTACGGTTATCCGTTGAAGGAACGAGGTTGTGGCTGTGGGAAGGTGCCAGTGAGCTTGTGGGCATTAATACCTTACTACAGGTAGGGAGAAGAAATTGTTATCTCCAGGAAGGCAAGCGTAGTATAGTTTATATACATGTGTAAGGGAGCCTTAAACCCTACAAGAGGTTGAGCCCTGAACAAAGTACCTAGACCCTAGGTATAGGTATCTTTGGGCTATCACCATTAAGATGATTATACCCTAGGCTAGATGACAATTATTGGATGGATGATTGATTGATATACTTGATGATTATGTGCTCTAGGTGTTCTATATGAATTAATTGTGAATATGTGATCTATGTGTTCTATGTGCTCTAATTGATGATGTTGGCATGCTCATTATTGTAATACTTTGTTATTGTGATTGATTGGATGTTTACGAATGAGCATATGATAAGATTGATGAGTATATGACAAGATTGATGAGCATATAATGAGTTTGATAAGCATATGAGCATATGATGAAATTGATGAACACATGATGAGATTATGATATTGTACCTCTTTATTTATTCTTTGTATTAGTTCAAGTGTTTCAAAAATGTTTACTTTTAGCTTCTGTTATTAGCTAGCGAGCCTCCGTTAGAGGTTTACATGACGAACCAAGCCATTAACGCGTGATATCAGTGAGTGGGACCTCAGTTAGTCATGTAAGCACTAATAAAGGGTCTGTTAACGAAAAAGACTAAATCAAACATTTTTTAAAAGGACTAAAATTTAAGAAAAAGTCAAGAATGACCAAAACTAAAAAGTTTTGTATTTTTATGAACCCAAAAGGCCAAAACATAGTGAAGTCTAATTAGATAAATATTATAATATATAATTGAGTAAAGATAGATATAGATATTTGATTTTTTTGCCATTAATGTGTGATATCAGTGAGTGGAACCTCCATTTGTCATGTAAACAATAAAAAGCTTATTAAAGATAGAGACTAAAGTCAAACATTATTTTAAAACATCGACTAAAATTTAAGAAGTAAAGAATGACGAAAACTAAATTTTTTTATATTTTTATGTAACCAAAACATAGTGAAGTCTAATTAGATAAATAATATAATATGAAATTCAGTATAGATAGATATAGATATTTGATTTTTTAATAAACTACTATTTTTTTTTTGACTGGATAATAAACTAATATTTAACACGTTTGAAATAGCTTATTTTTATTTTAAAATCTTTTATAGTGAATATATTTTAAAAAATAGATGACTTTTTAAGTGCAAAATAAATTAAGCTAAACATACTTATAATCTTATAAACTATAATAAGGAGGCTTGTTCAACATTTAATAATTATAAGAGGATTTTGTTTCTTCTTTGACTAAAATCAAGCACGAAATATTGATCCTAGGGACTTTAAGTTTATGTACATATTTTTTTTCGATAAGTCAAAAATATATTAACGAAAGTACAAGGAGTAATCTAACTCATTTATAAGACTATTTCAAAAGATTATTAAAAAAAAATAGTGTACATAAGCATCACAAAGAGAAAAGTCATACCAACTATGTTGGCACCACAAACCCTGAGACATCCTTGCGTACATCCCATTAGTCCCACACTTAAATTTTTAATCATATCTTAACCGTATTATAATGTTAACGCGTTAGTCACGAAGCGGGTGAAAGAAAAACGACAACATAACAACACACAACAACACACGTAAAACGGTAAAGGTAAACACTCAGAGTAAAGTGCAGATAAGAAAAGATAACTATGTACAATAACATGCGTAACCGGTCCAATCAGTAGATTGTTAGTACTATATACAAGTGACTGTACATAAAAAATGAAAAGAGTAAAACAAATACTTCAAGGACTACAAAACTCTCCAAAAGCTCACCAGCTCTCCCCCACCCACTCTCAAAACACATCAAAACAACTCACTTCACAAGGCTAGAGTGGACGTCCTAGCAGTACCATGCCTTAAGCAGCGCAGATACCTCGAGCTACCATGTCCCTCGCCACACATATGCCTATAAACACACATAGGTACATACTCACATGAAGAACTAGACATGATGATCCGCCATTATCGATAAGTCCTCAGGTACTGCTCCGATCTCCTCCGCTACCCACACAAAACGAAACCTCCCCTGCTCATGACAGGCGAAGATGCTGGTGCCGCCCACATGAAATCCTGCTCGCGAGGCCTCGGTAGGTACCACATCTGGCAAAAAAAAGGAAGAAACTGGGTCATACGATAAGGTCCAACGATGTCCTCGAGAGGTGAGTCACATCTCCTGAACAATAGGCTGACCAGTCTGGTGTATACTGTCAGGAACGTAGAGGCGTCCACCGGCCACCCCTCGTCATTGTGGTAGATGACCTCAAGAACGCCCAGCACTGACCTCCGCGGTGCCTCTCGAAGGAAGGGTGTGCTCTCGGGTCCATACGTATCCTCTACTGGTTCGTCGTCTTCACGTGGATAAGAAGTAACAGAACATACAAAGAAACACATACAGGGAGATAAGATAATCGTACCATCAATAAAGAGAAACAACAGTAGCAATATAACAACAAGCAACATGTAGCACAGATAGCACATATATAACAGATAATGCATACTGACAACCATTTCCCAAATCAATACGCAAACAACCATCTCCAACTGTTCTCACACTCAGATCAACCCTCTACTCGGGATACTAATCCCATGTAGCATGTCGGCCGATTCTCTCAACACAAAGTTCCACATAGGAACAAAAGTTAGCTTGTCCAGGAAACCTATCCGCTCTCTATGACCAATAAGACTGCTTCCCTGTTCCACACAGGAAGAGTATATTGGCCACCTCGGAACGTTAGCCTGCGACTTGGAACAGCTCAGGGATTAGTCGGGATAACCAAGCTTGATCAGGCATCACGACATGATAGGAGCAACCCCATCTATCACTGTGGATCGGTCCCGAGTCTGGTTACATCCCCAAGGCCACACAGACCGCCACCTACCATCATACGGCCCCGCCACTTGGCCACTATGATATGTGCAACAAACATCCTCAACGAGCTGATACCGGAACCTCATGCCTAACACTCGAATATAATCACGATGCCTTGCATAAGCACGGCCACCCCTACGATGCCTCCTGTCCACGAGCCACAAATCAAAAACCATCAGGACCATCACGATATCAACCCGATCACACAAAATCGCCTCACAGCCACTCAACCAAATAATAGGCATGCAACAATGTACGACATACACGACAATATTATCCACAAACAAAACATATCGAGCAGGCCAATAAAGCAGATATGCAAGTAGACAGGTTGTTCATCCAATCACATCAAACAGCACAACAGCAGATATCACAAGTCAACCTCAAATGATAATCGGCTAACCTAGGGTACAATCTTAGCGGTGATAGCCCAAAGTAGACTAAACCTAGGGTTTAGGTACTTTGTCAGGGCTCAACCTCTAGTAGGGTTTAGGGTTCCCCCTACACACAAAAAGAAATGCTATACTACTCTTGCCTCCCCGACGATAGCAGCATCTTTCTCCCCACTACATGAAAGTAAGCGCGCGATCACGAACAAGATCACCAACCCACCAACAAAAGCTCGCAGCCACCACCACGAGATAGCCACCAAACAGCCATGGTTTCTTCTCCAAACTCACACAACCATGTCTTCGCACTTTGCCCTAACCACGAGAACAACACATAAGCAATAGTGTTAACCCTAGGGCAACTCAAAACCAAAGAAAAAAGGAAGGAAACTCGATGAACATGAAGAACATTAAAGTCGAGATATCGTAGTGTTAGGGATTCAAGTTTACCTTTGACGAAATCGAGAAATCAACCGGTTGAAAATGAAGATGAAGTCGTGACGATCACTTCGATGTAGTTGAAATCTCGATCTGATGCTCCAAACTCCTCCACTTTCAAGTTTCTCTCTTTAAAACCTTTGTTCTCTCTCTCTCTCTCTGCTGTAACTTAGAGGAAAATTGGGGTAAAACTCGTGTAGAGGTTAAAGTGAGAAGAAAACTCACTTAAGTAGTTCCTAACCAGACGCTTTAGCGTGCAAAACTTGCACGTCTGAGCATTCCCACGCTTGAGCGTGGCACCTCGTCCACTTCTCTTTCTTCAAGGCCTGACATGTGGCCAACACGCGTCAAAACTCAAGACAACTGGCATCACCGCATAGCATGCTTGAGCATGCAGCTTCTCCACGTCAGAGCGTTGGCACACTGTGGAGTGCTCCTCTCCCACGCTTAAGCGTGCTGATCAGCTGGGAAGATGCCGCCAAACTTCTGACTTCCCCCGTTTCTCGTGTTATGCCTTAAGCACTTCCAACAAGATTCAAGCTTATTCCTAGGCTTCCAACTAGGTATCAAACTAACACACAACTAGCGACACAACAATCAAACCCCAAATCGAGATTATCAAACCTGATTAGAGTTACAGAAATTAGGGATGTTACATTACCACTCCCCTTAAAGAAAATTTTGTCCCCGAAATTTCCTTTGTATAACTGAAAACAGAAAAGGAAACTGCTGATGCATGTTTGCTTCTCGCTTGCAACACCCATTTTCGAGTGTTACATTCCCGAATGATTATAAGGCAGAAAATAATATTAATGCGGAAAATACGATTTGTTTTTTCTTTCTTTTCACAATGATGCAATGGGTTTAGTAAAGTTAGTAATAATAAATAAGCTTCGTTTCGCCATGCATTTCTAGAAGTCATACAGAAGTAAAGTGCATAAATAGAAACAATACTGAATACAGACATAGGTCCAAGCCGGACTAATAATAAGTACATGAGTAAGTACGAGGAGACGCAGCTCCTCAAAAGGCACGACTGATAACTGGACACAACCTGGCCAAAATAAAACCACAACAGGAGTCCCCCTCCGGACTCAAGGTAGACGCTGAACTGATTCATCGTCGCGCTCATCTTCTTAAGCAGAAGCAACAATACAAGCACAGAAAATATATAGATATGGTTGAGATTCCCAATCATCGACACAGTAAAATAGCAGAAGTAAAAACGGGATGACGCACCAAGTAATAACATACCCAACATGCATACCGTAAATCTCAATATATCATGTTAATTAATTAACAGCATAAGACATCTTCAAAACAGAATAGTGATGTACAAAAAGTAATGTAATCATCAACAGCCATGCAATGCAATGTGATGTCCATGACTCAATGCCATATGCCACAAGGGTAAACTCTGACCCTTACTCCATGGAGCTAACAAAAAGTCGGAGAGAGTGAATGGGAGGATGTTCCGTGTATGCCAGTCATGGGCAAGATGCTACAACATTCGTGACGTGCATGTATCTGGCTTTACGGAAACACTCTACAACCAAACATGAAAAGTACGACATCTAGTCGAGGATATCAATGTATTGCTCGGAGTCACCACGACACAGAAGAGCTACCAACTGGTCACATGTCAGCCTTTCTAACCCTGATACCTCCAAGACTATTTAAAACGTCACCGTAAGATTTGAACCCGCATCAAGGTGTAAGCTTAACTCCTAGGCTCAAGGCCGTACAACTTGTGCAATGAAATGCCAATGCTTACACTAAGCAGATGCGATAAAGTAATGTTTAACCACCGGATAAACCTCAAGGTTCACTAAGGTTTTCTTCCTTAGGAACTATATGCGTCTTTGTATTATAAAAATTTTATCCTCCGGATAAATCTTGTGATCCCTCCGGGATCGGGTCATCACAAGACTGAAACAATTGAATGACTTTCTAGGATCCGAACCACCGGTCCGTCATCGAACTATTGTTTCAAAACCCAAAAGGTTTCATGTTTGTGTTGTTGTCTTATGAATTACATCTCAAGTCCTAAGTATCGTGAAGAAGAAATGAGAATCCTTTTAGAGAAGTCTTCGATCCTTTCTAAGATATTAATTCCTTGAGTTTCAAGTAGCGAAATAAGTATTGATTCACTTAAGTGTTATGAAGGTATTGATGAACTAATTCATCAATGGTATAGTGCATGGTCTTGTTCCACCATATACTATACTTAATTATCTCTTTTCTTTTGCTCTAAGTTAATTACTTAACTTAGGTTTTCGTGCGTAAAACTTTACGATTTGAGTTGAAAAACTCTCGAGTTAAGACTTTGTAAACCAAAACCTTTCTAATTGAAAACTCATTTGATTTAAAAGAACTTTGTTACTTGCTTGAAGTAAATTACCTTAACCAATTTGAAAAGGTTTTTCCTTACTAACTTAGCATAAAACCGTGATCTAATTTAGCATAAAAGAAATGGAATTTCATTTTATTTTGAAACGCTTATTTAATTGGTTAACTATGCCTAATAGTAAAACATATTTTCACCTTAGTTAAAAACAATTGAGGGCCTAACCCTTAGTTGATTCTTAGATCAAAGTCACTTTTTGTTTGTTTTTGAAATACAAGTTACTAAAACACTTTCTAACTTTCAAAAACATTGAAGTTCAAGAACAAACTCATGTTCTTCCTTTTCTATTATTCATGGCCGAATACTATTCCATAAGGATGAGAAGATTTTGCTTCACTAACTTGTCAAGTAATAGCTCAAAATGATCACAATATTATGATGAACAATAATCATACATCATTCAATCATAAACAAGCATAAAAATCCTTAGTTGATCTAGAGATCAAAGTATGGTTTTCAACAAACATGAAAATATTTTTTCATCGAAGCATACATCATCATAAGCATAAACTAAGCATAGAACCATTATTACAGTCACGTTCTCAAAGAGAACTCCACCAATAAAGTAGTGAACCCAAGGGTTTCACTCAAACAAAGCATAAACAACCATTTTCATCTTCCACCAATTTTGTTGTGATAAGGTTCACTCCCCGTACCTTTAGTGAAGAGGTGTTAGTGAAAGGAAACTCCAAGCCCCATAAAGAAAGGATGGCCGAATCCTATAGGAGAAAAAGGTGAGATCTTTAACGTGTTTTTATGAAAATGAAGAACTAGAAAATGATTACTGAAGGTAATAAGCAAGGAAATTAAGAGAAAAAGGATTTAGAAGCTCACCAACTCAAAATCAACTTCAAAGTTTTGGATGGTGTTCTTGGTGCTCAAGAACACACTTCACCAAAACAAGAAATTTCCTTCACCAAAGTTGATCCTTGGATCAAGACAAGATGAAGTATGATTTTAGAATTGAAGAAAGAAGTTTGGTTGATGATTCTGAGTGAAGGGCCGAATGGATGAAGAAGAGAGAAAAGAGAGGATTTGAAGTTTTGAGAGAAAAGTGTGTTAGATCTTTTAGAAGTGTAAAAGTGAAGTTGGATGGTGTTTCTTTGACTTAATGACCGAATGGCCTTTTGCTTTATGACCAGGATATTTGTTAGAGTGTGATGGGAAAATGAAGGGCCAAGATCTAATGGAAGTGCATAGGTGTTGCTTCCATAAAAGTTGTAGAGGTTAACCAAATGTAGGTAGTTTAGCTTTTTCCATAAAAGAAAAGTTGACAAAGTGAAAGTTGTCATGAATTGACAAAAAGATGATTATGCATACTCTACTTTATTGTAGAGAGTTATGGTTAGATTTTTGGTTGAAAATTCAAACGAAAACTGGTCTGTCTTTTCCACTGACAGTAAAATTTTACCTATTAGAAAACCAAATTTTGACTCATGAACGAAACAGTTAGGTTTTTTATCTAATTCCTGACCAATTTGGTTACTTTGAAATATTTCATGAAAAGTGAAGTAAGATATTTTATTCAGACGAAATATTAAATCAGGAAATTGACGGAGTCGAAAACGGACATCCAGAGACAAAACCGGACACTAGACGAGAGACGCGAGTCACCTGAGTGCGATGAGTCAGTAGGTGAGTAACCACCATGGCTCACCACATGTCATGATTACTTCTCTAAAAATATCTAGATATTTATGAAGGAAAAGACCATTTTGCCCTTGGCCTTTTTATGGAATACCATTTTTGTCCCTAAGAACTAATGGAATCACACTTTTGCCCTTGTGACTCACCATAGTCATAATTGCTTTTCTAAATATCTAAGATATTTTATGATGGAAAAGACCATTTTTGCCCCTAGGAACTAATGGAATTCCATCCTTGTCCTATGACTCATTATTTGTCATGATGGCTTCCTAGAAAATATCTAAGAATCCTTGTGAAAAGACCAAAATACCTTTGGACTTCTTTACATGTTCCATTCATGTCAAAACAATATTTTATGGTCATTAAGCTCATAATTGAAATTCAATATGAATTTTCAATTATTAACTATTCTTACGATTATTATTAATCAGGTTGTGTTCTCAGTCAAGTTATTCGCACAAACAATTAAAAGATGGCTATAGGAATTTTGGGATATTACAACACTACCCTCCAAAAAGAAATTTCGTCCTCGAAATTTACCTTAGAAAAGATGTGGAAACTATTCCCTCATCCTACTTACAACTCCTAGATAGCATCATCTGAAGTCTCGTTCCAGATAACCTTGACAAAGGATACCTCATTCCCTCACAGTTGCTTTACTCTTCTGTCTTCAACCTTGACAGGCAGTGTTTCATAGGTCAGGTTATCCTTTAGCTGTATTGAATCAGGCTTTATGACATGACTGTGATCAGGAATATATTTTCGCAGTTGCGAAACATGAAAAACATTATGAAGATTGGATAGAAAAGGTGGTAAAGCTATTTGGTAAGCTACTGGACCTATCCGACGAAGAATTTGATAAGGTCAGATGAATTTTGTAGTGAGTTTCCCGGACTTAAGGACCCTGCCAACACCAATTGTTGGAGTGATTCTCCCCAACACATGATCACCTTCTTCGAACTCAAGGGGCCTACGTCTTTTGTCCGCATAATTCTTCTGTCGGCTCTGAGTTATCCTCATCTTTTCTTGAATAAGTTTCACCTTCTCAGTTGTTTGTTGCACTAGTTCAGGTCCTAACAAAGCACTTTCTCCATCTTGATACCAACATAAAGGTGTTCTGCATCGTCGTTCGTATAAAGCTTCATAGGGTGCCATCCCTATACTTGAATGATAACTGTTATTGTAGGTGAACTCTATCAATGGTAGAAGACTCTCCCAAATTCCGGCATGTTCCGACACACACGCTCTCAACAGATCCTCTAATGATTGAATCGTCCTTTCTGATTGTCCATCTATTTGAGGATGATATGCCGAACTCAGCCGTAACTTCGTTTCTAAAGCTTCATGTAAACTCTGCCAAAACCGCAAAGTAAAACATGGGTCTCTATCCGATATGATGCTTGAAGGTACTCCATGTAGTCTCACAATCTCACTGATATAAATCTGAGTTAGTTTCTCCATGGAATACTTGATATTGATAGGTAGAAAGTGAGCTGACTTCGTAAGCCTATCAACTATTACCCAAATGGAATCGCACCCCTAAGGTGACCTTGGCAAACACGTCACGAAATCCATCGCTATGCCGTCCCATTTCCACCCTGGAATATCCAATGGATGTAACATTCCCGCTGGCCTTTGATGTTCAACCTTTGCTTATTGACACACCAAGTAAGACACTACATAATCAGCCACATCTCTTTTCATGCCTTGCCACCAAAACAACCGCTTCAAGTCTTGGTACATCTTGATTGATCCTGGATGATACTTAACTTGCTTCTATGAGTTTCATCCAGAATTAACCTCCTTATTTCAGGGTTGTTTGGCACACAAACCCGTTCTCCTTGTCTTAGGATTCCATCTGCTCCTTCCTTGTACTCAGACGTCATCCCTTTCTTTAGATTCCCTCACTCTTTCTCTAGATACCGATCATACACTTGTTTCTCTTGAATCTGATCCATCAGATCACATGACACTGTAACCATGCCCACACAAAGTCTCCCTGGCATACTGACCACTATCAGATGCATATCTCTGAACTGTTCCAACTGTAACGCCCCGATTTTCAAGTTTTATAATTATTCAGTAATTAAGCGTTTGTATTTTATTGGAGGGTCTTGTAATCTGAGGCCATAGTCATGTTCTAAGCTATCGTAGCAAGCTATGGTTAAATTTGGGTCGAAAACTCAAACGGAGCCCGGTCTACGTTTTTCACGGATAGTAGTGTTTTTCTACTATAAAGACCTAATTTTGACTCGTGAATGAGACAGTAAGTCTTAAAATTTAATTCTCTACATATTTTCTAAAATCCGTCCTGACGTCCAAAATTGAAAATAATATATTAAATTCGGGCGTATACTCGACCTGGGAGACGTTTGGAGCTGTGAAGGGATTTAACGGGACTCGCTAACGGATAAACTTGATGTCACAACAGGTCACATCAAGTTGAATTTCGTGGCCACTCTCATGATGACAGTCTGAAAATATCTGCACGTTAAATGACCAAAATGCCCCTGGTCTTTTAAGGAAATTACCAAATTGTCCTTTGGTTATTTACAAGTTTGCCATGATAAAAAAATATCTATATCACTCACTCCTCACTTGGCCATTTCGAGCTCTCTCTTTTCTCTTTTCTCTCACTTGTTCTTCATTGTTCTTCAAGTTCTTCACTTGTTCTTCGTAAGTTTTTCACAAAAACCACCTTTGATCTTGAAAAAGTTGAAGTTTTTAGTGAAATCAAGTTTCTTTTCTCATAAGTCTTTGAATCTAGGAGGTATGATCTCCATCATAACTCTCTTAATCTCTCTATTTCATCTCTTGAATCTCTTGATTCATGAAAATCAAAGTTTTGATTCATAACTTTGAAAATTCATAGAAAAGTGTAGAAAAATCCTTTTAATACCAAATCAATTTCTATGAGTTAGTTTCATCATTTGCTTTCACTATCCAAGAGCATGTAACCAAAATCATTCTCTAACTCATGGGTATAAAATGGCCGAAACCTATAGCTTGAAAAAGGTTGACTTTTTTATTCAAGTTTTGAGTAATAAGTCTTGTTTTAGTGTTAGGTATATCTAAGGATCATCCATCCAAGAGATATAAATTTAGGACATCTCTAGCTTATTTTTCTATATAGGGGCTGAACCCTAAGTAATCACAAATAGGGGAGATTTGTGTAGTTTGATGTTAATGATTGATTGATTGTGTTGTTTGTAGTTGATGACGAGTATTCGGGCGAGTAATCGGGAGATTTGCAACCGGTCGACCGACTTTGATCCGAAGGATTATTCATCAACAGGTATGGGGGGTGAACCTCATCACACCAAAATTGGTGGAGGTGAAAAATGGTTGTTTGTGTTGTTTGGGTGAAACCCTTTGGTTTGCGTTCACCACCTTAGTTGTGAAGTTCTCTTGGAGAACAAAGTTTGTAATAATGGTTCTATGTCTAGTAGGTGTTTTTGATGATGTTGATTGGATGAAAAATATTTTCATTGTATGTTGTAAAACCCTACTTTGATCTATAGATCAAGTAAGGATTTTTATGCTTGATTATGATGCAATGATGTATGATTGTTGTTTGTCATCACTTTGTGAGCATTTTGAGCTATGACTTGTCTTTTGGGTGAAGCAAAATCTTCACTTTTCTTTTGAGGAGGCTTGCGGCCTTAGTGAGAAAAAAAATAGAAGAACATGTGTTGTTCTTGAATATTCAAAGTTTTTGAAGTAAGAAAGTATTTTAATAACATATGTTTCAAAGAAAAACAATAAGTGATTTTGATCCAAAGATCAAATGGAGTTTCTATATTCAAGTATTTTACTAAAGTGAAAAAAAAAATGTCTTTTTACTTTAGCCATAGTTAGACAATTAATTAAGTGTTTTAAAAAGAGAAATGATGGAAGTAATAACATGAAAGTTACCTTAGATTTTAAAAAGATACCACCTTTATATTAGAACCAAGATAACATTCCATTTTCAAATATAAAGAGGACCTTGTCCTTAAGTGTGAATAAAATGAATCATAGTTACAAAATTAGATGAGATTATATTTCCTTTTCACTAACTTAGAACATGGTTTTACACTAAGCTAGTAAGAAATAGCCTTTTTCAAATTAGTTAAGATACTTTACCTTAAGTTTGTAACAAAGTTCTTTCAAGTCAATGGGTTTTCAATTAGGAAGGTTTTGGTTTACAAAGAGAGTTTTCAACTGTAAATCATAAAGTTTTACGCGTAAAAACCTAAGTTAAAGTAATTAACTTAGAGTTGAAAACAAGAGATAATTAAGTATGGTATGTGGTGGAACAAGACCATGTACTATATCATTGATGACTTAGTTCATCAATAACTTCATAAGACATAAGAGAATCAACGCATTGTACGCATATTTCAATATTTGAAAATCAAGGAGTTAATATCTTAGAAAGGATCAAAGACTTATCTAAGAGGATTCTCAATCCTTCTTCATAATACTTAGGACTTGAGACATAATTCATAATACATAAGCACAAATATGAAACGTTTTTGGTTTTTGAATGGAAATTCGATGACAGACCGGTGATTCGGATCCAGGCCAATCGTTCAATTGTTTGAGTCTTGTGATGGCTCGATTCCGGAGGGATCATGATATTTATCCGGTGGATAAGAGTTTTGTAACACAAAGACATGTGTAGTTCCTACGGAAGAGAACCTTAACGAACCTTGAGGTTTATCTGGGGGATAAACATTGCTTTATCGCATCTGCTTTGTGTAAGCATTGGCATTTCATTGCCTGAGTTGTAAGGCCTTGAGCCTAGGAGTTGAGCTTACACCTTGATGCGGGTGCGAATCTTACGGTGACGATCTTAAATGGTCTTTGGAGGTATCAGGGTTGGAAGGGCTGGCATGAGACTAGTTGGTGATTCTTCTATGTCATGGCGAATCCGAGCAATACATTGGTATCCTCTACTAGATGTCGTACTTTTCATGTTTGGTCGAGAGTGTTTCCGTAAATCTAGACATGTGCACGTTACGAATGTTGTAGCATCTTGCTCATGGCTGGCAATAACCGGAACATGTCCTCCCATTCACTCTCTCCGATGTTTTGTTAGCTCCATGGAGTAGAGGTCAGAGTTTTACCCTTGTGGCATATGGCATTAAGTCATGTACATTGCATTGCATTGCATGGCTGTTGATGATTACATTTACTTGTTGTACATCGATTTTCTGTTTTTCGAGAATGCCTTATATTATGCTGCTAATTGTTTATCATTCATATTGAGATTTATGGTAAGCATGTTGGGTACGTTGTTACATGGTGAGTGGTCCCGTTTTTACTTCTGCTATTTTGTTGTGTTGATGATCGGGAATCTCACCTGTATCTATATATCTTTTCTGCTGGTATTGCTGTTGTTGCCTAAGCAGATGGACATGACAACGGTTCAGTTCAGCTTTTACTTTGAGTCCGGAGGGGGCTCTTTCTGTTGTTTAGTTTTTGGTCAGGCTGTGTCGGGTGTCTGTTGTACCTTTTTGGGAGCTGTGACTCCTAGTACTTATTATGTTCTTGTGTCAGTTATGCATTGGACCTATGTCTGTATACAGTACTATTTCGATTTCTGTTTCTGTATTTTAATTCAGTATGACTTCTAGAAATGCATAGTGAACCTAAGTTCATTTATTATTACTTACCTTTACCAATCCCATTACATCTTTGTGAAAAGAGAAAAAAAAATCGTATTTTCCGCATTAATATTATTTTCGGCCTTATAATCGTTCGGGAATGTGACACCTCGGGAAAGGGTGTTGCACTATTTGGTATCAAAGCTGGCCGAGTCTTTTGGGGTTTGTAGGTTATGGTCTGTCTTGTTTATGTTGTGTTTTCTCTGTTTTTTTTCTGTGTTATTGTTTCCATGAGAAAACAATGTTGGAAAGGATGACGAATTCGGTCTATCCTTTTGTGTTGTATGTCCTTTATGTTGTGTTTCTGTAAGAAAGACAACAATTGTTTGTTATTCTCTACATCATTGTTTCTGAAAAGGAACGATATTGGACAGAATAGTGATGCTTTTGCTTTCTTGTAAGTTGTCACTCGCAGAGTCTTTCAGAATGAGTATTTTCCGACGGATGCAAGACGAGTTGAAAGACATGGAGTTTCTAAAGCTATGTCAAGGAGGAATGACTATCAAAAAATATGCTGATCGCTTTGAATCTGTAACGCCCCGATTTTTCAAGTGTTATAATTCTTCAGTATTTAAACGTTTGTATTTTATTGGAGGGTCTAGAGAGTGAAATAAAATATTCTGAGACCATAGTCATGCTCTACGCTATCGTAGAAGCTATGGTTGAGTTTTGGGCAAAAACTCAAACGGAGCCCGGTCTGCATTTTTCACGAATAGTAGTGTTTTTTCTACTATCAAGACCTAGTTTTGACTCCTGAACGAGACAGTAAGTCTCAGGATTTAATTCTCTTAAATCCGTCCTAACGTCCAAAACTGAAAATAATATATTATATTTGGACGTATACTCGAATCGGGAGACGTTTGGAGCTGCAAAAGGATTTAACGGGACCCGCGAACGGATAATCTTGGTGTCCCATCAAGTGAATTTCGTGACTAGCATTCAAGAAGGCTTTACAAAATATCTGGACATGAAATGACCAAAATGCCCTTGATCTTTTAAGGAAATGACCAAATTGTCCTTTTAGTTATTTACAAGTTTGCCATAGGATGAAAAATATAAATATCTCTCTCACTCTCTCACTAGGCCTCTCGGCCATTCTCTCTCTCTCTTCTTTCTCTCACTTGTTCTTCCTTCTCCTTCCAAGTTCATAGAGTTCTTCATTTGTTCTTCACAAAAACCTACTTTGATCTTCAAAAAAGTTGAAGTTTAGTGAAAAGTTGTTTCATTTCTCACTAATCTTTGATTCTAGGAGGTATGATCTTCATCTTAACTCTCTTAATCTCTCTTTTTCATCTCTTGATTCTTGAAGATCCAAATTTAGATCCAAAACTTTGAAAATTCATAGAAAAGTGTAGAAAAATCCTTTTAATACCAAATCAATTTCTATGATCTAGTTTCATCATTCTCTTTCATAATCCAAGATCATGAAACCAAACAAGTTTTCTAGCCTTTTCTTCTTAAAAGGGCTGAAACCTTCATGATTGCAAAAGGTTGAGTTTTGATCCAAGTTTTGAGTAATAAGACTTGTTTTAGTGTTAGGAGTATCTAAGGATAATCCACAAAAGATGAGAAATTTTGAACATCTCTAGCTTATTTTCACATCTAGGGGCCGAACCCTAAGTTGGTGAGGATGGGAAAGTTTTGTGTTGTTTGACGTTAATAATTGTTTGGTTGTGTTGTTTGTAGTTGGTGACGAGTATTCGGACGAGTAATCGGGAGGTTCACAAACCGATCATCAACAGGTATAGGGGGTGAACCTCATCACACCAAAGTTGGTGGTGGTGAAAATGGTTGGTTAAGTTTATGTGTGGGTGAAACCCTTTGGTTTGGGTTCACCACTTTCATTTGTTAAGTTCTCTTGGAGAACAAAAGTTGTAATAATTAGCTTATGCTTTAGTATGCCTTATCATATGTTTATGATGATGAGATTGGATGAAAAATCATTTTTATGTATGTTGAAAACCTACTTTGATCTCTAGATCAAGTAAGGCTTTTTATGCTTGATTATGATACAATGATATGTGATTGTTGTTTGTCATAATTGTGTGAGCATTTTGAGCTATAACATGCTTAGTTGGTGAAGCAAATCTTCACTTTTCATTTGAGTAGGCTTGTGGCCTTAGTGAGAAGAAACATAAGAACATGTGTTGTTCTTGATCTATCAAAGTTTTGAAGTAGGAAAAGTGATTTTGATCCAAAGATCAAATAAAATTTCAACACTTAAGTGTGTCACCAAAGTGAAAAATGTCTTTTACTTTAGCCATAGATCATGTAATTAACTAAGTGCTTCAAAAAGAGAAATAATGAAGAAGTGAAGGAAAAAGGAAAAAGGAAAACAAGGAATTCGCCTGGCTAACCTAGTCTCGCCACGCGAGACAGAGGGCTAGCCCGAGCAGTAAAGACACAACTTCTTGTCGCGACGCGAGAGCATTCTAGCCTTGCGAAGCAGAAGGACTGTTTAAGAAGTAAAAATAGTCTCTCAGCCTCGGGTCGCGAAACCTATATTCGCTTCGTGAGAAAAGATTTTGTTTATAAAGAGAGTTTTTCAACTCAAATCGTAAAGTTTTAAGCATGAAAACCTAAGTTTGAAGACAAGAGATAATTAAGTATGGTATGTGGTGGAACAAAACTGTATAATACACCATTGATGACTTAGTACAACAATGACTTCATAAGACTTAAGTGAATCAACACTTATTTCTTCGCTTAACCGAAGCAGAATTCTGCATGTTAAAGAAACTGCATTCACTTAGCGTGACATTTTAGCTTAAGCGAATCAGTTGCTAATCAAAACATGCGTTTCTGATGGAAATTCGCTTAAGCTAATTTTCCAAGCTTAAGCAAATGGCGCTTAGCTCAGAATTTTTAGCTTAAGCAAATCAGTTAGAAAATCAAGAAAATAATTTCCTAGAAAGGCTCAAAGACTTATCTAAAAGGATTCTCAATCCTTATTCATAATGCTTAGGACTTGAGACATAATTCATAAGACGTAAACGCAAACACGAAACATTTTTGGGTTTTGAAATAGTAGTTCGATGACGGACCGGTGATTCGGATCTAGGTTAATTGTTCAATTGTTTCAGTCTTGTGATGACTCGATCCCGAAGGGATCACGAGATTTATCCGGTGGATAAAAGTTTTGAAATACGAAAACACATATAGTTCCTAAGGGACAGAACCTTAGTGAACCTTGAGGTTTATCCGGTGGATAGACGTAGCTTTATCTCATCTGCTTTGTGTAAGCATTGGCATTTCATTTGCATAAGTTGTAAGGTCTTGAGCCTAGGAGTTGAGCTTACACCTTGATGCGGGTGCGAATCTTACGGTGACGATTGGAATAATCTTGGAGGTATCAGGGTTGGAAGGGCTGACATATGACCAGTTGGTAGCTCTTCTATGTTGTGGCGAATCCGAGCAATACACTAGATGCCTTACTTTTCATGTTTGGTGTAGAGTGTTTCCATAAAGCCAGATACGTGCACGTTACGAATGTTGTAGCATCTTGCCCAAGGCTGGCGTACACGGAACATGTCCTCCCATTCACTCTCTCCGATGTTTTGTTAGCTCCATGGAGTAGGGGTCAGAGTTTACCCTTGTGGCATATGGCATTGAGTCATGTACATTGCACTGCATTGCATGGCTTTTGATGATTACATTTATTTGTTGTACATCCCTGTTCTATATTTTTGAGAATGCCTTATTTTATGCTGCTAATTGTTTAACATGATTTATATTGAGATATATGATAAGCATGTTGGGTACATCGTTACCTGGTGAGTCGTCCTGTTTTTACTTCTGCCACTTTGTTGTGTTGATGATCGGGATCTCACCCATATTTTGTATATCTTTTCTAGTGGCTGTGCTGTTTTTGCTTGAGCAGATGGATACGACGATGGTTCTGTCCAGCGCTTGCTTTGAGTCCGGAGGGGGACTCCTTTTGCTGTTTTATTCTTGGCCAGACTATATCAGTGTCTATAGTACCTTTTTGGAGCTGTGACTCCTAGTACTCATTATATTCTGTTGCCAGATAGGCATTGAACCTATGTCTGTATAGAGTACTATTTCTATTTCTGTTTCTGTATTTTATTTTCAGTCCGTCATCTTGAAATGTATGGTGAACCTAACTTCATTTTATTATTTATCTTGACTAAATCCCATTACATCTTTGTGAAAAAAAAAATATCGTATTTTCCGCATTAATATTATTTTCGCCCTTATAAACGTTCATGAATGTGACACTCGGGAAAGGGGGTTGCAAAGTCCCTATTGAAGTCTTCGAGGTATTTCCATCTTCATCTCGATGAGGAATGGAAGGGCGCAAAGTTCGAAGAAGGTTTAAGGAAAAGATTCGAGGAGCGGTGCTACCTCTCAGGATCAAAGAGTTCTCAGTTTTGATAGACAAGTGTTTCCTAATCGGAGATCTGATGAAGTCTCGCGAAGGAAGGCAATGTCACTCTGGACCGACTAGATTCCACAGAGGCAACAATGATCGCGATAACAGACCACGATGGAAACCATATTCAAAGCAGCTGGGTCAACAACAACGTTCTGTAGGAGGAAGCAGTAGGGGTTTTAGTCAGTCTGGAAACGCCCCAAACAAGTGCATGAAGTGTGGCAAGAATAATCATGCCACCAGAGAATGCTCAATCAAGGGGATAATATGCTTCAGGTGTGGGAGACCGAGGCATACTTAACGCGACTGTGTGCAATCAAAAGCTGGACATTCTGCCAATGATGTGCAAGCAGCAAGGCCTAAGGCAAGGAGTAGAGTTTATACTGTGAATGGTGCTGAGGCTTCTCAGAATGAAGATTTAATCCAAGGTCAGTGCATCATGGGAGGTAAAACCTTAACTGTACTGTCTGATTTAGGCGCAACGCAGTCCTTTATTGCATATGACTGTGTGAACCTTTTGGGATTGCCTGTGTCTTCTTTACCTTTTGATTTAGTAATTTCTACGCCTACTGTAAAGCCTGTTATGACTACTAAAGTTTGTTTGAATTGTTCTATTTTGTAAAAGATAGAACGTTTTTGATTGATTTGATTTGTTTGCCTCTTTCGCAAATGGATGTAATCTTAGGAATGGATTGGTTATCTTCTAACCATATCCTGTTAGACTGTGCAAATAAAACCTTATTTATTCCTAGTTCTGAGAATTCTGGATTTTTGACTAAAAACAAAGTAAATGCTTTTTTGAGAGAAGGAGCTCAAGGATACGTGTTGCTATCTTCTTTGGAGGTCAAGAGCGAGCTAGTATTAGAGCGTGTGCCTGTCGTGAACGAGATTTCGAAAGTCTTTCCTGAAGATGTACCAGGATTACCACCAGTTCGAGACGTCGAGTTTTCGATTGATCTGTGGCAGGAACAGGACCAATGTCTATGGCACCGTATCGTATGGTACCTGCAGAGTTGGAAACCTTGAAGGAAAGATTGGAAGACGTATTGGGAAAGCAGTTATTTAGACCTAGTGTGTCGCCATGGGGAGCACCTGTGCTGTTAGTGAAGAAGAATGATGGAACTTCTCGCTTATGTGTGGATTATCGCCAGTTGAACAAGGTTACCTTTAAGAACAAGTATCCTCTTTCGAGGATAGATGACTTGATGGATCAGTTGAGGGGAGCGTCATTTTTCTCCAAGATTGATCTGCGATCGGGTTATCACCAGATTCGTGTGAAGGCAGAGGATGTACAAAAGACAACATTTCGGACACGCTATGGGCACTATGAGTAACTTGTAATGCCGTTTAGGGTGATGAATGCTCCAGCCATATTCATGGACTATATGAATAGGATTTTTTGTCCCTATCTAGATAAGTTTGTCATTGTTTTCATAGACGACATACTCATCAATTTGCGAGACCCGGAAGAACACGTTGAACATCTTAGTGTGGTTCTTCGGGTTCTGAAGGAGAAACAGTTGTATGGGAAGCTATCTAAGTGTAAGTTTTGGCTCGATGAAGTGCAGTTTTTGGGTCACGTGATTTCAAAGGAAGGAATTGCTATAGATCCGTCGAAAGTTGAAGCAGTTCTTGAATGAGAGAGACCAACCACAGTGACTGAGATACGTAGTTTGTGGCTTTGGCTGGGTATTATCGGAGGTTCATCGAGGGATTCTCTAGGATTGTAGGACCCCTTACCCAATTGACAAGGAAGGATAAAGCTTTTGAGTGGACTGAAGCCTGTGAGCAGAGTTTCCAGGAGTTGAAGAAGAGACTGACTACTTCGCCAGTGTTGGTATTTCCAGATCCAAGCGAACCTTTTGAAGTGTACTGTGACGCTTCATACCAAGGGTTAGGCTGTGTTCTCATGTAGAATCGAAAAGTGGTAGCGTATGCCTCGAGATAATTAAAAGTGCACGAGAAGAATTACCCTACTCATGATCTGGAGTTAGCAGTGGTGGCGTTTGCTTTGAAGACTTGGAGACACTACTTGTATGGTTCGACGTTCAATGTCTTCAGTGATCATAAGAGTGTAGATTACTTGTTCAATCTGAAAGAGCTCAACATGAGGCAGGGACTGTGGCTGGAATTTCTGAAGAACTACGACTTCTAGTTATAGTATCATCCGGGAAAAGCTAATGTGGTAGCGGATGCCCTGAGTATAAAGGTGTTACATGTGTCTGCCATGATGGTTAAGGAACACGAGCTGTTAGAACAGTTCAGAGATATGCCAGGGAGACTTTGTGTGGGTATGGTTACAATGTCATATGATCTGATGGATCAGATTCGGGAGAAATAAGCGTAAGACCAGTATCTAGAGAAAGAGCGAGGGAATCTGAAGGAAGGTATGACGTCTGAATACAAAGAAGGAGCAGATGGAATCTTAGGATCGAGGACAGAAGAGTAGAGCAATTGCGAAGGAAGGAGATATCCTTGGTCAAGGTTATCTGGAACGAGACTTCAGGTGATGCTACCTGGAAAAGAGAAGAAGACATGCAACGAGACCTAACTTTTCACGGAGAAGAAAACATGCAACGAGAAGAAGAAGACTTCAGGTGATGCTACGTTTTTCACGGATAGTGATGTTTTTCTACTATCAAGACTAATTTTGACTCGTGAACGAGGCAGTAAGTCTTAGAATTTAATTCTCTACATATTTGTTAAAATCCGTCCCGACGTCCAAAATTGAAAATAATATATTATATTCGGACGTATACTCGAACCGGGAGACGTTTGGAGCTATGAAGGAATTTAACGGGACCCTCTAATGGATAAACTTGATGTCACATCAGGTCACATTAAGTTGAATTCGTGGCCACTGTAACACCCCCCTCACGGGTGCTTTGTACTTGAACTCAAATGCGGAAAATATCAAGAAAATAAATCACTAGTTGCTTTCGGAAAATACTTTAATGACGTAGCTATGTTCGAAAACGCGGTTCTAAAAATTTTCTACATGCATAGCCAATACAACTCAAGGTAAAGAAATAAACCTCAAGACGCACATCGGTATTCACTGTTCATAAAACATAATCATTACATAAATCCAAGGTTACTATATAACATATTACAGACTTAGGAACACAAGTTCAAGTGTGCAGTAAGTAATATAAGACTGCTACGAAAAGAAAGACTCCTAAGCTGGTCGGCTAAGAGTAGCCATTGGGATACAACCCAAAGTTGGCTTCTTCAAAAGACTTTGTCATCTGAGTCATCACGTCTCCGCGGGGACCTATGATCACATGTGTTCCAAAAACACAACAGGGTGTCCAACATGTACAAGCAAAGGTGAGATACTCATATAAAGTTTATCACGATAGCCGCAAAGGCGACAAACAACGGTATAAACATCCTCAGATAAATACAGTTATAAAGAATAGTTATCTATATAATACAATATAATTTCTCAAACACCATCATGAGTTATAATAATGCATGACACTTCAATATCATCTTTGTAATTCATGTACTCCGGAGACTCTAACATTTCAACATCGAGCGATAGGCCGTAGTAACACCCGTAACACCCGTAACACAATTGTCCTCATGAGTCGGCCTCTCAATTTAGGTCTGAACTCCAATTGTTCCAAGGTACCATTTCTCACCATATCCTGAATAGTCCAGTCCCTGATCGAGTTCATTCGTGCTGGGTAGCCGACTTACCACGGCACGAGATCGCGATGCCACCGGCCACCTGTGGAGTCTCGACACACAGAATGCCCCTATAGATCTAGTGGTCTTAACCAGTTCCATTCTTAACTATGTAAGTTGTAGCTCGGTTTCAAATGGCACGCCTGCCGGTTCATGCTTGTACACAAAAAGTTTTCTGTTTTCTCTTTCATTCATTCTTTCAATTGTCGAGGCATAAAGCCCATGACTCGTTTCAAAAGGACATTAGGCCCGTTCAAATCAAAAACACAGGACACAAAGTCCGAGTGCTCAATCCACAAAACACTAGCCCGACGTCTCGACTACTAGGTTTGGGTTCATCTCAAGAGATCCATCATTTTTCCTTTTGGTCAAACTTTCTCAAAACAACTTTGGAAAACAAAACACTTATATTGTCCTTGAAATAAAACATTTCTTGATCAAAGAGAACATTTTCCGGGAAAAACACTTTTTCGTAAACAAAAACTGTTTTCTAGGATTCCACGTCTTTTTAAAACGCATTTCTGAAACAAAACATGTTTTACACAACTTTCCACATAACCACTTTTCCTTTTCAAAAGAACACAACATTTTTTCAAAAAGGAAACTTAACTTTTCTTGCAAAAACAACACGTTTTCCAAAAATCACTTTTTGATTTCAAAACGCGTTTTTCAAAACTTTGAATTCGGTTTTCGAGTATTTTAATTAATTATCGATACATAGCCAGTCCTATGCTCATCCAGGATATAATTTATATATAGGCATCAAATAGTCCATAATCATAACAAAATATCATCCAAGGCATCAATGCCACAAATCATCAACAAGTGTGCGCATATGTTTCATTAAGTAAAACAATTCCATATATCATCCAAACACATCTCCAAACCATCAATCAAAAACCTTCACAACACATATATCAATCCAGCTCTATGAAGCTACCAACTCAAATAACTACCTCCCTTTACCTCTCTAGGTGGCTTAATACAAACTCGAACAATTTTCGGCTCCGGCTCTGGCCTTGTCCACGACGCCTAAAATAATCAAATACAATTCAATTCAAACAACAATCAACATCAATATACAACATCAAAATATAAATTTTCCTTCCCTTAAAAGGTTCAAGGTTCGGCCACTTTTGGTAAAAAGGGTTAGAGATCACATTTGGTTCCAAACTTTGGATGGTTGCTTCATAAGCTTTGTTAACACTAATACAAGTCCTATGAATCAAAAATATGAAACATTGCTCATGGTTTTTCCTCATGAAAGTCTCAGCCATTTTGGGAAAAAGGTGCTAGAAAATGATTTGGTTTTCCATCACTTGGATTCTAAGACAATAGGAAAGTCAAGGATGGAATCAAGAGTTAGAAATAAAAAATTTGATCAAAAACACTATTCATCATCTCTTCTAGGTTTCGGCCACTTTGTGGAAAATGAGCTAGGATGAGAGCTTGATCATGAGATCTTAGGTTTAGGTAGAGGATGATGAAGTGAGTTCAAAGAAATTGGTTTCCGATTAAAAAGATTTTTCTACAATTTCCTATGAATTTTGAAAGTTTTGGATCATAAACTTGATTTTCATGAAAACAAGATTTGGTCTTGAGATTGAAAGAGATTCAAGAAGCTAGGAGATCATAGAAGTGATCTTACCTAAGAAAGGATGAAGATTAATCAAAGAATCAAGGTTTTCTCAAGAAGAAAATGGAGTTTTTCTCTAAGGAAGAAGATGAGTGTTCTTGGGGCTGTCTTGTGCGTGAATGAGGGCTGAGAAGGGGGTTTCCATCCTTCTAAACAAGTCATTAAGGGTTAAATGGTCATTTGTTTCATAGGTAAAATGGTAAAAGTGAAAAAGGGTTAAGTTAGGGGTATTTTGGTCATTTCGCGTCCAGATTTTTCTGAACATCATGACGACTCTGGCAGGCTCTACCACATGATTTGATATGATGTGGCATCAAGGTTATCCGTTGTCGGGTCTCAGTAAATCCATATGTGGCTCCGTTCGTCACCTGATTGAGGATTTCGCTCGAAAAAAGGCTAGGAAGTGAATTTTTTATTTTTTTTTTGAAATTTAACCATAAGGTAGAGAATTATATTCTAAGACTTACTGTCTCGTTTATGGGTCCATCTGAGGTCTCCTGAGCAGTAAAATCGTACTGTCAGTGTAAAAACGCAGACCGGGCTTCATTTGAGTTTTCGACTCAAAACTTAATCGTAGCTTCCTACGATGTTGTTGAGCATGACTATGGTCTTAGAATATTTTATTTTCATTCCTAAGACCTCGAATAAAATATAAGTTCATAAATACTGTTTAATTAGGAAAGACTTGAAAATCGGGGTGTTACATTACTACCCCTCTAAAAAAATATTTCGTCCTCGAAATTACGTACCCTGAAAAAGATCGGAATACTGTAATCTCATCTTGTCCTCGAGCTCCCACATTGCGTCTCCAGTTGCTTCATTCCAAAAAACTTTGACTAAGAGAACTTGTTTTCCCTGAGTTGCTTGATCCTCTTATCAACGATTCGAACAGGCGGTGTCTCATAAGACAAGTTTTCTCGTAAATGTACTATATCAAGTTCGACCACATGGGACGGATCATGAATATATTTCCGAAGTTGTGAGACATGGAAAACATTATGAATGTTGGACAGAAAAGGTGGTAAGGCAATCTGGTAAGCCACTGGACCAATACGACGAAGAATCTGGTAAGGTCCAATAAATTTGGGAGTGACTTTTCTGGACTGAATAGCTTTACTTACCCCAGTCATAGGCGTGACTCTCAGGAACACGTCATCACCTTCTTGAAACTCGAGGGGTCGTCTTCGTTTATCTGAGTAGCTCTTTTGTCTGCCCTGTGCCGTCTTCATCTTTTCACGGATTTGCTTAATCTTTTCCATTGTTTGTTGCACAAGTTGGGGGCCTACAATCATATTCTCTCCATCCTGGTACCAACACAACGGTGTCTGGCACTTTCGTCCATACAAGGCTTCATAGGGTGCCATCCCTGTGCTAGAATGATAGCGGTTGTTGTAGGTGAATTCGATAAGGGGTAAAAGATCATCCCAACTTCCACCATAGTCTAGAACACAAGCTCTCAACAAATCTTCTAAAGATTGTATCGTTCTTTCTGTCTATCCATCAGTCTGAGGGTGATAGCCTGAACTTAGCCTCAACTTTGTTCCTAAAGCATGATGTAGACTTTGCCAAAAACGTGACGTAAACTTTGGGTCTCTATTAGAGACTATGCTTGACGGCACTCCATGTAGTCTGATTACTTCTCTGATATACAACTCAGTTAACTTCTCCACTGAGTAGTTGATCTTAACAGGTAAGAAGTGTGCTGACGTTGTTAACCTATCAAAGATCACCCAAATCGAATCAAAACTCTTAGAGGTTCTTGCTAATCCTACCACAAAATCCATTGAGATGATCTCCCATTTCCATTCGGGTACATCCAAGGATTGGAGCATTCCTCCAGGTCATTGATGTTCTACCTTTGCTTTCTGGCAGGTCAAACATGATGCTACATACTCAGCTACTTGCTTCTTCATTCCTGGCCACCAAAACTTCTGTTTCAGATCTTGGTACATTTTGGTTGATCCAGGGTGAATGCTCAGCTTGCTCTTATGTCCTTCTTCTAGAATCATTTTCCTTATCTCTGGGTTGCTAGGTATACAAACTCGTCCATTGCATCTCAAGATGCCATCAGTTCCTAAACTGAACTCTACAGCCTTTTCTTGTCCAATTAACTCCTTTTTCTCTTGGAGGTACTCATCGGTTGCTTGCTGTTCACGGATCGTTTCCATCAATCCACTAGATACCTTGATCATCCCCAAACTAATCTTCTCGTGGTTCACTTCCACTGCTAGTTTGAGATCACAAAACTGTTCTATCAATTCTAGCTCTTTAACCATCATTGCAGAGATGTGCAGGGTCTTCCGACTTAGAGCATCTGCAACGACATTTGCTTTCCCAAGGTGGCATAGCAAAATAAAGTTGTAGTCTTTGAGAAACTCCATCCAACATCTTTGCCTCATGTTTAGGTCCTTCTGATCGAACAGGTACTTTAGACTTTTGTGGTCATTGAAGACATCAAACTTAGATCCATACAAGTAGTGTCTCCAGATTTTCAGTGCAAAAACCACAGCAGCTAACTCAAGGTCGTGCGTCGGGTAATTCCTCTCATGAATCTTCAACTGGCGCGAAGCATACGCTACAACCTTCCGATGTTGCATAAGTACACATCCTAATCCTTGATGCGAAGCATCACAGTAACTTCATACGGGTCGTCTGGTTTAGGTAACACTAACACTGGTGAGGTTGTCAAACATTCCTTCATCATCTGAAAACTTTCCTGACATTTGTCATTCCACGTAAACGGTTGGTCCTTCCTCGTAAGTTGAGTCAATGGCGCAACAATCTTCGCAAATCCTTCGATGAATCTTCTGTAGTAACCTGCCAGTCCAACAAAATTGCGAATTTCCATCATAGTCTTGGGTCTCTCCCATAGAAGTACTGCCTCTACTTTTGTAGGATCGACAGTAATTCCTTCCTTCATAATCACGTGTCCCAAGAATTTGACTTCATCCAGCCAAAACTCGTACTTGGGTAGCTTTGCGTACAGCTTCTCCTTGTGAAGGATTTGTAAAACTTGTCGTAGATGTTTCTCATGCTCCTCGGGACTTTTCGAGTAGATAAGTATATCGTCTATGAACACGACAACGAACTGATCCAGAAACGAACGAAAAATACGGTTCATGTAGTGCATTAAGATAGCAGGTGTGTTCGTCACTCCAAAAGGCATCACGAGGTACTCATAGTGACCATAACGAGTCCTGAATGCGGTCTTAGGTACGTCCTCGTTCTTTACTCTGATCTAGTGATAACCGGATCTTAGATCAATATTTGAAAAGACAGCGGCTCCCTGAAGTTGATCCATTAAATCATCTATGTGGGGTAGAGGATACTTGTTCTTGATCGTTATCTTGTTGAGTTAACGGTAATCTACACAGAGTCTTGAACTCCTGTCCTTCTTTTTCACCAATAACACTGGTGCTCCCCACGGGGACACACTTGGTCTCACGAACCGCTTGGACATCAGATCCTCTAGTTGAGTCTTCAGCTCGGCTAACTCCGTAGGTGACATCCTATAAGGAGCTATAGAGATCGGACCAACTCCGGGAACTAGATCGATCGAAAACTCGATTTCTCTCACAGGTGGCAAACCTGGAACGTCCTCTAGAAAAACTTCCGGAAAATCTTTCACAACCGGCACATCGCTCAAGGCAACGTCCCTCTCGATTTCTAAACAGGATAGATACATGTATCCCTGAGCTCCCTCTTTCAAAGAAGCTCTTACTTGGTTGGCAGTTAAAAATCCAGAAATCTTAGGGTCAGGAAAAACTAAGGTTCTATGTGCACAGTCTAAAAGGCTATGGTTGGAAGATAACTAATCCATGCCTAGGATCACATCCGATTGAGTCAAAGGCAAGCATATTAAGTCAACAAGAAAGTTCCTATCATAAACAATAATAGGACAGCTCAAACATACTGTGCTAACAGTAACAGGCTTAGCAGTTGGAGTTGTGACAATCAAATCAAAAGACAGCGAATAAACAGGCAAGTTCAAAAGTCTCACATAATTCAAAGAGATGAACGAATGTGTCGCACCCGAATCAAATAGCACAGTTAGGAGATTACCTGCTATGATGCAACTACCTTGTATGAGATCATCAGATTTGGAGGGATCAACGCCACTCATGGTATACACTCTTCCCCTCGCCATTGGTCTAGCAGTTCGAACATTGTTGACAGTCGGCTCGGGTTTTGGTGTAGTGCACTCCCTCGCGAAATGTCCTATCGTCCCGCATTGGAAACATAGAACTCCCTTCAGCTCGCAGTTGTCAGCTTGATGTCTGTGTTTCCCACAATTAAAACATCTCCGAACTTGGCCTTGGTTCTAGTCATTTTCGCTCCCTCCACCGTAAGCAGGAGCGACAGGATGATATGATTGTTGTTTCTGACTATTCCCTTGAGGTTGGGAATACGGCTTCTTCTGGGACTGCTTCCCTTTCTGGTTCTGGTACTGGTTCGAGTTCCTGGACCTAGACAGTCCTCCTGCAGTACTCTTGTTCTCCCTTCCTTGTCTCATCTTCTCAACTTTTCTGCACTTCTCCACCAGGGCTTGAAAGGTACGGATCTCCAGCGGTAACACTGACTCCTTGATTTCGAAGTGCAGACCGCCCTTAAACCTCTCGCATTTCCAATCCTCGTCAGGTTGGGCTTGGAAAAAGCGGAAATACTTGGCGAGTGATTCATACTTCGTCGTATATTCCCCAACAGTCATGTCCTTCTGCTGCAGCCTTAGAAATTCTTGCTCCTTCTCGGTTCGGGCACTTCGGGGAAAGTACTTGTCCAGAAACTTGGTACGAAATACTCCCCACGTGATCTCCTAGTTGTCGGCTTCCAGCAGTTATCTGGTTCCTCCCCACCAATACTCTGCATCACCCAGAAGCAGGAATTTGGCATAGTCCACCTTCACTCCCTCGGGGCAATGCAGAACAGCAAAAATCTTCTCTACCTCTTGTAGCCACAGGTCAGCCTTTTCCGGGTCACAGTCCCCGTGAAACTGTGGAGGATCATGAAGCTGAAAATCAACTAACCCTATAGCATCAGCAGCAAGATCAACTCTTTGTTGGTTCTGTTGATTATGTTGAGCCATCGTTGCTGTCTGTTGAGCGATAGCAGCTGCCATATTAGCCATGGCCTGGATAGCTCGATTGATGTTGTTGTCATCAGCATTGTTGTTAGCAATGCCGCGACCTCCCCCACGACCACCTCTTAGATTCATGTTTCCCTTCAAGGCAGACCATTCATACCTTAATAAGGAAGCATAAATTCGTGTATCAAGTGCTAGTGGGAAACAGAAGAAAACAAGGGAAAGGACAAAATACGGCACTCGCCAGGCGACCCTATGCTCGCCCCGCGAGCCAGAAGCTCCGCCTGATCAGCAAGGAACAGCCTCTCGGCCTTGCGACGCGAAACCCAATCTCACCTCGCGATCCGGAAGTCCAGCTTGAGCAGCAAAGAATAGCCTCTCGGCCTCGCGACGTGAAACCAAAGCTCTCCCGGCGAGAAACAGAGATCACACAACATAAACATAACAGACTCACTTCCCAAGGATTCCTGAAAGACTCGACCAGCTCTGATACCACTAATGTAACACCTCCTCTGATACCACTAATGTAACATTCCCCTCGCGGGTGCTACGTACTTGAACTCAAATGCGGAAAATATCAAGAAAACAAATCGCTGATTGCATTCGGAAAATACTTTAATTACATAGCTACGTTTGAAAACGCGGTTCTAAAAATTTTCTGCATACATAGGCAATACAGCTCAAGGTAAAGAAATAAACCTCAAGAAGCACATCGGTATTCACTGTTCATAAAACATAATCATAACATAAATCCAGGGTTACTATATAACATATTACAGACTTAGGAACATAAGATCAAGTGTGTGCAGTAAGTAATATAAGACTGCTACAAAAAGAAAGACTCCTAAGCTGGTCGGCTAAGAGTAGCCATTGAGATACAACCCAAAGTCGGCTTCTTCAAAAGACTCTGTCATCTGAGTCATCACGTCTCCGCGGGGACCTATGATCAAAATTTGTACATGTGTTCCAAAAACACAACAGGGTGTCCAACATGTATAGGCAAAGGTTAGATACTCATATAAAGTTTATCACGATAGCCGCATAGGCGACAAACAACAGTATAAACATCCACAGATAAATACAGTTATAAAGAATATTTATCTATATAACACAATATAATATCTTAAACACCATCATAAGTTATAATAATGCATGTGACTTCAATATTGCAACACCCTTTCCCAAGTGTCACATTCCCGAACGTTTATAAGGCCGAAAATATTTATTAATGCGGAAAAATACGATTTTTCTTTTTCTTTTCTTTTTATAAAGATGTAATGGGATTAGTAAAGGTAATAAATAATACTAATAGGTGAACTTAGGTTCACCATGTATTACTAGGACATACATGCAGTATTATAAATACAGAAACAGAAAACGAAAAACAGAAACATCAACATTACTATATACAGACATAAGTCTAATGTATGAATGACATAAGAAAATACAATAAGTACTAGGAGTCGTAGCTCCCAAAAGGTACTACAAAAACTGACATAGTCTGGCCGACAACAAAACTAAAACAGCAAAAGAGTCCACCTTTGAACTCAAAGGGACTGCTGAACCGAACCATCGTCGCGTCCATCTGTTCAAGCAGCAACAGCAAGTACCAGCAGAAAAGATACAGATATGGGTGAGATTCCCGTTCATCAACACAACAAAACTGCAGTAGTAAAAACGGGACGACTCACCGGGTAACAGCGTACCTTACTTGCTTACTAAAATTCTCAATGTCAAATGTATTAAGCGGTTGACAGCATAATATCATGTTAAGCAGTTAACAGCATAAAGTAAGGTACTCTTAAACAGTACAATGATGTATAACAGTAATGTAAACACCAATAGCCATGCAATGCAATGCAATGTATATGACTCAATGTCAACGTCATTGGGTACTACTCTGACCCCTACTCCATGGAGCTAACAAAACATTCGGAGAGAGTGAATGGGAGGACATGTTCCGGTTTCTGCCAGCCATGAGCAAGATGCTACAACATTCGTAACGTGCACGTATCTGGCTTTACGGTAACACTCTCGACCAAACATGAAAAGTACGGCATCTAGTAGAGGATACCAGTGTATTGCACGGATTCGCCACGACACAGAAGAATCACCAACTGGTCACATGTCAGCCCTTCCAACCCTGATACCTCCAAAAAGACCATTGAAGATCGTCACCGTAAGATTCGCACTCGTATCAAGGTGTAAGCTCAACTCCTAGGCTCAAGGCCTCACAACTATGCACATGAAATGCCAATGCTTACACAAAGCAGATGCGATAAAGCAATGTCTATCCATTGGATAGACCTCAAGGTTCACTAAGGTTCTCTTCCTTAGAAACTACACACATCTTTGTTTTATAAAACATTTATCCATCGGATAAATATCTCGTGATTCCTATGGAATGATCCAGACTGCCTTCAGAATCGCCGACTGTCCCCACAAACCAACACAAGTCTTTTCAGCGTGTTTTGTCCTCACTCACACGCTTTCTAGGAAACTTCCCAGAAGGTCACCCATCCCATAATTACTCTAAGTCAAGCACGCTTAACTATAAAGTTCTTAAATTCTAAGCTCCCGAAAAGAAGATAAATCTTGTTGGTATGGGTAGTACCAATCAATTCTTATATGCCTTCCCTTAACTATACAGTCCCATACCTGCATAGCCTCAGGATTCCTTCCACTGTACAGTCCCATACCTGCACAGCCTCAGGATCTCTCTCATTCCAGTTATCACAAGACAGAAACAATTGAACGATTAACCTGGATCCGAATCATCGGTCCGTCATCGAACTTATTGTTTCAAAACCCAAAACGTTACATGTTTGGGTTTATGTCTTATGAATTATGTCTCAAGTCCTAAGCATTATGAATAAGGATTGAGAATCCTCTTAGATAAGTCTTTAAGCCTTTCTAAGATATTAATCCCTTGTCTTTCAATTAAGGAAACAAGTGTTGATTTCACTTAAGTCTTATGAACTCATTGATGTACTAAGTCATCAATGGTATAGTACATGGTCTTGTTCCACCACATACCATACTTAATTAACCCTTGTCTTCAACTCTAAGTTAATTATTTAACTTAGGTTTTTCACGCTTAAAACTTTAAGATTGAGTTAGAAAACTCCTTTTGTAAACCAAACAACTTTTACGATTGAAAACTCATTTGATTTGAAACAACATTTGAACTACTTACTTCACTTCTAGCATTTTCTAAAACATGAAATTCGCTTAGCGAGAGTACATTCGCTTAGCTAAATTAAGGTAGTGATTCCTTTCTCGCGGGGCGACCAGAAGTTTCACGTCGTGAGGCTGAGAGTTATATTTGCTCCTTATACAAATCCTCTGTATCGCGAGGCGAATATTGTCTAGCGTCGCGAGGCAGAGAACTGTATTTCAAACCGACCTTCTGCATCGCGAGGCGATAATTGTCTCGCGTCGCGAGGCAGAGCTGCAATTCTTCACTGCTTAGGCGGTTCGCGGGGCGAGAACTACTTCGCTACGCGAGGCAGAGAAGCTGCATCTTTGCTGCTCGGGCTAGTCCACTGTCTCGCGAGGCGAGGCAATGTTAGCCTGGCGAATGCCTTATCTTCCCTCTGTCTCGCGAGGCGAGATGGGGTTCGCTGGGCGAGTGCCCTGTTTTCACTTTTCCTTAACTTCTTCATTAATTCTCTTTTGAAACACTTAGTTTGATTAACAAACCTATGGCTAAAGAAAAGACATTTTCCACTTTGGTGACACACTTAAAAGGTTAAAACTTCATTTGATCTTTGGATCAAAATCACTTTTGTTTCTCTTTGAAAACATAGGTTATGAAATCATGTTTTCATGTTTTTTCTTACTTCAAAACCTTGCTAGATCAAGAACAACACATGTTCTTATATTTCCTCTTACTAAGGCCACCAATGAAAATATAGCTCAAAAGCCTACTACAACACATGAGACTTTGCTTCACCAACAAAGCAAATATAGCTCAAAAGCTTACACCAATTATGACAAACCACAATTACACCTTATTACATCATAACCAAAACATACAAGTCCATCACACATCATAGTCTCATGACCAAGCATAAAAGTCCATACTTGATCTAGTGATCAAAGTAGGTTTTCCAACATACATGAAAATGATTTTTATTTAATCATATCATCATCAACATATGCTAAAGCACACTACAACATACTAAAGCATAAACTCATCATGACAATCTTGTTCTCCAAGAGAACTAAACAAAACTTAACAATTAAAAGTGAACCCAAACTAAAGGGTTTCACCCACACATAAAGTAAACAACCATCTTCACCACCACCATCTTGGTGTGATGAGGTTCTTCTCCCCATACCTATTGAAGAGCAGATTGCCGGATCAAAGTCGGTTGATCGGTTTGTGAACCTTCTGATAATTGTCACCAACTACAAACAACCAAACAATCAAACATTAAACAACAATCAAACCAAACTCAACAATTCTCACAAAGAGGGTTTCGGCCACCCTAAAGAGAATAAAGCTAGGAATTGATCTTGGTTTTCCATTTCATGGATTCAAAGGCATAGGAAAGCTAAGAATGAAATCAAGTGTTAGAAATCAAAAATTGATGAAAACACTATTCATCATCATCAAGAAGGGTTCGGCCCGAATGTGCTTTTTGAGCTATGATGAGAGTTGAATCATAAGCTCTTGGGTTTAGGTAGAGATTAATGATGTGAGTTCAAAGAACTTGGTCTTACCTCAAAAGGATTTTTCTACAATTTCCTATGGATTTTCAAAGTTTTGGATCTAAGAAATAATTTTCATGAAAATGGATCTTGATCTTGAAATAAAGAGATATTCAAGAAGCTAAGAGATCATAGAAGTGATCTTACCTTAAAATGAAGGAAGATTGCTCCAGGAATCAAGTGATTCCAACAAGAAATCAAGGAGCTTCAAGACCAACTATGGTGTTTCTTCAAGAGCAACTATGGTGTTCTTCTCTTTTTGAGAGGGCTGTGCGAAAATGAGAGTGTGAGGGGCTGAGTTCAGCCTTAAAACAAGTCACTTAAGGGCAAAATGGTCATTTGCCAAAAGGGTAAAATGGTAAAAGTGCAAAAGACTAAGGTTAGGGACATTTTGGTCATTTCGCGTCTAGATTCTCCCGATCGTCATGACGACTCTGGCATACTCTCCCAAGTGTCCTGGGATGTTGTGATATCAAGATTATCTGTTGGCGAGTGTCGGTAAGTCCATATGTGGCTCCGTTCGTCACCCGATTGAGGATTCCGCCCGAACGAAGGTCAGGAAGTTATTTTTCTGAAATTTTTACGAAATTTAACGAAAACGTAGAGAATCAAATTCTAAGACTTACTGTCTCGTTCACGGGTCCATATGAGGTCTTCTGAGCAGTAAAATCATACTGTCAGTGTAAAAACGCAGACCGGACTCCGTTTGAGTTTTTGACTCAAAACTTAATCGTAGCTTCCTACGATATCGTCGAGCATGACTATGGTCTCGGAATATTTTATTTCCATTCCTAAGACCTCGAATAAAACAAAGACATTAAAATACGTGAAAATCGGGGCGTTACATTCCTACCCCTCTTAAAAGAATTTCGTCCTCGAAATTCCGTGACTTAAAACTAAACCCACTTGATCGCTGAAGATTAAGGAAAGAAATTTTCAACAAAGGAAATTTTTCTTGGTCTTGGTCTCAAAAGAAAGTAAGAACGTATACAAAAGAATTTTACCAATCTGGAATGAATATAGGAATATCCAGTATGCAAAAAGACTCTTCAGTAGGTTCGTGAGTGTAAAAATGCATAGCTAATACATGTTTACAACCATGACTCTAATAAAGTTCCTTCTTTCATAAGAACCTTCCAATAAACTTTGGAATCAAAAGATAAACAGTCCGGCAAAAATCAGACTAGATCACCTTCACCAAAAGTAAAAGTGATTAGACTAAGTTTCATCAAGAAACTTCCAGTATCAAGAAGTTGTTTATGTTATAACTCAAGAAATAGTCATAACAAAACTTTCAGTGAAGTAATACGAAAATGTCCAGACCAATGGACACCATATTACCAATTCACTCAATTGTCTAATACATTGAGGAATATGTAGGAGTGTGAACACAAATGTTCCCTTGAGATCAGGCAGCACTAACACAGGTGAAGTAGTCAACCTTCTCTCTAATCCTTGCAAACTTTCCTCACAGGCTTCAGTCCATTCAAACGCTTCATCCTTCCTTTGAAACCACATGACCCAAAAACTTTACTTCGTCGAGCCAAATCTCACACTTGGACAACTTTGCATACAGCTGTTTCTCCTTCAGAACCTGAAGAATCACACTAAGATATTCAGCATGTACTTCCTGGTTTCGCGAATAGATGAGTATGTCGTCTATGAAACAACGACAAACTTATCTAGGTATGGACGAAAGATCCTATTCATGTAATCCATGAATATAGCTGGAGCATTCGTCACACCAAACGGCATCACAAGATACTCGTAGTGCCCATAGCGTGTTCGAAACGCTGTCTTCGGTATATCTTCTGTCTTCACACGAATTTGGTGATAACCCGATCGCAAATCAATCTCGGAGAAAACTGCCGCTCTCCTCAACTGATCCATCAAGTCATTTATTCCCGGAAGATGATACTTGTTCTTAATGGTAACTTCGTTCAACTGGCGCTAATCCACACATAAGCGAGATGTTCCGTCTTTCTTTCTCACCAACAGCACAGGCGTTCCCGACACACTGGGTCTAACGAACTGTTTTTCCCTATAAGTCCACCAACTGTTCCTTCAAGGTTTCCAACTCAGCAGGTGCCATATGCTAAGGTGCCATAGACTCTGGTCCAGTTCCTGGCACAAGATCGATCACAACTCGATGTCTCGAACTGGCGGTAAACCTGGTACATCTTCAGGAAACACTTCCGGAAACTCGTTAGTAACATGTATTCGTTGAGCTCCTCCTCTCAAAGAAACGTTTCCTTGGTTGGCAGTCCAAATCCAGAATTATTCGAATCAGGGAAAACTAATGTTTTGTTTGCACCGTCTAATGGGATATGGTTACAAGATAACCAATTCATCCCTATGATCACATCCATTTGCGAAAGAGGCAAACAGATCAAATCAATCAAAAATGTTCTATCTTTAACAGAAATAGAACAGTTCAAACAGACTTTCGCAGTTATAACAGGCTTTGCAGAAAGTGCAAGAATTACCAAATCTAAGGGTAAGGAAAGATACAGATAAGGTTTTACCCTCCACGACGATCTGACCGTGAATCAAATCTTCCTTTTGAGAAGTCTCAGCATCATCCCCAGTATAAACTCCACTCATTGCCTTAGGCTTCGCTGCTTGCACATCGTTGACAGAATGTCTAGCTTTTGATTGCACACAATCACGTGAAGTATGTCCTGGCTTCCCACACTTGAAGCATATGATCCCCTTGATTAAGCATTCTCTGGTGACATGATTGTTCTTGCCACACTTCATGCACTTCTTTGGGGCGCTTCCAGATTGACTAATACTCCCACTGCTTCCTCCTACAGAACGTTGTTGTTGACCTTGCTGTTTTGAATATGGTTTTGATCGAGATCTATCATCACGACCATTGGTGCCTTTATGGAACCTAGTCGGTCCAGAGTTACATTGCCTTCCTCCACGAGCCTTCATCAGATCTTCGATTACGAAGCATTCATCTACCAAAACCGAGAACTCTTTGACCTCAAGAGGTAGCACCTCTCCTCGAATCTCGTCCCTTAAATCTTCTTCGAACTTTGTGCACTTCCACTCCTCGTCGGGATGACCATGGAAATACCTCGAAGACTTCAGCAGGAACTCAAAACGATCAGCATAATCTTTGACAGACATTACTCCTTGACGTAGCTGCAGGAACTCCATGTCTTTCAATTCGTCTTGCACCCGTCGGAAAACACTCGTTCTGAAGAACTCTGCTAGCGACAACTTAAAAGAAAGCAAAAACATTACTATCCTGCCCAATATCATTCCCCTTGAGAAACAATAACGCAGAGGATAACAAACAATTGTTGTCTTCCTTACAGAAACACAACATAGAGAACAAATAATACAAAAGGATAGACCGAAGTCATCATCCTTTCCAACATTGTTTTCTCTCAAAAACAATAACACTCAGAAACAATCAGAGAAAACACAACACAAACAAGACAGACCATAACCTACAAACCCCAAAAAGACTCGGCCAGCTCCGATACCAAATAATGCAACACCCTTTCCCGAGTGTCACATTCCCGAACGTTTATAAGGCCGAAAATATTTATTAATGCGGAAAAATACGATTTTTCTTTTTCTTTTCTTTTCATAAAGATATAATGGGATTAGTAAAGGTAATAAATAATACTAATAGGTGAACTTAGGTTCACCATGCATTACTAGGACATACATGCAGTATTATAAATACAGAAACAGAAAACGAAAAACAGAAACATCAACATTACTATATACAGACATAAGTCTAATGTATGACTGACATAAGAAAATACAATAAGTACTAGGAGTCGTAGCTCCCAAAAAGTACTACAAAAACTGATATAGTCTGGCCGACAACAAAACTAAAACAGCAAAAGAGTCCACCTCCGAACTCAAAGGGACTGCTGAACCGAACCATCGTTGCGTCCATCTGTTCAAGCAGCAACAGCAAATACCAGCAGAAAACATACAGATATGGGTGAGATTCCCGTTCATCAACACAACAAAACAGCAGTAGTAAAAACGGGACGACTCACCGGGTAACAACGTACCCAACATGCTTACTAAAATTCTCAATGTCAAATGTATTAAGCAGTTGACAGCATAATATCATGTTAAGCAGTTAACAGCATAAAGTAAGGTACTCTTAAACAGTACAATGATGTATAACAGTAATGTAAACACCAATAGCCATACACTGCAATGCAATGTATATGACTTAATGTCAACGTCACTGGGTACTACTCTGACCCCTACTCCATGGAGCTAACAAAACATTCGGAGAGAGTGAATGGGAGGACATGTTCCGGTTTCTGCCAGCCATGAGCAAGATGCTACAACATTCGTAACGTGCACGTATCTGGCTTTACGGTAACACTCTCGACCAAACATGAAAAGTACGGCATCTAGTAGAGGATATCAGTGTATTGCACGGATTCGCCACGACACAGAAGAATCACCAACTGGTCACATGTCAGCCCTTCCAACCCTGATACCTCCAAAAAGACCATTGAAGATCGTCACCGTAAGATTCGCACCCGCATCAAGGTGTAAGCTCAACTCCTAGGCTCAAGGCCTTACAACTATGCACATGAAATGCCAATGCTTACACAAAGCAGATGCGATAAAGCAATGTCTATCCATTGGATAGACCTCAAGGTTCACTAAGTTTCTCTTCCTTAGAAACTACACACATCTTTGTTTTATAAAACATTTATCCATCGGATAAATATCTCGTGATTCCTATGGAATGATCCAGACTGCTTTCAGAATCGCCGACTGTCCCCACAAACCAACACAAGTCTTTTTAGCGTGTTTTGTCCTTACTCACACGCTTTCTAGGAAACTTCCCAGAAGGTCACCCATCCCATAATTACTTTAAGTCAAGCACGCTTAACTATAAAGTTCTTATGTTCTAAGCTCCCGAAAAGAAGATAAATCTTGTTGGTATGGGTAGTACTAATCAATTCTTATATGCCTTCCCTTAACTATACAGTCCCATACCTGCATAGCCTCAGGATTCCTTCCACTGTACAGTCCCATACCTGCACAGCCTCAGGATCTCTCTCATTCCAGTTATCACAAGACAGAAACAATTGAACGGTTAACCTGGATCCGAATCACGGTCCGTCATCGAACTTATTGTTTCAAAACCCAAAACGTTACATGTTTGTGTTTATGTCTTATGAATTATGTCTCAAGTCCTAAGCATTATGAATAAGGATTGAGAATCCTCTTAGATAAGTCTTTAAGCCTTTCTAAGATATTAATCCCTTGTCTTTCAATTAAGGAAACAAGTGTTGATTTCACTTAAGTCTTATGAACTCATTGATGTACTAAGTCATCAATGGTATAGTACATGGTCTTGTTCCACCACATACCATACTTAATTAACCCTTGTCTTCAACTCTAAGTTAATTATTTAACTTAGGTTTTTCACGCATAAAACTTTAAGATTGAGTTAGAAAACTCCTTTTGTAAACCAAACAACTTTTACGATTGAAAACTCATTTGATTTGAAACAACATTTGAACTACTTACTTCACTTCTAGCATTTTCTAAAACTAGCTTAGCGAGAGTACATTCGCTTAGCTAAATTAAGGTAGTGATTCCTCTCTCGCGGGGCGAACAGAAGTTTCACGTCGCGAGGCTGAGAGTTATATTTGCTCCTTATACAAATCCTCTGTATCGCGAGGCGAATATTGTCTAGCGTCGCGAGGCAGAGAACTGTATTTCAAAACGACCTTCTGCATCGCGAGGCGATAATTGTCTCGCGTCGCGAGGCAGAGATGCAATTCTTCACTGCTTAGGCGGTTCGCAGGGCGAGAACTACTTCGCTACGCGAGGCAGAGAAGCTGCATCTTTGCTGCTCGGGCTAGTCCACTGTCTCGCGAGGCGAGGCAATGTTAGCCTGGCGAATGCCTTATCTTCACTCTGCCTCGCGAGGCGAGACGGGGTTCGCTGGGCGAGTGCCCTGTTTTCACTTTTCCTTAACTTCTTCATTAATTCTCTTTTGAAACACTTAGTTTGATTAACAAACCTATGGCTAAAGAAAAGACATTTTCCACTTTGGTGACACACTTAAAAGGTTAAAACTTCATTTGATCTTTGGATCAAAATCACTTTTGTTTCTCTTTGAAAACATAGGTTATGAAATCATGTTTTCATGTTTTTTCTTACTTCAAAACCTTGCTAGATCAAGAACAACACATGTTCTTATATTTCCTCTTACTAAGGCCACCAATGAAAATATAGCTCAAAAGCCTACTACAACACATGAGACTTTGCTTCACCAACAAAGCAAATATAGCTCAAAAGCTCACACCAATTATGACAAACCACAATTACACCTTATTACATCATAACCAAAACATACAAGTCCATCACACATCATAGTCTCATGACCAAGCATAAAAGTCCATACTTGATCTAGTGATCAAAGTAGGTTTTCCAGCATACATGAAAATTATTTTTATTTAATCATATCATCATCAACATATGCTAAAGCACACTGCAACATACTAAAGCATAAACTCATCATGACAATCTTGTTCTCCAAGAGAACTAAACAAAACTTAACAATTAAAAGTGAACCCAAACTAAAAGGTTTCACCCACACATAAAGTAAACAACCATCTTCACCACCACCATCTTGGTGTGATGAGGTTCTTCTCCCCATACCTGTTGAAGAGCAAATTCCCGGATCAAAGTCGGTTGATCGGTTTGTGAACCTTCTGATAATTGTCACCAACTACAAACAACCAAACAATCAAACATTAAACAACAATCAAACCAAACTCAACAATTCTCACAAAGAGGGTTTCGGCCACCCTAAAGAGAATAAAGCTAGGAATTGATCTTGGTTTTCCATTTCATGGATTCAAAGGCATAGGAAAGCTAAGAATGAAATCAAGTGTTAGAAATCAAAAATTGATGAAAACACTATTCATCATCATCAAGAAGGGTTCGGCCCTAATGTGATTTTTGAGCTATGATGAGAGTTGAATCATAAGCTCTTGGGTTTAGGTAGAGATTAATGATGTGAGTTCAAAGAACTTGGTCTTACCTCAAAAGGATTTTTCTACAATTTCCTATGGATTTTCAAAGTTTTGGATCTAAGAAATAATTTTCATGAAAATGGATCTTGATCTTGAAATAAAGAGATATTCAAGAAGCTAAGAGATCATAGAAGTGATCTTACCTTAAAATGAAGGAAGATTGCTCGAGGAATCAAGTGATTCCAACAAGAAATCAAGGAGCTTCAAGACCAACAATGGTGTTTCTTCAAGAGCAACTATGGTGTTCTTCTCTTTTTGAGAGGGCTGTGCGAAAATGTGAGTGTGAGGGGCTGAGTTCAGCCTTAAAACAAGTCACTTAAGGGAAAAATGGTCATTTGCCAAAAGGGTAAAATGGTAAAAGTGCAAAAGACTAAGGGTAAGGGCATTTTGGTCATTTCGCGTCTAGATTTTCCCGATCGTCATGACGACTCTGGCATACTCTCCCAAGTGTCCTGGGATGTTGTGATATCAAGATTATCTGTTGGCGAGTCTCGGTAAGTCCATATGTGGCTCCGTTCGTCACCCGATTGAGGATTCCGCCCGAACGAAGGCCAGGAAGTTATTTTTCTGAAATATTTACAAAATTTAACCAAAACGTAGAGAATCAAATTCTAAGACTTACTGTCTCGTTCACGGGTCCATCTGAGGTCTTCTGAGCAGTAAAATCATACTGTCAGTGTTAAAAACGCAGACCGGACTCCGTTTGAGTTTTTGACTCAAAACTTAATCGTAGCTTCCTACGATATCGTCGAGCATGACTATGGTCTCGGAATATTTTATTTCCATTCCTAAGACCTCGAATAAAACAAAGACATTAAAATACTGAAGAATTAGAAAACGTGAAAATCGGGGCGTTACAAATATCATCTTTCTAGTTCATGTACTCCGGAGATTCTAACTTCCCAACATCGAGCGATAGGCCGTAGTAACACCCGTAACACAATTGTCCTCATGAGTCGGCCTCTCAATTTAGGTCCGAACTCCAATTGTTCCAGGGTACCATGTCTCACCATATCCTGAATAGTCTAGCCCCTGTTCGAGTCCATTCGTGCTGGGTAGCCGACTTACCACCGCACGGGGTCGCGAGGCCAACGGCCACTTGTGGAATCTCAACGCACAGAATTCCCCTATAGATCAAGTGGTCTTAACCGGTTCCATTCTCAACTACGTAAGTTGTAGCTCGGTTTCAAATGGCACGTCTGCCGGTTCATGCATATACACAGAACGTTTTCTGTTTTCTTTTTCGTTCATTCTTTCAATTGTCGAGGCATAAAGCCCACAACTCGTTTCAAAAGGACATTAGGTCCGTTCAAATAAAAAAATAGGACACGAAGTCCGAGTGCTCAATCCTCCAAACACTAGCCCGACGTCTCGGTCACTAGGTTTGGGTTCATCTCAAGAGATCCATCATTTTTCCTTTTAGTCAATCTTTGTCAAAACAACTTTGGAAAACAAAACACTTTTATTGTCCTTGAAATAAAACATTTCTTGATCAAAGAGAACATTTTCCGGGAAAAATACTTTTCGTAAACAAAAACTGTTTTCTTGGATTCCACGTCTTTTTAAAACGCTTTTCTGAAACAAAACACGTTTTGCATGACTTTCCACAAAACCACTTTTCTTTTTCAAAAGGACAAAACTTTTTTTCAAAAAGGAAACTTAACTTTCCTTGAAAAAGCAACACGTTTTCCAAAATCCTCTTTTTGATTTCAAAACGTGTTTTTCAAAACTTTGAATTCGGTTTTCGAGTACTTTAATTAATTATCGAGACATAGCCAGTCACATGCTCATCCAGGATATAATATATATAAATAGGTATCAAATAGTCCATAATCATTACAAAATATCATCCAAGGCATCAATGCCACAAATCATCAACAAGTGTGCACATATGTTTCATTATGTAAAACAATTCCATTTATCATTCAAACACATCTCCAAACGATCAATCAAAAACCTTCGCAACACATATATCAATGAATCACTATGAAGCTACCAAACTCAAATGACTATCTCCCTTTACCTCTCTAGGTCGCTTAATCCAAACTCGAACGATTTTCGACTCCGGCTTCGTCCGCGTCGCCTAAAACAATCAAATACAATTTAATTCAAACAACAATCAACATCAATATACAACATCAAAATATAAATATTCCTTCCCCCAAAAGGTTCAAGGTTCGGCCACTTTTGGTAAAAAGGGTTAGGGATCGCATTTGGTTCCAAATTTTGGATGGTTGGTTCATAAGCTTTGTTAACACTAATACAAGTCCTATGACTCAAAAATATGAAACATTGCTCATGGTTTTTCCTCATGAAGGTCTTGGCCATTTTGGGAAAAAGGGGCCAGAAAATGATTTGGTTTTCCATCACTTGGATTCTAAGACAATAGGAAAAAGTCAAGGATGGAATCAAGAGTTAGAAATCAAAAATTTGATCAAAAACACTATTCATCATCTCTTCTAGGTTTCGGCCACTTTGGGAAAATGAACTAGGATGAGAGCTTGATCATGAGCTCTTGGATTTAGGTAGAGGATGATGAAGTGAGTTCAAAGAAATTGGTTTCCCATTAAAAGGATTTTTCTACAATTTCCTATGAATTTTGAAAGTTTTGGATCATAAACTTGATTTTCATGAAAACAAGATGTGATCTTGAGATTGAAAGACATTCAAGAAGCTAGGAGATCATAGAAGTGATCTTACCTAAGAATGGATGAAGATTGATCAAAGAATCAAGGTTTTCTCAAGAAGAAAATGGAGTTTTTCTCTAAGGAAGAAGATGAGTGTTCTTGGTGTTCTTGGGGCTGTCTTGTGCGTGAATGAGGGCTGAGAAGGGGCTTTCCATCCTTCTAAACGAGTCATTAAGGGTAAAATGGTCATTTGCTTCAGGGGTAAAATGGTAAAAGTGAAAAAGGGTTAAGTTAGGGGTATTTTGGTCATTTCGCATCCAGATTTTTTCGAACGTCATGACGACTCTAGCATGCTCTCCCATGTGATTTGACATGATGTGGCATCAAGGTTATTCGTTCTCGGGTCCCCGTAAATCCATACGCGGCTCCGTTCGTCACCCGATTGAGGATTTCGCTCGAAAAAAGGTCAGGAAGTGATTTTTTTTTTTTAAATTTAACCAAAACGTAGAGAATTATATTCCAAGACTTACTGTCTCGTTTACAGGTCCATCCGAGGTCTCCTGAGCAGTGAAATCATACTGTCAGTGTAAAAACGCAAACTGGGCTCCGTTTGAGTTTTCAACTCAAAACTTAATCGAAGCTTCCTACGATGTCGTTGAGAATGACTATGGTCTCGGAATATTTTATTTTCATTCCTAAGACCTCGAATAAAATATAATTTCATAAATACTGTTTAATTAGGAAAGACTTGAAAATCGGGGTGTTACAGCCACCCTCATGATGACAGTCTGAAAATATCTGGACGTGAAATAACCAAAATGCCTCGATATTTTAAGGAAATTACCAAATTGTCCTTTGGTTATTTACAAGTTTGCCATGATAACAAAATATCTATATCACTCACTCCTCACTTGGCCATTTCGAGCTCTCTCTCTTCTCTCTCTTTTCTCTCTTCTCTTACTTGTTCTTCTTTGTTCTTCAGGTTCTTCACTTGTTCTTCATAAGTTCTTCACAAAAACCACCTTTGATCTTGAAAAAGTTGAAGTTTTTAGTGAAATCAAGTTTCTTTTCTCATAAGTCTTTGAATCTAGAGGTATGATCTCCATCCTAACTCTCTTAATCTCTCTATTTCATCTCTTGAATCTCTTGATTCATGAAGATCAAAGTTTTGATTCATAACATTGAAAATTCACAGAAGAGTGTAAAAAAATCCTTTTAATACCAAATCAATTTCTATCATTTAGTTTCATCATTCTCTTTCACTAATCAAGAGCATGTAACAAAAAGCTTTCTCTAACCCATATGGGTATAAAATGGCCGAAACCTATTGCTTGAAAAAGGTTGAGTTTTTTATTCAAGTTTTGAGTAATAAGCCTTGTTTTAGTGTTAGATATAAGTAAGGATCATCCATCCAAGAGATAAAAATTTTAGGACATCTCTAGCTTATTTTTCTATATAGGGGCCGAACCCTAAGTGATAGGAAATAGGGGAGATTTGTGTTGTTTGATGTTAATGATTGATTGATTGTATTGTTTGTAGTTGGTGACGAGTATTCGGACGAGTAATCGGGAGATTTGCAACCGGTCGACTGACTTTGATCCGGAGGATTATTCATCAACAGGTATGGGGGGTGAACCTCATCACAGCAAAATTGGTGGAGGTGAAAAATGGTTGTTTATGTTGTTTGGGTGAAACTCTTTGGTTTGCGTTCACCACTTTAGTTGTGAAGTTCTCTTGGTGAACAAAGTTTGTAATAACGGTTCTATGTCTAGTAGGTGTTTTTGATGATGTTGATTGGATGAAAAATATTTTCATTGTATGTTGTAAAACCCTACTTTGATCTATAGATCAAGTAAGGATTTTTATGCTTGATTATGATGCAATGATGTATGATTATTGTTTGTCATCACTTTGTGAGCATTTTGAGCTATGACTTGTCTTTTGGGTGAAGCAAAATCATCACTTTTCTTTTGAGGAGGCTTGCGGCCTTAGTTAGAAAAAAATAGAAGAACATGTGTTGTTCTTGAATATTCAAAGTTTTTGAAGTAAGAAAGTGTTTTAATAACATATGTTTCAAAGAAAAACAATAAGTGATTTTGATCCAAAGATCAAATGGAGTTTCTATATTCAAGTGTTTTACTAAAGTGAAAAAAAAAATGTCTTTTTACATTAGCCATAGTTAGACAATTAACTAAGTGTTCTAAAAAGAGAAATGATGGAAGTAATAACATGAAAGTTACCTTAGATTTTAAAAAGATACCACCTTTATATTAGAACCAAGATAACATTCCATTTTCAAATATAAAGAGGACCTCATCCTTAAGTTTGAATAAAATGAATCATAGTTACAAAATTAGATGAGATTATATTTCCTTTACACTAACTTAGAACATGGTTTTACACTAAGCTAGTAAGGAAAAGTCTTTTCAAACTAGTTAAGGTACTTTACCTTAAGTTTGTAACAAAGTTCTTTCAAGTCAATGGGTTTTCAATTAGGAAGGTTTTGGTTTACAAAGAGAGTTTCAACTCTAAATCATAAAGTTTTACGTGTAAAAACCTAAGTTAAAGTAATTAACTTAGAGTTGAAGACAAGAGATAATTAAGTATGGTATGGGGTGGAACAAGACCATGTACTATACCATTGATGACTTAGTTCATCAATGACTTCATAAGACTTAAGTGAATCAACACTTATTTCATTATTTGAAAATCAAGGAGTTAATATCTTAGAAAGGATCAAAGACTTATCTAAGAGAATTCTCAATCCTTCTCCATAATACTTAGGACTTGAGACATAATTCATAAGACATAAACACAAACATGAAATGTTTTGGGTTTTGGAACGGTAGTTCGATAACGGACCGGTGATTTGGATCCAGGTCAATCATTCAATTGTTTCAGTCTTGTGATGGCTCGATCCCGAAGGGATCATGAGATTTATCCAGTGGATAAAAGTTTTGTAATACAAAGACGCGTATAGTTCCTAAGGAAGAGAACCTTAACGAACCTGGAGGTTTATCCGGTGGATAAACATTGCTTTATCGCATCTACTTTGTGTAAGCATTGGCATTTCATTGCATGAGTTGTAAGGCCTTGAGCCTAGGAGTTGAGCTTACACCTTGATGCGGGTGCAAATCTTACGGTGACGATCTTAAATGGTCTTTGGAGGTATCAGGGTTGGAAGGGCTGACATGAGACAAGTTGGTGATTCTTCCGTGTCGTGGCGAATCCGAGCAATACACTGATATCCTCTACTAGATGTCGTACTTTTCATGTTTCGTCGAGAGTGTTTCCGTAAAGCTAGATACATGCACGTTACGAATGTTGTAGCATCTTGCTCATGGCTGGCAATAACCGGAACATGTCCTCCCATTCACTCTCTCCGATGTTTTGTTAGCTCCATGGAGTTGGGGTCAGAGTTTTACCCTTGTGGCATATGGCATTGAGTCATGTACATTACATTGCATTATATGGCTGTTGATGATTACATTTACTTATTGTACGTCGCTGTTCTGTTTTTCGAGAATGCCTTATCTTATGTTGCTAATTGTTTAACATGATTTATGTTGAGATTTATGGTAAGCATGTTGGGGACGTTGTTACTTGGTGAGTCGTCCCGTTTTTACTTCTGCTATTTTGTTGTATTGATGATCGGGAATCTCATCCATATCTGTATATCTTTTCTGCTGGTATTGTTGTTGCTACCTAAGCAGATGGACATGACGACGGTTCAGTTTAGCTTTTACTTTGAGTCTGGAGGGTACTTTTTTTGCTGTTTAGTTTTTGGTCAGGCTGTGTCAGGTATCTGTTGTACCTTTTTGGGAGCTGTGACTCCTAGTACTTATTATATTCTTGTGTCAGTTATGCATTGGACCTATGTCTGTATGCAATACTATTTCTATTTCTGTTTCTGTATTTTAATTCAGTATGACTTCTAGAAATGCATAGTGAACCTAAGTTCATTTATTATTACTTACCTTTACCAATCCCATTACATCTTTGTGAAAAGAAAAAAAAAAGAAAATCGTATTTTCCGCATTAATATTATTTTCGGCCTTATAATCGTTCTGGAATGTGACACTCGGGAAAGGATGTTGCACCAACAACTCATGTTCCATAACCATCATGACAAACACATGTAACACCTTCCTACTCAGAGCATCTGCTACCCCATTAGCTTTCCCCGGGTGATACTGTAACTGGAAGTTATAGTCCTTCATAAATTCCAGCAACCGTCTCTGCTTCATGTTGAGCTCTTTCTGATCGGACAGGTACTTCAAACTCTTATGATCGATGAAGATATTGAACATCGAACTATACAAGTAGTGCCTCCAAATATTTAACGCAAAGACCACCGCTGCTAACTCCAGATTATGAGTAGGGTAGTTCTTCTCATGCACTTTCAACTGTCTCCAGGCATACACTACCACTTTCCGATTCTGCATCAGAACACAGCCTAACCCCTGGTATGAAACATCACAGTACACTTCAAAAGGTTCACTTGGATCTGGTAACACCAACATTGGCGAAGTAGTCAACCTCTTCTTCAACTCTTGGAAACTCTGCTCACAGGCTTCATTCCACTCAAAAGCTTTATCCTTCCTCGTCAACTGGGTAAGGGGTCCTACAATCTTTGAAAATCCCTCGATAAACCTCTGATAATACCCAGCCAAGCCCACAAAACTGCGTATCTCAGTCACTGTGGTTGGTTTCTCCCACTCAAGAACTGCTTCAACTTTTGAAGGATCTATAGCAATTCCTTCCTTTGAAATCATGTGACCCAAAAACTGCACTTCGTCGAGCCAAAACTCACACTTAGACAGCTTCGTGTACAACTGTTTCTCCTTCAAAACCCAAAGAACCATACTAAGATGTTTAGCATGTTCTTCCTGATCTCGAGAATAGATGAGTATGTCGTCTATGAAGACAATGACAAACTTATCTAGGTAGGGACGAAAAATCCTATTCATATAATCCATGAATATGGCTGGAGCATTCATCACCCCAAAAGGCATCACAAGGTACTGGTAGTGCCCATAGCGTGTTCGAAACGCCGTCTTTGGTACATCCTCTGCCTTCACACGAATCTAGTGACTGCCCGATCGCAGATCGATTTTGGAGAAAACTGCCGCTCCCCTCAACTGATCCATCAAGTCGTCTATCCTCGGGAAAGGATACTTGTTTTTAATGGTAGCCTTGTTCAACTGGCGATAATCCACACATAAGCGAGAAGTTTCATCTTTCTTCTTCACTAACACCACAGGAGCTCCCCACGGCGACACACTGGGTCTAACAAAATTGCTTCCCTAATAAATCCTCCAATTGTTCCTTCAAGGTTTCCAACTTTGCAGGTGCCATATGATACGATGCCATAGACACGGGTCCTGTTCCTGGCACAAGATCAATCGAGAACTCGATGTCCCGAACTAGCGGTAAACCTGGTAAATCTTCAGGAAAGGCTTCCGGAAACTCGTTTGCAATAGGCACATGCTCTAAGACTAGCTCACCTTTGGCCTCCAAAGAAGATAGCAACATGTATCCTTGAGCTCCTTCTTTCAAAGAAGCGTTTACTTGGTTGGCAGTCAAAAATCCAGAATTCTCAGAACTAGGAAAGAGTAAGGTTTTGTTTGTACGGTCTAACAGGATATGGTTAGAAGATTACCAATCCATCCCTAATATTACATCCATTTGCAAAAGAGGCAAACAAATCAAATCAATCAAAAAATTTCTATCTTCTACAGAAATTGAACAATTCAAACACACTTTTGAAGTTATAACAGGCTTTGCAATAGGTGTAGAAATTACTAAATCAAAAGGTAAAGAAGATACAGACAATCCCAAAAGGTTCACACAGCCATATGCAATAAAGGAATGCGTTGCGCCTGAATCAAAAAGTACAGTTAAGGTTTTACCTTCCATGACACATTGACCTTGGATCAAATCTTCATTCTGAGAAGCCTCAGCGCCGCTCACAGTATAAACTCTACCCCTTGCCTTAGGCCTCGCTGCTTCCACATTGTTGACAGAATGTTCAGCTTTTGGTTGCACACAATCGCGTGAAATATGCCCCGGTTTCCCACAGCTGAAGCATATTATCCCTTTGATTAAGCATTTTCTTGTGGCATGATTCTTTCCACACTTCATACATTTGATTGGGGCGTTTCCAGACTGACTGAAACCCCTACTGCTTCCTCCCACAGAATGTTGTTGTTGATCTTGTTGCTTTGAATATGGTTTCCATCGAGATCTGTTGTCACAACCACTGTTGCCTCTGTGCAACCTAGTCGATCTAGAACTCTGCGCTCGCTTGTCCTTGCCAGGCTCCAAGCTCTCGATTTGGTGACACTTTTCCATCAGCCTAGGAAACACAGAAATCTCAAGAGGAACCGCAACCCTTTTCAAATCGAGCCTCAGACCCCTTCGAACTTCTTGCATTTCCACTCCTCTCTTGGGTTGTCTAGGAAGTAGTTTGAGAACTTCGTCAAGCTTTCAAACTTGGCCTCGTACTTAGCTACAGACATTCCCCCTTGTCTCAGCTGGAGGAACTCCATCTCTTTCTTGTGCCTCGCACTTGCAAGAAAGTACTTTTGCAGAAACTTCTCCTTGAAAGCATTCCAGTCTATAACTTGTTGATCATGCATTAGCACCTGACAGGCTCCTTCCCACCAGTATTCAGCATCTTCCACCAGCATATATGTTGAGTAGACAACCTTGTCATTCTCGGTACACCTCATAGCTCCAAAGATCTTCTCCAAAGTCTGGATCCAACACTCATCTTACTTAAGATTGAACTCACCCTTAAACTAAGGTGGGTTCCTATGGAGGAATTCATCCAATCCTCTACCCCCAGCAGCTCTCTCATCACTTTGAACCATCACAGCAGCCATCTCCCGTATAGCGTTCACAGCAGCATTCAGGTTTTGAACAGCCATCGCTACCTTCAAAACCAGAATTGTCAAACTCAAGGGACCACAGCACAACGAAAGCAAACAAAATTATCTTCCTTGAGGAGATAACAACAAAGAAACACACAGAGAACACACAGCACAAAGAAGCCAGACCAATACCGCAAACCCGAAAGACTCAACCAGCTCTGATACCAAATAATGCAACATCCATTCCCGAGTGTCACATTCCCGAACGATTATAAGGCCGAAAATAATATTAATACGGAAAATACAATTTTTTTTTTCTTTCTTTTCGCAATGATGCAATGGGTTTAGTAAAGTAAGTGATAATAAATAAACTTAGGTTCACCATGCATTTCTAGAAACAATACTGAATACAGACATAAGTCCAAGCCTAACTGATAATAAGCACATGAGTAAGTACTTGGAGACGCAGCTCCTCAAAAGGTACGAATGACAACAGGACACGATCTGGCCAAAATAAAACAACAAAAGGAGTCTCCCTCCGGACCCAAGTTAGACGCTGAACTGAGTCATCGTCGCGCCCACCTTGTTAAGCAGAAACAACAATACAAGCAGAGAAAATATACAGATATGGGTGAGATTCCCAATCATCAACACAGAAAAATAGCAGAAGTAAAAACGGGATGCCGCACCAAGTAATAACATACCCAACATGCATACCATAAATCTTAATATATCATGTTAATTAATTAACAGCATAAGAAATCTTCAAAATAGAATAGTGATGTACAATAAGTAATGTAATCATCAACAGCCATGCAATGCAATGCGATGTACATGACTCAATGCCATATGCCATAAGGGTAAACTCTGACCCCTACTCGATGGAGCTAACAAAACATCGGAGAGAGTGAATGGGAGGACATGTTTTGTGTATGCCAGCCATAGGCAAGATGGTACAATATTCGCAACGTGCATGTATCTGGCTTTACGGAAACACTCTACAACCAAACATGAAAAGTATGGCATCTAGTCGAGGATATCAGGGTATTGCTCGGAGTCGCCACGACATAGAAGAGCTACCAACTGGTCACATGTCAGCCTTTCCAACCCTAATACCTCCAAGACTATTTAAAACGTCACCGTAAGATTCGCCCCCCGCATCAAGGTGTAATCTCAACTCCTAGGCTCAAGGCCATACAACTCATGCAATGAAATGCCAATGCTTACACTAAGCAGATTCAATAAAGCAATGTCTAACCACTGGATAAACCTCAAGGTTCACTAAGGTTCTTTTCCTTAGGAACTATACGCGTCTTTGTATTATAAAACTTTTATCCACTGAATAAATTTCATGATCCCTTCGGGATCGAGTCATCACAAGACTGAAATAATTGAACGACTTTCTTGGATCCGAACCACCGGTCCGTCATCGAACTATTGTTTCAAAACCCAAAACGTTTCATGTTTGTGTTTATATCTTATGAATTATATCTGGAGTCCTACGTGTTATGAAGAAGGAATGAGAATCCTTTTAGAGAAGTCTTCGATCCTTTCTGAGATATTAATTCCTTGAGTTTCAAGTAGCGAAATAAGTATCGATTCATTTAAGTTTTATGAAGGTATTGATGAACTAATTCATCAATGGTATAGTGCATGGTCTTGTTCCACCATATACTATACTTAATTATCTCTTTCTTTTGTTCTAAGTTAATTACTTAACTTAGGTTTTCGTGCATAAAACTTTACGATTTGAGTTGAAAAACTCTCGAGTTAAGACTTTGTAAACCAAAACCTTTCTAATTGAAAACTTATTTGCTTTAAAAGAACTTTGTTACTTGCTTGAAGTAAAGTACCTTAACCAATTTGAAAAGGTTTTTCCTTACTAACTTAGTGTAAAACCGTGATCTAAGTTAGCGTAAAAGAAATGGAATTTCATTTATTTTGAAATGCTTATTTAATTGGTTAACGATGCCTAATAGTAGAACATATTTTCACCTTAGTTAAAAACACTTGAGGGCCTAACCCTTAGTTGATTCTTGGATCAAATTCAGTTTTTGTTTGTTTTTGAAATACAAGTTACTAAAACACTTTCTAACTTTCAAAAACATTGAAGTTCAAGAACAAACTCATGTTCTTCCTTTTCTAGTATCCATGGCCGAATACTATGCCATAAGGATGTGAAGATTTTGCTTCACTAACTTTTCAAGTAATAGCTCAAAATGATCAAAATATTATGATGAACAATAATCATACATCATTCAATCATAAACAAGCATGAAAATCCTCACTTGATCTAGAGATCAAAGTATGGTTTTCAACATACATGAAAATATTTTTCCATCCAAGCATACATCATCATAAGCATATACTAAGTATAGAACCATTATTACAATCACGTTCTCAAAGAGAAGTCCACCAATAAAGTAGTGAACCCAAGCAAAAGGGTTTCACCCCAACAAAGCATAAACAACCATTTTCATCTTTCACCAATTTTGGTGTGATGAGGTTCACTCCCCTTACCTTTAGTGAAGAGGTGTTAGTGAAAGGAAACTCCAAGCTCCTTAAACAAAGGATGGTCGAATCATATAGGAGAAAAAGGTGAGATCTTTAACTTGTTTTCATGAAAATGAAGAACTAGAAGATGATTACTCAAGGTAATAAGCAAGGAAATGAAGAGAAAAAGGATTTAGAAGCTCACCAACTCAAAAACAACTTCAAGATTTTGGATGGTGTTCTTTGTGCTCAAGTCACCAAAGTTGATCCTTGGATCAAGAAAAGATGAAGTATGATTTTAGAATTGAAGAAATAAGTTCGGATGATGGTTTTGAGTGAAGGGCCAAATGGATGAAGAACAGAGAAAAGAGAGGATTTGAAGTTTTGAGAGAAAAGGGTGTTAGATCTTTTAGAAGTGTAAAAATGAAGTTCGATGGTGTTTCTTTGACTTAATGGCCGAATGGCCTTTTGCTTTATGACCAAGATATTTGTTAGAGTGTGATGGGAAAATAAAGGGCCAAGATCTAATGGAAGTGCATAGGTGTTGCTTCCATAAAAGTTGTAGAGGTTAACCAAATGTAGGTAGTTTAGCTTTTTCCATGAAAGAAAAGTTGACAAAGTGAAAGTTGTCATGAATTGACAAAAAGATGATTGTGCATACTCTACTTTATTGTAGAGAGTTATGGTTAGATTTTAGGTTGAAAAGACAAAACCGGTCTGTGTTTTCCACTGACAGTAAAATTTTACCGATAAGAAAACCTAATTTTGACTCGGGAACGAAACGGTTAGGTTTTTATCTAATTCACGATGACTTTGGTTACTTTGAAATATTTCAGGAAAAGTGAAATAAGATATTTTATTTGGGCGAAATATTAAATCGGGAAATTGACGAAGTCGAAAATGGACATCCAGAGACAAAACCGGACACCGGACAAGAGATGCTGGTCACCTGAGTGCGATAAGTCAGTGGGTGAGTCACCACCATGACTCATCATATGTCATGATTACTTCTCTAAAAATATCTAGATATTTATGAAGGAAAAGACCATTTTGTCCTTAGCCTTTTTGTGAAATACTAATTTTGTCCCTATGTGATTTTACTCTTTTATCCCTAAGAACTAATGGAATCACACTTTTGCCCTTCTCAGTCACTATAGTCATGATTGCTTTTCTAAATATCAAACATACTTTATGATGGAAAAGACCATTTTTGCCCCTAGAAACTAATGGAAACCCATCCTTGTCCTATGACTCATTATTTGTCATGATGGCTTCCTAGAAAATATCTTGGATTCCTTGCGAATAGACCAAAATACCCTTGGACTTCTTTATGAGTTCCATTCATGTCCAACTAGTGTTTTGACAACTATAGGTTATTAGTGAGTGTCCTGACTCAAAACAACATAGCAAAAACAACATAGCAAGCTCAAAACAATATATTATGGTCATTAAGCTCATAATTGAAATTCAATATGAATTTTCAATTATTAACTATTCTTACGATTATTATTAATCAGGTTGTGTTCTCGGTCAAGTTATCCACACAAACAGTTACAAGACAGCTATAGGAATTTTGGAATGTTACATCTCTCCCACGTCGAGTCTCCTGTCACAGGGTCGCATTCCACTCTTATCAAGGGAATATGTTTGTCGCGCAGTTCTTTATCCTTCTATCCACTTCGCACAGGTAAAGCCTCATACTCAAGGTTTTCTTTTAGTTTTATTGATTTGGGCTTTAACACGTGCGATGGATCAGGGTAGAACTTTCTAAGCTGTGATACGTGAAAGACGTCATAGAGATTGGATAAGTTAGGCGGTAAGGCTATTTGGTAGGCTACCTGACCAATTCGGTGAAGAATCTGAAATGGTCCTATAAATCTGGGTGTAAGCTTTCTAGATTTGATTGCTCTGCCCACTCCAGTTCTTGGGGTAACTCTCATGAAGACATGGTCTCCCTCCTGGAACTCCAAAGGTCTCCTCTTTTTGTCGGCATAACTCTTTTGCCTATCCCTTGCGGCCTTCATCTCTCCCGAATCTTACGGACTTGTTCCGTTGTTTGCTGTACCAACTCTGGACCCAACAACTTACTTTCTCCAGTTTCAAACCAACACAACGGAGTCCTGTACTTCCTTCCGTACAGTGCCTCGTATGGCGCCATACCAATACTTTAGTGGAAACTTTTGTTGTAAGTAAACTCAATCAGTGGAAGGAACTCGTCCCAACTTCTTGTGTTCTCCAACACATACGCCCTCAAGAGATCCTCCAAAAAATGAATTGTTCGTTCTGCCCGATCATTCGTTCCACAGGAGATTCAAGAAACTGCTAGTTACTCTAATCATCCCAAGAATCAACCAATCCTCGACAATTTCCACTACGAGATTCATATCCCTAAACTGCTCGATCAACTCTGGCTCCTTTACCATCATTGTAGATACGTGTAGGGATTTCTTACTGAGCGCATCTGCTACGATGTTCGTCTTATCTGGATGGTATTGCAAGTCGAATTCATAATCCTTTATGAAATCCATCCACCCCCTCTGCCTCAGTTCGATTCCTTCTAGTCAAACAGATACTTCAAGCTCTTATGGTCGCAAAATAAGCTGAATTAAGCACCATACAGATAGTGTCTCCATATCTTCAATGCAAACATTATCGCAGCTAGCATCAGATTGTGTGTTGGGTAGTTCCGCGCATGTGTTCTCAACTTCCTAGAGGCATACACCGCCACTTTTCTTTCTTGCATGAGCACACAACCCAAACCTTGATAAGACGCATCACAGTATACATCGATTCGTCCTAAAGGATCTGGAAAAACCAACACTAGCGATGTGGTCAACCTTCGCTCCAGCTCCTGAAAACTCTGCTCACAGGCTTCTAACCACTCAATGTCGTCCCTTTTCTCTTTAACTGTGTCATAGGTAATGCAATCTTCGAGAATCCTTCCTTAAAACGTCGATAGTAGCCCGCTGAACCAAGAAAGCTTCTCACCTCCCTTAAAGACTTAGGGTTTTGCCAACTAACTACAGCCTCGACCTTTGAAGGATCCACTGCGATTCCATCCTTACTGATCACATGGCCTAAGAACTATACTTCCTCTAACCAAAACTCACACTTTGACAGGTTAGCATAAAGCTGTTTGTCCTTCAACACTTGCAGCACCCCACAAAAATGCTCTTGGTGTTCCTCTTTACTCGAAGAGTAAATAAGAATGTCATCGATAAACACGACGACAAACCTGTCTAGGAATGGCTGGAAGATCCTGTTCATATAGTCCACGAACACAGCCGGAGCATTAGTGACACCGAAAGGCATAACCAAATACTCGTAGTGACCATACCGACTCCGAAAACCACTCTTCGGCACATCCTCCTTCTTCACCCGGATTTGATGGTAACCAGATCGCAGATCGATCTTGGAAAACACAGTTGCTCCTTTCAACTGGTCCATCAAATCGTCTATCCTTGGTAGTGGGTACTTATTCTTTATCTTCACTTTATTCAGCTGACAATAGTGCACACACAACCTTGAGCTCCCATCCTTCTTCTTCACAAACAATATCGATGCTCCCCACAGAGATGCACTAGGTCTGATGAACTCCTTTCCTAGCATCTCATCCAACTGCTTCTTAAGTTCCACTAACTCTACTGGAGACATCCGATACAACGCTATCGAAATAGGCCTAGCCCTCAGTACAAGGTCTATAGTAAACTCTACCACTCTCTCTAGCGGCAGTCAGGGAACATTGTCACACTTCCTCACAATAGGAAAAGCTTCCACACTAGGAGTTTCCCTCGCTTCCAAGGAGAACAACACCACACACTCCTTCGATCGTCCACCAGTCGGAATACTCTCGTCGGCAGGCATCAATCCAGATTGCTTCAAGAAACAAAGGGTTTTGTTTGAAAAACCTAACACTACATGGTTGGCCGAAAGTCAATCCATGCCTAGGATGACATCTATCTGTTGCATAGGCAAACGGACAAGGTCTACAACAAAAGTATGATTTTCTATTGTGATAGGATATTTCAAGTAGAAAAACAAGGTGGTTAAAGATTCACCCGTAGGTGTAGAAACAATGAGATCGTACGGCAGTGAAGAAACATGCTATCCTAAATAATCCATGCACTCGAAGGATATAAAAGAATCAGTAGCTCCCGAATCAAATAGAACAGACAAGATTTTTCCTGAAACTAGACATTTACCTTGTACTGGATCAGGGCTTCAATAGATTTCAGATCCCCTTACGGGAAACACACTCCCAATGGTTTGTGTCCTACTATGTTGGCTAGCTCCTTCTCGTGCCACTACTCTGAGCTCTTCCACTCTGTTCTAGGAACTGACCCCCTTCTGCTAACCCTAGGCTTACAGTCTGCAACATAGTGGCCCATCAGACCACAACTCAAGCACTTGATGTTTTGTGTCCTCCGACAATTGTTGATCAGATGCGGTCCTCCGCATCAAAAGCATGTTTGGATCCCTTGTTGTGCTTGGCTTGAGCAACCACCTCCATAACTAGCAGATTGCTGAACTGGGCGATAATAGGGTCTTGCCCTCTATTGGAACCTTCTACTTTTACCTCTCTAGTTATTGCGAATGGGTCCACCACTTCCAGCTTGCGATTGAACCATCCTCGTTCGATCGTGTCCCTCCAACACTGTGCATTTCTCAACTAGATCTGAGAAGGATCTAATGCTCAAAGGCAGCACCACTCTTTTCAGTTTGGGTCTTAACCCGTCTTCAAACCTCTGACACGCCCACTCCTCGTCAGGGTGCACTTGGTAGAATTGGGAAAACTTTAGCAATGACTTAAATCGCATTGCGTATTCTCCAACTGATCTATGTTCTTGCCTTAAACTATACAAAACTTTTTCTTTCTCCTCCCTCACACACCTTGGAAAATATTTCTCAAGAAAACTTTCCTTGAACGGCTCCTAGGTCATAATTCTCCCCTTGGCCTCTAACAGCCTGGCCTTGTTTTTCCACCAAGCTTCTACTGCTGTAACTAGCATAAAGGCAACATATGTGACCTTTCGGTCCTCTAGGCAGTGTATAGCCACAAAGACCTTCTTAATCTCTTACAACCACAACTCTACAGCTTCAGTGTTGCACATCAGACACTCTACCCTATTCTAACATAGTTGGTACACCTCGGATACCAACCAACGAAGCAAGTACACTTCCTAAATTCACAGTCCGATTAGAATCGAACTGCTCCGAAACCACCAAAATGAGACATCCTTGCGAACATCACATTTGTCCCACACTTAAATTATTAACTATGCCTTAACCGTATTATAACGTTAACGCTTTAGTCAGGAAACAAGTGAAAGAAAAAGGACAACATAAAAACATACAACAACATGCGTAAAATGGTAAAGGTAAACACTCAGAGTAAAACACAGATAAAAAAATATAACTTTACAATAACATGCGTAACCGGCCCTATCAGTAGGGCGTTAATATTATATATAAGCGACTTTACATAAAAACTGAAAAGAGTAAAACAAATATATCAAGGACTCAAAAACTCTCCAAAAGCTCACCATCTCTCTTCCACCCACTCTCAAAACATATCAAAACAACTCACCTCACAAGCCTAGAGCGGATGCATTGAGAGTACCATGCCCTCAGCGGCGTGTATACCTAGAGCTACCTTGTCTTTCGTCATAGTACGCCTATAAACTCGCATAGATACGTGCTCGGACAAAGAACTAGACACGACGATCTGCCTTCGTCGATAAGTCCTCAGGTACCGCTCCGATCTCCTCCACTGCCCACGCAAAACAAAACCTCCTCTACTCATGACATGCGAAGATGGTAGCATCGCCCACATAAAATCTTGGTCACGAGGCCTCGGTGAGTACCACATCTGAGAAAAGGGAAGAAACTGGGTCACACGGTAAGGTCCAACAATGTCCTCGAAAGGTGAGCCACATCTCCTGAACAGGAGGCTGATCGTTTCGGTGTATATTGTCAAGAACGTAGAGGGGTCCACCTGCCACCCCTCGTCGTAATGGTAGATGATCTCAAGATTGCTCAGCACAGGACCAATAAGAGTGCTTCCTCGTTCCACACAAGAAGGTTATCTTGGCTGGCTCGGAATGTTAGCCTGTACCTTAGAATAGCTCGGGGATTAGTCGGAATAACTAGGCTTGTTCACGCATCACGACACGATAGGAGCAACCCCATTCGTCACTATAGATCGATCCCGAGTTTGGTTACATCCCCAAGGCCACATAGACCGCCCCCTCTACTTTCTGTATCCTCACCCAGGTACAACTAACCTCGTACGACAATTGGCATCCCATATAACCATCATACGGCCCCGCCACTTGGTCACTATGATATACAACAAACATCCTCAACGAGCTGATACCGGAACCTCACACCTAACACTCAGATACAATCACGATGCCTCGCATCAACACAGCTAGCGCCACGACGCCTCACGTCCATGAGCCACAGCTCAAAAGCCATAAGGACCATCATGGTATTAATCCGATCACACAATATCACCTCACAGCCACTCAACCAAATAACAGGCATGCAACAATGTACAACATACACGACAATATTTCCATAGACAAAACATATCAAGAAGTCCAATAAAGCAGACAGGCACATAGACAGGTAGTTCATCCAATCACATCAAATAGCACAACAACAGATATCACAATTCAACTTCAAACGACAATTAACTAACCTAGGGTACAATCCTAGCAGTGATAGACCAAAGTACACTAAACCCAGGGTTTAGGTACTTTGTCAAGGCTCAACCTCTAGTAGGTTTAGGGTTCTCCTACAAACAAACAGAAATGTTATACTATACTTGATTCCCCAAAGATAACAGCATCTTTCTCCCCACTACCTTATAGTAAGCGGGTGATCACGAACAAGATCACCAAGCCACCAATAACACCACCACAAGCTTGCAGCCACCACCACGAGGCAGCCACCACCACTATAACACATTTCGTTACACTAGTAACCCGAAATAAAACCGTTTAAATAAAACATGGTGAAATAAAAATTTTCATAATAAAGTACTTAATGTAGTAGTAATAATAATAATAATAATAATAATAATAATAATAATAATAATAATAATAATAATAATAATAATAATAATAATAATAATAATAAAAGGTCTTTTCATCATAGAATCCTCAAATCTGAAATAGCATAATTGATCCAAAAACTCTTAAAATAAGGCGCCAACTAAAATCGAAAAGTATAAAATAAAATAACTAAGGTCTAGCCACAAACGACTCCAGTACATTATAATACTAACCAATGTTATAGATAACACTAGAAAATAACTCAAGCTTCAAACCTACTCGGTCTCAGGAATATCGTCCTCGTGCTCGGAAAATAACACTACTAATGAGATGAGAATCCCGGTGAATAAAAACAGTTATAAATTATTTTCACAAACAGTGTTATTCTCAGCCGGTGCAGTAACCGGAAAAACAACCATGGAACCTGGTATTTTCGAAAATAATATAATTTTCTATAATATCAATAATATAAAATATTCAGACCAACACACCATATAATTCAAATATCATCATTTAACATTTAATTCATGCACTGATTCTACCAACCATAAACACACAACAATGGCATCCCAATGCCCACCTCTCTTTATAAGAGGTGTTTCGACATCCCATTCTTGGGTGATGTAACTAATTTTCGATACCCTATTCTTTGGTTGTATAACTCATATTCCGACATCCCAATTAATTGGGGATGTAACTATTTTCGATACCCTTTTATAGGCAGCATAACTCATATTCCGACATCCCAATTAATTGGCGATGTAACTATTTTCAATATCCCTTTCATAGGCGGTATAACTCATATTCCGACATCCCAATTAATTGGCGATGTAACTATTTCGATACCCCTTTCATAGGCAGTATAACTCATGTTCCGACATACCATTTCCTAGCAATGTAACCATTTCGATACCCCTTTCTTAGGCGGTATAACTCATATTTTGACATCCCAATTAATTGGCGATGTAACTATTTTCGATACCTCATTCATAGGCGGTATAACTTATACAACAAACATCTTTATTGATAATCAAATCATCATGTCAATTCAACATTATATCACACTTATCATATAAGATCATGCCAAAACAACACATAGATATTCCAAAACTCATCTATATCTCATGACAATTACATCACATACAAAGCTTGTCAACTGAATCATCAATGACCACAAAATTTAGATAGTATAGACATTCAATCATGGCATTCATATCTCCAAAAACTCTAATTAAACATTAATTTCGTTTTTTATAAAACACCCTAATTGAGAAAATAGGATTTGATCAAAACATGTATTTTTCCATGGAAATCTCACTGTAAATCATTATATAAACCAAACCCCTTTAATAAATTCGTTTGCACCATGGAAGGGTAAGAAAAAGGTCGTTTTTACTCACCTCTTGTAGACCTCTAACAGATCCAAGCGTTTCCTATGGCGAATCCTAGTGTTCGCCAAGCATTCTCTCCTTCTTCCTCTTTCCTTGCTCCTTCTTCTCCAAATCCTTGTATTTCTTCTCTTCTTAGCCGCTTATGAGTTTCTAGGTGTAATTAGGGTTCAAAATCGCACACTAAGAGTGTTAAAGTTCTATTTATAGAGACCTAAAAGCCCATAACGCGTAAAAACGCGTCATGGTCCACTTATCCAGTATCCAGCTCGGTATTTCTCACATATCTTGAGTTAAAGACATCCAAAAATTATGATCTTTATATAGCTGAAAAGATAAAAAATAAATATCTACAACTTTGATGAAGACTAAAAAATCTGAATCGAAAGTTTAGAGGGTAAAAAATGGGATAAAAGTTAGGAAAATAGTGCCAACGCTAGAACCCGAACAGCATGTACGAATTTGGATATAACTTGAGCTAAAAGAATCCAATTTGGATGAATTTGGTGTCTATGGAAAGCTAAGAGATAGTGCTACAATTCATATGAATACATTGAGTCCAAACGATATAATTATGAAAGGTAAAAAATACAATTTAAGGAGGTCTAGATTTTGGGAAGTTACACTATGCACATTGCCGCCGCCACCTCTCTACTTCTTCCATCGGAATCATCTATTATAAGCCCCCCAAACTCTATTAATTTTATTTTCTAATGTTAATGCCTATTTGTATTTTTATTTATTTCTTGGGATGTTACATTTTCTCCCCTCCTTTAAGAATTTCGTCCCTGAAATTAACTTAACACTCGCGTACGAAGCAAATAAAGGTAGTGTACCTTCAAAAACGAGGTTTGGGTATTGGCGCACCAAGTCTTCTTCCAGTTTCTAAGTAGCCTCTTCTGGAGTCAATCCTTCCCAAAACATCTTCACCAATGGTATCATCTTATTCCTTAGAGTCCTAGTGCTCTTGTCGATGAGTTGAAAAGGCCTGAATCTATCAAGTTATCCTTCAGTTGAATTGACTCAAGAGCTATTACGAGTGAAACATCAGGTATGTACTTTCGGATTTGAGAAACATAGAAGGCGTCATGAAGATTTGACAACTGTGGTGGAAGAGCCAATTAGTAAACAATAGACCCGACTCTTTTTAGAATTTGAAAATGACCCATGAAACGAGGATTTAGTTTTCTGACTTTCATTGACCTCCCAACCCCAGTCTTAGGAATGACTCTCAAGAACACATGTACCTCTCCCTAAAATTCTAAAGACTTCCTTTTCTTGTCGGCATAATACCCTTTGAGACAACCCCTTCCTAGGAGGTCCCATTGGTAACCCCACTTATAATTATTAGCGTTATAGCGTAGCGTAGTAGTATAAAATTTGCGAAAATATTAAAACATACAACACATACTGATACCATAGTAATATAAACAGACATAAGAGTATCGGCTCCATCAGTAGAGCCTACAACAACTGATGCCAAATATAAAAGACTTCAGAGTATACAGTAGATAAAATTAAAAGCATAACAACGGAAATAAAGGCAAGTCAGAGATCCTCTCCTAGCACTCAAAGTCCCCCAGCATCGGGATTCGAGGCTCTCCCGCCAGCATCAGGCTCAACAGGTATACCGTCAATCTCCTCTGGAAAATCCTCATCAGGGTCTTCTCGTACAGTCGAGAACAAAGAAATACAACATAGAAAAGTACAGGGGATAAGAAACAGTAATATGCTATACATGGGAAAAACAGCGATATAAATAATGTATATAGATAGCAACACACCAAATCACAACTGACAACCAAACAACTTCCGGATAATTTTTCCCTTAACTACTGCCTCTCACACTCATGCCACTAACGACTATATGGACGCGATCACGATGCGACATCCCTAACGGATCAAGGTGCCCCAATCATCACTGTGCCACCCCCATAAAGTAGGGTTCGGTCTAAAGCCCGCAGGCCCAAATCGTCTCATGGATACGACATTCTCCCGCCCGCAGGCCAGGTCGGGATATTCGCCCTTCAACAACACAACTTACGGTAACGACATGTTCCCCCGCCCGCAGGCTAGGTCGAAACATTCGACCGTCCGTTAACAACTCAACTTTCGGTAATGACATATCCCCCCTCCCGCAAGCTAAGTCGAGATATTCGCCCGTCCGTCTACAATTCGACTAACGGGTACGACCACCTCCCCGTAGGTAAGATCGGAATCGCCCCTACGCCAAACTAATCGTGACCATCTCCCCGCAAGTAAGATCGAAATCGCCCGTATGCCAACGTAGTGATGAATAACAACAGTGTAACATGAATCTCACTAACTCATCTCAGGATCAACACCTAGTGCCTCAACCACGACTTATATACAACCACGACCAACTTTCGTCCGGCTTAACCGGGTATCAACTCACATCACAACAACAACAGATCAACTATATCACTAGGTTGAGCACTAGAACATATATATATATAACTTTTTCACCACACATTCATCACCCGATTTATCAGAAATCGCTGCCTAGTTTTGCTCAGACATCAGCAGTCACAATAGACATCAACAACAGCCAGAATATATATTCAACAGTAAAATCAACTTACAAATAAATAACATTTAATCAATTCTAGCATATAATAGACATCATCCACATATCACATATAATATATTAAATATCCAATCACAGCACAGACAACCTCAATATGCAGTAAAATCAACCTAACGGTCAAACGACCTCTAGTAGGGTTTGGGTCGCCACGCATATCAATATATATTATTTAAAGCTTGCCTCCCTGACGATATTGTGGTTCTTTCCCCCACTACCAACTCTTGGATCAATGACCCTTAAGCATACCTAATGCATAATCAATGATCAATTATCAAAGATTTGAACCAAAACCCCTTAAACCCACAAGGTAGGGTTTCGGCCATCACCATGAAAAATAGGTGAGAGTTTGATTTGGCCTCCTAATCACTTGGATTACATGATTAAGGGATGAAATATGTGGAATCAAGAACAATGAACAACAAAACCCCATTTCCCCCGTTAAGCACTATTCGGCCCCTTTTTGATAAATAGGCTAGAGATTTTATTTCATTACAAGCTCTTGGATTATGATAGTAGGGGATGGTACTAGCTCATAGGAATTGGTTTGGCCTCAAAATGATTTTTCTACAATTTTCTAGAGATTTTTGAAGTTTACATCTAGAAATTGAAATTCATGAAAATAAATGGAGAAAATAAAGATTGAGAGATCAAGGATGAAATCTATACCTTCTAGGTGATAGAGGAGGATGAGAGGAGCAACTTTGCTTCACAAACCTTCTTGAAAAAGCTTGAGGAAGCTTGAAAAATTTGAAGTTGAAAATGGAGGAAGAAGAAGGAAGAAGAAAGATGAAGAAGGAAGAAGAAGAAAGAAGCAGCAGCTGGCCAACGGGAAATGAGGGGAAAAAAAGGTGAGAATAGGGTATTAAATAAGTGACTTAAGGTTTAAGAAATAGGTAAAGGTAATAATAGGTAATACATAAAAACTAACCAAGGGTAATTTGGTCAATTCACGTCCCGATAATTTGAAAATCCTCTCGACATTTGTAGGAGTCCCCAAATGATTTAACATAGCCCTGGTATGAAAATCATTGGCTCAAGGTTCTCGAAAAACCGTAAGACAACTCGAATCATCTTCTAGAACGATTATCGGCCCAAATATAATATATTATTTTTATTTTCGAACGTCAGGACGAAATTTTTCGAAAATATAAGAAACGTGATTCTAAGACTAACTGTCTCGTTCACGGGTCCAAATTAGGTCTCGATAGTAGTAAAGCACTACAGTCAAGGAAAAACGCAGACCGGCTCCGACTGAGTTTTCGACCCAAAACTTAACCATAGCTTCCTACGATGGCGTAGAGCGTGACTATGGCCTCGGAATAATTTATTTAATTTTTTAGACCCTCTAATAAAATACAATTACTGAAATACTAGTTAAATAAAAAGATAAAGAAAATCGGGGTGTTACATTACTACCCCCTTAAAAAGAATTTCGTCGCGAAATTCGACATACCTTTTTAAAATAGGCTCGGATATTGCTGTTGCGTGTCCTCTTCGCGTTTCCAGGTAGCATCTCCGGTAACTTCATCCCATATGATCTTGACCAACGGAATATGTTTACCTCGGAGTTCCTTAATCCTTCTCTCCACGATCCTTACAGGTAGAGCCTCATACTCAAGGTTATCTCTTAATTGTATTGACTTTGGTTCTAAGATGTGTGATGGATCAGGGTAGTACTTTCTCAACTGAGAGACATGAAAGATGTCATGAAGGTTGGATAAGTTTGGGGGTAAAGCGATGTGATAGGCTACTGGACCAATTCGACGAAGAATTTGAAATGGTCCAACGAACCTAAGAGTAAGTTTTCTAGATTTTACTGCCCTGCCGATTCTAGTTCTCGGAATCACTCTCAGACAAACATGGTCTCCTTCCCAGAATTCTAACGGCCTTATCCTCTTATCGCTATAACTCTTCTGCCTGTCCTATGCAATTTTCATCTTTTCCCGTATCCTCTTGATCTGTTTCGTCATCTGTTGCACTACCTCCGGTCCTAGTACTTGACTTTCTCCATTCTCATACCAACACAAAGGTGTTCTACACTTCCTGCCGTACAACGCTTCGTAAGGTGCCATACCTATACTTGAATGAAAACTGTTGTTATAGGTGAATTCAATCAATGGCAGAACTCCTCCCAACTTCCTATGTGTTCCAAAACACAAGCTCTTAAGAGGTCTTCGAATGACTGAATCGTTCGTTCAGACTGACCATCCGTTTGAGGATGATAAGCAGAACTCAACCTCAACTTAGTTCCCAAAGCCTCATGTAACTGCTTCCAGAATCTAGATGTAAATCTAGGATCTCTATCGGAAACAATATTAGAAGGCACTCCATGCAACCTTACTACTTACTTGATGTACATGTGGGTTAACTTTTCCAACGTATAACTTTCTCCTATAGGTAGGAAGTGAGCACACTTCGTTAACCTATCAACGATTACCCAAATTGCATCATGGTTCTTGTTAGTTCTTGGCAATCCAACCACGAAATCCATAGATGTTCCATCCCATTCCATTCTGGGATATCTAAAGATTATAGCAGTCCCACTGGCTTTTGGTGTTCAATCTTTGCCTTCTGACGCACCAAGCAAGCCAACACATACTCGGCTATCTCCTTCTTCATTCCGGGCCACCAAAACGTTTTCTTTAAGTCTTGGTACATCTTGATAGCTCCTGGATGAAAACTCAACCTACTCTTGTGCCCTTCCTCTAAGATCATTCTTCTTAGTTCTATATCCATTGGCACACAAATCCTATCACCATACCTCAAGACTCCATCTTCATTCATCCTAAACTTAGAAGTTCTGCCTTCCGTCACTTGTTTCTTTACTTTCTAAAGATACTGATCAAACCTCCTGCTTCTCCTTGATTGTCTTCAAAAAGTCGCTCGTGACTGTGACCATTCCTAGGTGTATCTTATCCCTAGATAATTCCATGCCTAGATTCAAATCTCTAAACTGTTCAACCAGTTCCAGCTCTTTCCCCATCATGGCAGATACATGCAATGATTTCCTACTTAACGCATCTGCTACCACATTCGCTTTCCCAGGATGGTATTGTAGATCGAATTCATAATCCTTTATGAATTCCATCCATCTCCTTTGCCTCATATTTAACTCTTTCTGATCAAATAGATACCTTAAGCTCTTATGGTCACTGTACACTATAAACTTAGCTCCATATAAATAGTATCGCCATATCTTTAAAGCAAACACTATAGCTGCTAGCTCCAAATCATGAGTCGGATAATTCCTCTCATGAATTCTTAGCTTCCGCGAAGCATATGCTACCACTGTCCGGTCTTGCATTAAGACACAACCCAATCCTTGGTATGACACATCACAGTACACGTCAAACTGTCCTGAAGAATCTGGTAACGTCAATACTGGTGACATGGTCAGCCTCCTTTTCAGATCCTGAAAACTCTTCTCACATTCATCCGTCCAATCAAAAGATATTCCCTTCCTTGTTAAGTGCGTCATTGGCAACGCGATTTTCGAGAATCCTTCGATGAACCTTCGGTAATAGCCAGCTAAGCCCAGAAAACTCCGTATTTCACTCACCGTCTTAGGGCTTTCCCACTGCACTACAGCTTCAACCTTTGCTGGGTCTACAGCTATCCCACCACGATTAATCACATGACCTAAGAATTGTACTTCTTCTAACCAGAATTCACACTTGGACAACTTTGCATAAAGTTGTCGATCCTTTAACACTTGAAGCACAATCCTAAGATGTTCCTGATGTTCTTCCCAATCAAAGGAATAAATAAGAATGTCGTCGATAAACACAACAACAAACTTATCTAAGAACGGGTCAGAAAATCCGGTTCATGTAATCCATGAACACTGCTGGAGCATTAGTTAGGCCAAAAGGCATAACCAGGTACTCGTAGTGCCCATATCGGCTCCTAAATGCCGTCTTCAATATATCTTCCCTCTTGACTCGAATCTGGTGATAACCACATCTTAAGTCAATCTTCGAAAATATTACCGCTCCTTTCAACTGGTCCATTAAATCATCAATCCTAGACAACAGATACTCATTCTTAACTGTCCCCTTGTTCAGCTGTCGATAATCCACGCACAGCCTCGAACTTCCGTCCTTCTTCTTGACGAACAGCACCGATGCTCCCCAAGGTGAGGCACTCGGTCTTATAAACTCCTTATCCAACATGTCATCCAATTGCTTTTTCAGCTCCATAACTCTGATGGAGCCATTCGATAAGGTGTTATCGAAATCGGTCCAGTTCCCGGTACTAGATCTATAGCGAACTCTATTTCTCTCTCCGGTGGTAAACCCGGAACGCCATCAGGGAAAATTTTCGGAAACTCCCGCACTACAGGCAACGAATCCAACGTAGGATATTCCTTAGCTTCCACAGAGAGTAGTAACACGTGTTTCTAAGATTTACTACCTAGCTTACTATCCTTAGCAGACATTAATCTTGATTGTTCAGGAAAAGATAAGGTCTTTTTAGAACAGTCTAACACTACATGGTTAGCAGAAAGCCAATCCATGCCTAAAATTATATCGAGTTGATGCATAGGTAAGCAAATGAGATCAATAGAAAAAGTTCGATTTTCAATGACAATCAGACAATTTAAACAGACAGTTATGGTTGTCAAGGAATACTGGTAGGGGTAGAAATAGTTAAGTCATGGGGAAGTAAAGAGACAGGCAACTTCAAATAATCCACACACTCTTGGGATATGAAAGAATGAGTAGCTCCCGAGTCAAACAATATAGATAAGATTTTACCTGACACTAGGCACATACCTTGTATCAGATCAGGGGATTGAGAGGATTCAGCTCCTCGTATGGTAAACACCCATCCGTTGGCTTGTGGTCTCGCTGCTTGCTGTCCGATTCCTTGGGTTCTGGTCACTGGGCCCTGCCTGCCTGTGTTGTATCTCATTTCTTGTGTACATTCTGGCGCTATGTGACCCACTTGGCCACATCGGAAAGACTGGCGAGTCTCCTTTATCGGATAGTCCCGAATTGTATGTGTTCCTACACACCTGAAGCAGCCACTTGGTTGGAGTTGTCCTTCAGTCTGTCTTGCGGCCTGACTGTCATAAGGCCTCCGTCTCGTCTGGAATCCTCCTTTTCCGCCCCGACCTCCCTGGTCAAACTTCCGAGTAGGTCCTCCAGTTCTACCTTGATGTAGCTCTCGCTTTTTGTTGATATTCTCAATGATAGAACATCTCTCTAGCATCTCAGGCAGTCGGGTGATGTTCAGTGGTGCAATCACCCTTTGCAGTTCATATTTCAAACCATCCTCAAAACGATGGCAAACCCATTCTTCGTCACGGAACCTCTGGTAAAATTCAAAAAATTTGAGCAGCGCTTCAAATCTTGCAGATTACTCCCCAACAGACATGGTCCCTTGCTTCAGACCCATAAATTCTTTTTCTCTCCTTATCATCCTGGGGAAATACTTCTCCAGAAAGCATTCCCAAAATAGTCCCCAGTTGATGAGTCTATCTTCAGCTTCAAGCATCCTATGCTTGCCTTTCCACCACAGTTTTGCACCTCTTATCAGCATGAAGGATGCATATGTTACCTTTCTGTCCTCATGGCAGTGAATCGCCGCAAAGATTTTCTCCAGCTCTTGTATCCTGAGTTCAGCTCCCTCTGGGTTGAAGTCGCCATTGAACTGCGATGGCTTCCCCTTTAGAAAAGTATTCAGCCCAGTGTCTACCCTCACAACTTCACCTTGCTGATTTTGTCTCTGCTGTTGTTGCATGGTCAACTGTAGCAGTTGAGCGTTCTGCTGCGTTTGGTGCAGCATTGCAATTACCAGTTCCCTAAATGTCCTCATGGTTTCAATTGATTCTATCCCATCGACAGCGTGGGAACTTGCTTCATAACCAATTCCGAGTTCAGCGGCACTCGCTGTGGCCCTTCCACCACGTCCTCTAGGTCGTCCGCGAACCATTTCTTCCTGGCAAGGAAAAATATTAGCTTCGATTCATAAGATATATGATAAGCTTGCGGCTTATTCAGCTTTTCAGAAAAAGAAGAAAACAAGGAAAAAGGCAAAAACAAGGTTTCGCTTAGCGAAACTCCATTCGCTTAGCGAAATTGAGACAGTGATGCACCATCTGAAACCTCTCTGGATCGCTTAGCGAGATCAATTTCGCTTAGCAAAAATTGTGACAGGGATTGGAACTTCTCTGGATCGCTAGGCGAGATAAATTTCGCTTAGTGAAATTTCCCAGATCCTTTCCCAACAAGAACAAAGCAACATTGAATATAAATCAACCGATATATATATCATGCGCCTTACGAGCAAAATAGTTATCACTCTCGATAACATACGCATCGGACACACTACCCTTTCTCTAACACAGTTAGTACCCAACGTGGACATAACTGTCAATGTTAATATGCTTTATAAACCACATAGTCCGATATTAGAATCGAACTGCTCTGATACCACAAAATGAGACAACCCCTTCCTAGGAGGTCCCATTGGTAACCCCACTTATAATTATTAGCGTTATAGCGTAGCGTAGTAGTATAAAATTTGTGAAAATATTAAAACAAACAACACATACTGATACCATAGTAATATATACAGACATAAGAGTATCGGCTCCATCAGTAGAGCCTACAACAACTGATGCCAAATATAAAAGACTTCAAAGTATACAGTAGATAAAACTAAAAACATAACAACGGAAATAAAGGCAAGTCAGAGATCCTCTCCTAGCGCTCAAAGTCCCCCAACATTGGGATCCGAGGCTCTCCCACCGGTATCAGGCTCAACAGGTATACCGTCAATCTCCTCTAGAAACTCCTCATCAGGATCTTCTCATACAGTCGAGAACAAAGAAATACAACATAGAAAAGTACAGGAGATAAGAAACAATAATATGCCATACATGGGAAAAACAGCGATATAAATAATGTATATAGATAGCAACACACTAAATCACAACTGACAACCAAACAACTTTCGGATAATTTTTCCTTTCACTACTATCTCTCACACTCATGCAACTAACGACTATATGGACGCGATCAAGTCGCGACATCCCCAACGGATCAAGGTGTCCCAATCATCACTATGCCACCCCCAAAAAGTAGGGTTCGGTCTAAAGCCCGCAGGCCCAAATCGTCTCATGGATACGACATATTACCCCGCCCGCAGGCCAGGTCGGAATATTCGCCCGTCAGCAATGCAACTTACGGTAACGACTTGTTCCCCCGCTCGCAGGCTAGGTCGAAACATTTGCCCGTCCGTTAACAACTTAACTTTCGGTAACGACATATCCCCCCGCCCGCAGGCTAGGTCGAGATATTCGCCCGTCCGTCTACAATTCGACTAACGGGTACAACTATCTCCCCGCAGGTAAGATCGGAATCGCCCCTACGCCAAATTAATCGGTACGACCATCTCCCCGCAGTTAAAATCAAAATCGCCCGTATGCCAACACAGTGATGAATAACAACAATGCAATAGACATCAGCAACAGCCAGAATATATATTCAACAGTAAAATCAACTTACAAATAAATAAAATTTAATCAATTATAGCATATAATAGACATCATACACATATCACATATAATATACTAAATATCCAATCATAGCACAGACAACCTCAATATGCACTAAAATCAACCTAACGGTCAAACGACCTCTAGTAGGGTTTGGGTCGCCCTACGCATATCAATATACATTATTTAAAGCTTGCCTCCCCGACGATATTGTGGTTCTTTCCCCCACCTTTGTGATTTTCTCGAGAGATTCCGAATGCGGCTCCGCAGCAGTCAATCGAGTGCGCGATCGAGCGTTCGAGTCCTGTCGGATTCTATACAGTAAGACACAACCAGAAATTAAAATAATGAAACCATAAACTACCTAATATCTAGGATTAGCTACTGCCCTTAATTAATTAAATAGGCTAGGGATATTGAAATTCTACCAACTCTTGGATCAATGACCCTTAAGCATACCTAATGCATAATCAATGATCAATTATCAAAGATTTGAACCAAAACCCCTTAAACCCACAAGGTAGGGTTTCGGCCATCACCATGAAAAATAGGTGAGAGTTTGATTTGGCCTCCTAATCACTTGGATTACATGATTAAGGGATGAAATATGTGGAATCAAGAACAATGAACAACAAAACCCCATTTCCCTCTTAAGCACGATTTGGCCCCTTTTTGATAAATAGGCTAGAGATTTTATTTCATTACAAGCTCTTGGATTATGATAGTAGGGGATGATACGAGCTCATAGGAACTGGTTTGGCCTCAAAATGATTTTTCTACAATTTTCTAGAGATTTTTGAAGTTTAGATCCAGAAATTGAAATTCATGAAAATAAATGGAGAAAATAAATATTAAGAGCTCAAGGATGAAATCTATACCTTCTAGGTGATAGAGGAGGATGAGAGGAGCAACTTTGCTTCATAAACCTTCTTTAAAAAGCTTGAGGAAGCTTGAGAAAATTGAAGTTGCAAATGGAGGAAGAAGAAGGAAGAAGGAAGAAGAAAGAAGAAGAAGAAAGAAGCAGCAGCTGGCCAACGGGAAATGAGGGGAAAAAAAGGTGAGAATAGGATATTAAATAGGTGACTTAAGGTTTAAGAAATAAGTAAAGGTAATAATAGGTAATCAGTAAAAACTAACTAAGGGTAATTTGGTCAATTCACGTCTCGATAATTTGAAAATCCTCACGACATTTGTAGGAGCCTCCAAATGATTTAACATAGCCTTGATATGAAAATCATTGGCTCAAGGTTCTCGAAAAACCCTAAGACAACTCGAATCGTCTCCTAGAACGATTATCGGCCCGAATATAATATATTATTTTTATTTTCGAACGTCAGGACAAAATTTTTCGAAAATATAAGAAACGTGATTCGTAGACTAACTGTCTCGTTCACGGGTCCAAATTAGGTCTTGATAGTAGTAAAGCACTACTGTCAAGGAAAAACGCAGACCGGGCTCCGTTTGAGTTTTTGACCCAAAACTTAACCATAGCTTCCTACGATGGCGTAGAGCGTGACTATGACCTCGGAATAATTTATTTAATTTTCTAGACCCTCTAATAAAATACAATTACTTAAATACTCGTTAAATAAAAAGATTAAGAAAATCAGGGTATTACACCCTTTACCTATTCTGCGCAGTGCGCATCTTTCACCTTTGAATCTTAACTGTGGTCTCTTGGATTAAATCTGATCCTAACAAGATCATCTCACCTACTTTGCTCTAACATAAGGGGACCTACATTTCTTAATCACATCATCAAAATAAATATAATCATCAACTATTTCACCACATAATAAGTGTACAATTCATGGCTCGTTAACTATAAACATAATTTTAAAGGAAGTCAATGATAACATTTACATAATAAAATCATGCACTTAAGCATTTGTTTCTGACCATCCTCCAAAAATTATAATACCTTCACTTGCATTTCATCATTATAAGCATTCTCAAAAATAGATTTATAACAAACAATCCACATTGAAGTAAAGTTTTATACCATCCCGACGTAGATCTAATAGTCCCTTATATATATTCCACACCAAATTTATTATATTATTTACAGCATAGAGACTTTTTGTATAAATAAATAAACAAATAAATAAAACAAAGAAGAAAAGGGAAGCAGTAGCGACATCCACATACTAAGTTTTATCTAGCCCAAGATGATAATTTCACTAGAAGAGAAATAGTTTCACTTTCTATTGATAAGATGATATTACTTAAAAGGAATGTGATAACAAAATGGAGAATAAGATCTAGTAAACTTGCAGAAAAGTTGTGCAGAAACAACTATAAAAACTTTACTAATAAATACCATAGTAATACTAAGAAATCAGTTCCATTTTGATCTTTGAGTAAACACATACAAATAAGAAATAACATTTTTTTTTTCAGTTTTTGAGAAGAAATATATGTTTGTTAAGATTAAACATGTCATTAATCTATATGGATAATAAATCCAAGGGGTATATTAATCGCAAATAATGTTTGATCACTTGAGAAACAATTTGAAATATTCACGCAAGGTGATTTTCTAAAAAAAAGTTATATAACAAAAGTACAACATAAATTAAAATTGAAGCATATATATACACCTTCTTTAATACAACATCCATTATTTATTTATTTTTTTTATTTCCGTCTACTATTACATCTTCTTTAAATCTTGATACATCTTGGTTATTCCTAGATGTATGGTTAACTTTCCTTCATGTGTCTCTTCTAGCATTTTTTTTCTAGGGCTCCCCTCCATAGGAACAACAATCCCATTCTGAAATAACACTAGACCATTATCAGATAACACATAATTCTCATGATGCAAAAGAGATTGAAATTCATGGTCTAAAACTGCACTCGCTTAATCTCTTTTTTAAGGTCACTACAAATTTTCAACCTATTCAAATTCAAGCTTATAGCTTTAAAAAGACATCCAAATTCTTGTCTCTAGATTCTTTCTATTAGGTTCATCTCTTACAGCCTCAAGCTAGACATGTGTAAAGGTTTCCTACTCAGAGCATCCACCACTACATTGGCTTTCCTCATCCTATCTCTGCATCTACTTTACAAGAATCAACCATCACTCTACTCAATTGATCTAAGATCATCTATCTTAGGCAAAAGATGCATATCCTTAATGGTTACTTTGTTCAATTACTTACGTCCACACCTAAGGTCATACTCCCTTCATTTTTCTTTTACTAAAAGCAGTCAAAACTTATCACAAAAACAAACATATTTCTTAACAATAATTAAAGTGAGATTTGATGCACACTATAATCAAGTAATAATGAATTAGATACCAAATAATAATAATAATAATAATAATAATAATAATAATAATAATAATAATGGAGGCAATAGAGGGGCAAGTGAACTTTGCAACAAGAGGAGGTCAATCCATTCAGTCCAATTCAAACTCTTTAAGTCCAAGTGATCCTCTTTAATGTTTTGGGTATATCTTGAGTTATGGATATCCGAATGTAGTGATATTTAATGCGTTGGAAATATTACTGAAATATCTATAAATGTTATATCAAGTATAAATCCCTCATTCGGCCTCTATCATGATGAAAACCGGACTAGTAGTTGGGAACGCTGTTCTGGACGAGTTTGACTTAATCCATTCAAGTCCAAAGAAAACCTTCTTCACGTTTTTGATTATATCTTGCGTTCTAGATATCCGATTGATATGATTCTTGATGCGTTAGAAAGATAAGAGAACTATCTACATGTTTTGTTTGAAGTTCAAAACCTGATTCGGACTCTATCATGATGAAAACCGAACTAGAAGTTGGGAACGTTGTTCTGGACGGATTTGACTTAATTAGGCATTTTTAAGGCTTGTAATTGGTTTTGGTCCTAAATTATATTTTGGGCTATATGGGCCACAAAATTACTCAGCCACCTTAACCTAGAATGTTCCTTAGCTTCTATAAATAGGACTTGAATGACCTCATTTACATAACTTTGAATGAAATTAGAATTTATCCTATTTGGGTATTTTTGTGAGTTGAGCATTGGCTCCTCCTCTTCAAGTTCTTGGATTAGAACTTGCTTGATTCTTATCAAAGTGTTCTATCTCTTTGTGGCGAATCCTCCAAGGCTTATCAATCTTCCAATTCTTTGGATGATTGTGGCGCCTTCCCCTTCATCTTCTTCTTCTTCCATTTTCTTAATTTATCTTATGTTCTTCTTTACATTTGCGTCATTTACATTCTGTTTTTAGTTGTTGCACTTTCATTCTTATTTGTTTAAGTTTCTTATTTATTTATTTACACTCCTTGGTGGATTCCTTTTGTTATTCATATTCGGGTGACAACCGCACCTTTTTCTTCCCCAATTCTTCTCATCATTTTTACATAAGAACTAAGAACAAGCTCTTGGATAGATCCTTCAAATTTGATGATTCTAACTTGGATCATATCATGTGGTATCTAGAGCTAGCTTTCTTTAGCTTAATTTCTTTTTTAGTTTGGGTTTTGCTAGTTGGATTGTGTTGAAATTTTTGAGCTATTTTTTTAACCTTGAAACCCATGCTTAACCCCATTTTTTGATCATCAATTTTGATCATTTGTGGTGTTGTAATGAGTTGTTAGACCATTGGGGTTTGTAATTCATAGCATCCAAAAGATGTTTCATAGCTCAATTTGCTTCCTTTCTTCATATTCCATGTATTAGATTTTTGAATTTTTTTGAATCCTTCATCTTGTTCTTGGAGTTTGAGCCACTTTGATCTTTATGAATTTCAAGAATTGGTGTTAGAGTGTTAATCTACACCTTGATTGAAAGGTCTTTACAAATGGAATCAAGTATACCAATCAATTTTAAGCTTAAAGCATGAACTAGACATCAATTTGGGGGAATTTAATTTCTGGGCACACTTCCCAAGAATAGCCCCATGTTCATCATGTTCATGTTTCAAAAGGCTATTTGATCTTTGTGATTCACTTAAATTCTGTTTGGGGAGTTCTTTTCTGTAATTTTCAGAAAAATTTTGTGTCCAAAGTTATTTTGCAAAAGTAATGATCCCAAAAAGTAAAAAAAAAAAATCCGGATTCAGAAAAATACAAAGGGACCAATCTGCAATTATAAAAAGTAAAAAAAAATTTGGCATAATTCAAATTAGGCCACAAAACCCCTATTCTAAGTGTTTATAGCCTTAAAATTGATACTACTTGATGTTTTGGACATATTTTTGGCTCAAATTCTACTCCTAAGCACTAGTTCTTGAGTCTTTGTCTTCTTACTTTTCCATTAGAGTGTGCTTTCTTTTCTTTTCAGCTTTTCTTGCTTCTCTTTAAATTTCTAAGTTTTGTCTTAATCGTTTTCTTTTCTTGAACTTCTTGATTGATTGCTAGTTTGGATTTTTCACAAAGATTTGGTACTTGTTTACATTCTTGAATTAATATAGTTCTTTTCCAAGGATATTGAAAGAAGGCTTTGAGTGAGAAAAGGCAAGAGTGCAAAACAAACCCATGGTGTGGAAAAAGCCAATTTGAGTGAAACACTTAGTGAGGAAAATGGTGAGACCTTTAGATAGGATTGAGGGAGTGAAAATACCTACTTTCCAAGGAAGAAATGACCCTGAAGCCTACCTAGAATGGGAGATGAAAATTGAACGAATCTTCTCTTGTCACCACTATAGTGAGCAAAAGAAGATGAAGATAGCATCTCTTGGGTTTGTTGATTATGCCTTGATATGGTGGGATCAATTCCAAAAGGAAGGGAGGAGATATGATGAGCAACCTATTGCTAATTGGAGGAAGATGAAAGCCGTGATAAGGAAGAGACATGTTTCATGCCACTATCAAAGGGATCTTCGCAACCAATTGCAAAAGTTAACACAAGGCACTAAGAGTGTGGATGAGTATCACAAAGAAATGGAGATGACCTTGATTAGAGCCAATATTGATGAAGGAAGAAAGGCAACAACGGCTCGGTTTCTCCATGGCCTAAACCAAGACATCCAAGACATTGTTGGGCTTCAACACTATGTGGAGCTTGATGACTTAGTGCACCAATCCATGAAGGTCGAGGAACAACTCAAAAGAAAGAGGCACAAAAGATATTGCAATGTTCCTTCTACTCCAACTCTTAAACTTAGAATTAGAGATATGAGGTGCCTAGTGTGTTTTGGATGGGGGCATTGAGATTATCAATGCTCAAATGGAAGGAAAAGAGTGAAAAAAATATTGAGAGAAAAGAGGAGAGATTGAAAAGAAAGATTGATAATTTTGAAGCATATTGGAAGAAGATGTCTCAAGACAAAATTCAAGAGACAAATTTGAGATTGAAAAGAGATGAAGAAACAAAAGAGGGAGAGAAATTAGAACAAGAGAGTGATGTCCATGTTGAGAGAAAACTTGAGAGGGAGGTGAAAGCAAAAGAGAGTGATGCTAAAGAAAAAGAGCCAAAAGAAAATGAGAGAATTGAGTATGTGCCTTCAAAGGAAGCTTACAAGACAACCAATGCACTTGAAGAAGTGTGTCCAAAGGAAACACCCCACGGTTTGCTTACTTGCATGGCTCCCCAAAATCATGAACATTCTACCCCTATATTTGATAACATGCTTGGTAAATTGCATGGGTCTTGCTACTTTCCTACATTAAATAGGTTTGATTACTTGCTTAATGAATTGCATGACTATTGCCATGTTTCTAAGTTTGATTTGAAAAGTGGGTATCATGATATGAGGGTATGGAATTTTTATGCTCATTTTCATAAAAATTCATCTTGCACAAATCATGTTAGCCTTCTTGGGTTTAATGTAAGTTCTCAAGAATTGCATGTGGACTTGTTTGATAGGCTCAATAGTGCATTCATTCTTGCTTTACCTATTCTTGCAAAGTCCTTTCGAATTGAATGTGATGCATCTAATGTGCTCATGGGGGCTGTTTTACTTCAAAAAGGACGACCAATTGTTTATTTGGGTAAAAAGTACAATGGGTCCAAACTTGAATATTCCACCTATGAGAATAATTTGAAGCATTCCAAAAAGGATGCAATACTCTCAAATGTCATCATGCCCAAGCATAGAGAGATAAATATGGTGGTCAATGCAAATTCTCAAAGGTATAACTTTCCTACTCGCCTTGAACTTCAATTTCTAGACCTCACCAATCTTAAGGTGTTGTATGAGCATAATGAAAAATTTCCTAACATATTTGCCACATGTGATGAGTTCTTTAAATTGGTGTTTGACCCCGGAGGATTGAGAGTGTGCACATTAGAAAAATAAAAGGATTCCAACTCAAGGAAATCCAATGTTTGATTTACTTTCAGTTTCCCTAAACTTAGTTCTTTCTCTTGATGTAGGTATGGAGATAATAAATTCGAGGTCGAATTTCCTCTAAGAAAGGGGGAATGATGGAGGCAAAGGAGGGGCAAGTGAACTTCGCAACAAGAGGAGGTCAATCTATTCAAGTCCAATTCAAACTCTTTAAGTCCAAGTGATCCTCTTTAATGTTTTGGGTATATCTTGAGTTATGGATATTTGAATGTAGTGATATTTAATGCGTTGGAAATATCACTGAATTATCTATAAATGTTATCTCAAGCATAAAGACCTCATTCGGCCTCTATCATGATGAAAACCGGACTAGAAGTTGGGAATGCTATTCTGGATAAGAACTAAGAACAAGTTCTTGGATAGATCCTCAATTTCGGTGATTCAAACTTGGATCATATCAAATAATAATAATAATAATAATAATAACAACAACAACAACAACAACAACAACTCCGAATAGATGGTGAAACAATGCATCAACGTAAGAAAGTTTTAATTCCAAATCATTATGTTTTGACCTAAAAAAACACTAACGCAGAAGGATATTTCCATTTATGAATTAAAAACTCATTAAAGCAAAAGAGAGTTAAAAACGTGAATTCAAATCAAGTGAGACTTTCTTTGGCAATTTTGCTATTAGAGAAGAATATGCACATAAAACGATAAATGAAAAGTAAAATTATTTCTTTATAAATACAAGGAATATAGATCTACCAATCAAATTCATCAAATGACATAAAAAAATATTTTAAGAATCTAATATTAAGAATTAACAACCTTAAAATTTCAATTTTTCATAATAGTCAAATCCGCGTGTGAAAACTCATTTTCTAACAACTTCTTTAATTATTTCTGAGGCTCACTTAACCCCAGGGATTTCATTCTATAAGGCGCTACTGACACTGGTCCACTTCTAGGCACTAGATCTATGTTAAACTCAATTCCCCATATTTGATGTAAGGTAGAGACCTCTTTACGGAACACATCTACAACCTAGCAACAACAAGTAGTGTCGCTACATCATTTTCAGCCTTTATCTTAACGAAAAACAACAATATGTATCCTTGAGCTCCCTCAACTAAGAACTTATGACAAGGGAACGAATACAATATGGTTCGACATAAAAGAATTATCAAACCTTGATTGTGAAGTACGTAAATATTTCTATTTGGACAACATTATTAGACGATAGCAAAACCATACTAAGAATGACATCCAAACCCGACATGGATAAGCACATAAGATCAACAAAATAAGACAAGCCTTGGTATACTAGGGAATAATTCAAACAAGCAATGAAGGTAACAACTTTACCTTCTGCAGGAGTAGAAACACATAATTCAAAAGGCCACGAAATAGACAAAGACAAATTTTTCACACAAGCATGTGGTATGAAGGAATGATTGATCCTGAATCAACAACATAACTACTTTCTTGCTACAAGCATAATTCCTCTTCAGCTTCTTCAGCTTCTGCAGGATCTGAACTGTTCTGGAAAGATGGCAGATCTCCTTCGAAAAAGCGGTAACCCCACGTACTGAGGTTTTTGGGATGCTACCACCCCATATCCCCTCATATGACAGAGAGTCTCTGCCTGCTTTTGCACAACTCTGGTCACACGATTCATAGCTGCTGCAAGCACATCATTAGCGTTAGCCCCATGCCTGTCAATAGCCATAAATCCGCACACCACTAATCAAAGACTGGGTTGATCAGGTCCAATATTTCAAAGAATAGCATGCAGCATATATAACTCTAACAACCAATCCTATGCGCCCATATTTTGATTTTTAGAAAATAACTCATTACCACAGTCCAATTTAGGATTGAACTGCTCTGATACCAAAAATGGAACGCCCTCCGTTACACTAGTAACCCGAATAAAACCGTTTAAATAAAACTTGGTGAAGTAAAAATTTTCATAATAAATTACTTAATGTAATAATAACAATAATAATAATAAAAAGGTCTTTTCATCATAAAATCCTCAAATCTGAAATAGCATAATTGATCCAAAAACTCTTAAAACAAGGCACCAACTAAAACCAAAACGTATAAAATAAAATAACTAAGGTCTAGCCACAAATGGCTCCAGTACATTGTGATACTAACCAATGCTATAGATAACACTAGAAAATAACTCAAGTCTTCAAACCTCCTCGGTCTCAGGAATATAGTCCTCGTGCTCTGAAAATAATACTACTAATGAGATGGGAATCCCAGTGAATAAAAATAGTTATAAATTATTTTCACAAACAGTGTTATTCTCTGCCAGCGTAATAACCGGAAAAACAACTATGGCACCTGCTACTTTCGATAATAATATAATTTTATATAATATTAATAATATAAAATATTCAGACCAACACACCACATAATTCAAATATCATCATTTAACATTTAATTCATGCACTAATTCTACCAATCATAAACACACAACAATGGTGTCTCATTGCCCACCTCTCTTCACAAGAGGTGTTTCGACATCCCATTCTTTGGTGATGTAACTAATTTTCGATGCCCCATTCTTTGGTGCTATAACTTATATTCCGACATCCCAATTAATTTGCGATGTAACTATTTTCGATACCCCTTTCATAGGCGGTATAAATCATATTCCGACATCCCAATTAATTGGCGATGTAACTATTTTCGATACCCCTTTTATAAGCGGTATAACTCATATTTCGACATCCTAATTAATTGGCGATGTAACTATTTCGATACCCCTTTCATAGACAATATAACTCATATTCTGACATCCCATTTCCTGGCAATGTAACTATTTCGATACTCCTTTCTTAGATGGTATAACTCATATTCCGACATCCCAATTAATTGGCGATATAACTATTTTCGATACTCCATTCATAGGCGGTATAATTCATACAACAAACATCTTTATTGATAATCAATTCATCATGTCAATTCAACATTTTATCACACTTATCATATATGAGTATGCCAAAACAACACATAGATATTCCAAAACTCATCTCTATCTCATGACAATTACATCACATACAAAGTATGCCAACTCAATCATCAAAGACCACAAAATTCACATAGTATGGACATTCAATCATGACATTCATATATCCAAAAACTCTAATTAAACATTAATTTCGTTTTTCCATAAAAAAAAAAACCCAATTTAGAAAATAGGATTTGACCAAAACATGTATTTTTCTATTGAAATATCACTATAAATCATTATATAAACCAAACCTTTTTTCCCAAATTCGTTTGCACATGGAAAGGTAAGAAAAAGGTCATTTTTACTCACCTCTTGTAGACCTCCAACAGCTCCAAGAGTTTCCTATGGCGAATCCTAGTGTTCGCCAAGCGTTCTCTCCTTCCTCTTTCCTTGCTCCTTCTTCTCCAAATCCTTGTATTTCTTCTCTTATTAACCGCTTATGAGTTTCTAGGTGTAATTAGGGTTCAAAACCGTACCCTAAGGGTGTTAAAGTTCTAATTATAGAGACCCAAAAGCCCAAAACGCATAAAAACGCGTCATAGCCCACTTACCCAGTATCCAGCTTGATATTTCGCACATTGAGTTAAAAATATCCAAAAATTATAATCTTTATATCGTTGGAAAGATAAGAAATAAAGATCTACAACTTTGATGAAGACTAAAAAATTCTTAATTGAAAGTTTAGAGGGTAATAAATGGGACATAAGTTGGGAAAAAAGTGCCAGAACTAGAACCTGAACAACGTGTACGAATTTGGATATAACTTGAGCTACAAGAATCCAATTTAAACGAATTTGGTGTCTCTGCAAAGCTAAGAGATAGAGATACAATTCATATGAATACATCAAGTCCAAACGATATCTTTATGAAAATTAAAAAATACAATTTAAGGAGGTCCAGATTTTGGGATGTTACACAGAGCACATTGCTGCCGCCACCTCTCTACTTCTTCCATTGGAATCATCAATTCTTAACCCCCAAAACTCTATTAATTTTATTTGCTAATGTTAATGCCTATTGATATTTTTATTTCTTTCTTGGGATGTTACAACCGCAGGAAAACCACGAAACAGCTACGATTTCATCTACAAACTCGCGCAACCACGTCTTCGCACTTTGCCCTGACCACAAGAACAACACAGAGGCAATAGTGTTAACCCTAGGGCAACTCAAAACCAAAGAAAAGAGGAAGGAAACTCGAAGAACATGAAGAACACGAAGAACATTAAAGTTGACGTATCGACCTGTTAGGGATTCGAGTTTACTTTTGACGAAATCGAGAAATCAACCGGTCGAAAGTGAAGATGAAGTCATCACGATCACTCAGGTGTAGTTGAAATCTCGATCTGATGCTCCGAACTCCTCCAATCTCAAGTTTCTCTCTCTTAAACCTCTATTCTTGCTCTCTACTATAACTTAGAGGAAAATTGGGGTAAAACTCGTGTAGAGGTGAAAGTGAGAAGAAAATTCACTTAAGTGGTTCCTGGCTAGCACGCTTTAGCGTGCAAAACTTGTACGTCTGAGCGTGCCCATGCTTGAGCGTGGGGTTTCTCCACGCTTGAGCGTGGCACCTCGTCTACTCCACCTTCTTCAGGATCTGACACGTGTCCAACCCACATCAAAACTTAGGACAGTTGGCGTCACCACATAGCATGCTTAAGCGCGCAACTTCTCCACGTTAGAGTGTTGGCACGCTCTGGCGTGCTCCTCTCCCACACTTGAGCTACGTGCTTTCAGTTGGGGAGATGCCTCCAAACTTCTGACTTCCCCTGTTTCTCGTGTTATGCCACAAGCACTTCCAACACGATTCAAGCTTATTCCTAGGCTTCCAAATAGGTATCAAACTAACACACAACTAGCCACACAACAATCAAACCCCAAATCGAGATTATCCAACTCGATTACAGCTACAGAAATTAGGGATGTTACAAACCACGACAATTGCATGTGCACCACATTACTAGAAAAATAAGACAGAATTTAATCACCACAACAGCCCCACTAAGTAAAGGTACAACTTATGTACATATTTTAATAGTTACATATTATTTTAGTAAATAGAAATAAATAAATTATCATTTTAATTTATTTTTTATGTCATGTAAGTGCTATTATGACATGAAAAACCTGTAACGTTTTTTAATAATTTTGTTAATTAATTATTTCTTAACCCAATCATATAACTTTTCTTTTAAGTTCTAAACATATAGCTCTCTAAAAATTGTAGATGTACTTAGGTTTTATATATATATATATAATTTTATGCATTTTAAACTGTGTTATTTGAAGAACATAATGCACTCGAACTTTTTCTATTAGGTGCTTAAACATAATTTTACATGTTTATAGAGATAAATATCTTTAATATGTTTTTGGTTCTTGAAAAAATAGTATTTTTTTTATTTTTGGACCACTTTATTTTTCCTTCGTATTGGTTCTAAGTTTTTCAAAAATGTTTAATTTTAGCTTCCATCATTAACTATTGAGACTTGTTAAAGGTTTACGTGACAAACAGAGCATTAACACGTGATATCAATGAGTAGAATCTCCATGCAGCATATAAGTAGAGCTGTCAAATGGGCTGGCCCTAGCCCACATGGGTTAGGGCCAAAAAGCCCACCGTACTAAAAGTCCACAGGGCCAAAAAGCCCAAGGGGCTAAGTGGGCTAGGGCTGCCCCACATGGGCCACTATGAGATTTTAATTTTGTTTTGGAAATCTTCTCCACATACAAGTAGAGACAACATTAAAAGCACTGCTTTGGCAGTGTTATGCTTCCAACACATTAGGTTTCAAATTTGGGATTTAGGGAGAAGATTTGATTTGGGATTTAAGATCAAATTTGGGATTTAGGGTTCGAAGTAGTATAGTTTTAGGATTATAGTTTTGTGCCCACGTAGTCAATATAGGAAGCAGAAGTGGGTCATGGTGTTGTGAGTCGTGTGATAACGCGAATTTGGGATTTGTGGGCTGACCCCCACCTACCCTATCCCTAGCCCTGAAATTTGTGGGTTGTGTAGGGTTGGGGGCTTAAAAGCCCCACTATTAAGGGGGGTTCCATGGTTTGGGGCTATTAGTGGGGGTTAAATGGGCTGTCCCATGGGCCAAAGGCTAAAATGACAGCTCTACATATAAGCACAGATAAAAGGCCCATTGACAACACAGACTAAAATCAAACATTTTTTTTAAAACTTGGACTAGAATTTAAGAAAAAGTAAATAATAGCTAAAACTAAAATGTTTTATACTTTTATGAACCCAACACTTAGTGATGTCTAATTGGATAAATAGTATAATATATAATTGAGTACAAATAGATATAGATATTTTTTTTTTTATATAGAATATCTTCCTACCCAATAGGTGAGAGACTCATCTAACAGGTTAGGCAACTAAGGGAACCCCTCCCAACAATTTTTTTTTCATACACATAAATCTAGGAATCTAACCCATGACCACATACTTAAGGGATCCAATCCCCTTCCACTTAGACCAACATACATTGATAAAAGATAGGTTAAAGTAATCTTTTGCTCCCTATACGTGATATCGATTCTTCATTTAGTCCCTATACGTAAAAAGTTATTAAAAAGGTCCTCATACGTGCAAATAGTATCCATTTGGTCCCTCCCGTTATGTTGTCGTCTTTAATGATCCGTGAACTACTACGTATAGGGACTAAATGAAGAATTTGTGTCACGTATAGGGACTAAATAAAGAATTTGTGCCACGTATAGGGATCCAATGATTTAGGTTAAAGTAATAATCTGGTCCCTATACATGGCACAAATTCTTCATTTAGTCCTTATACGTGACACAAATTCTTCATTTAGTCCCTATACATAGGAGTTCACGGATCATTAAAGACGACAACATACGGGAGGGACCAAATGGATAATATTTGCACGTATGAGGACCTTTTTAATAACTTTTTAGGTATAGGGACTAAATGAAGAATCGGTGTCACATATAGGGACCAAAATATTACTTTAACCTAAAAGATATTTGATATTTAAAATTTAGTAACAGATACTATATTTTTAAAGAACATTTAATAATTGCTTCAAAAAAAAAAACATTTAATAATAACATTTTAAAATATATTTAATTTAATAGGGTAATTAATAGCTAAAATTTAGTAATAGTATTTACCAATTTAATAATATAGTGTCATTAATCTTGAGGTGTTTGATATTTAGTATTAATAATGTATTAAGCTTTTGTAGAAGAAATTTTATAATAATATTTACTCCCTTCGGTCCTGAATATAAGAGACAAAAAAAGTCTTTTTTTAAGATCCAATATATAAGAAACATTGACCAATTTTTAAGTTAAATTTCATTTCTATCTTTATTTATTGTATAATTCATATTAATGAGACTCAATAATTCCTCATGCAAATGTTTTAGTTTAGCTGATTCATCGTTTACTCATTGATCAAATAGTATGGTACTTGGATTTAGGAATAAATAAGTTAGTTGAATTAGAAGTAATTAAATAGGGTCACTTGTGAAATAAAATTTAAAATGAATTGATTTCAATAATTTTTCTTGATTTTGATGAATTAGGGTTTCGTCTCTTATATTCAGGATTTGAGGTAGTAATAAACAGGGTCATTAATAGTAGGAATTGAATAATATTATTTTATTTATTTAATAATATAGTATCATTAATGCTTCTCAACTCGATGCCTCCACTGTAGGACTTATAAATTAGCTTCTTTTTTTTTTTAAGCTATAAATTAGCTTCTTGATCTTTACTTACTTTATTTATGAGTTCTAATCCCATACACACTGTCAGTACTCATCACAAAACATGGCAGTAATAAGATCTCAACTTTGCATGTTTTGCGTTTTGGCCCTCATTGTATTCAGTCCAGCCACAGGTTCGAAAACCATTTTATTTATTTATATATATCTGTTGGCATTTGCTTTATTTGTTAAACTTTTGTCAGAAACTTCAAAATTTCGATGCAGTATTTGGTCAGAAGATCCCATGTGTCTTTGCTAAAGCAAAATGTGTAACTAATGCTGACTGCAATGCCCCTTGCGAAGCTCTTGGATTCCCTCCAGACACCAATATATGTGATGTGGCACCCCCAGCTGTTGGTGAAAAATGTTGCTGTCATAGAGATGAAAGGGTATTCGAGGAAAATATGAATGAGTGATGAACAAATATTTTTGTGTGGTGTCATTTCTTGAGTCCATTTGACAACGCTGTGCCCCTCTGCTTATAGTTTATATTACAATAAAGAAACTGTTCTAATACTATGTTGTGAGTGCTTATTCTTAGAAATGAATTTATTTATAATGCGATGTCATGTTCTTAATTTATATGAAATAATAGAGGTAATGCAGTACATCAATCTCCAAAAAAATGTTCTAGCTAGCAGTACTAAACGTGAATACACCTTCCCTATTATAGTGTCAATTACGGATAAAGCTCAAGTAAGCAAAAATGTAAAGTGAGAAAGTAAGAGTGTATTTATCGTTGATTAATTAAAGTGCATTGAGATCTTAATCAACTTTAACTAATCAAGGGTGGATACACATCCTACCTTTCTCGCTTTACATTTTTCTCATTTTAGAGGAGTTTGACCACCAATTACAAATTTAATATAGGATTGTTGTTTCTACTGAATCGGATCAATGGTTTGACCGCTATATCAACATCTTTTAATTCGGTTTTAGTTCAATATTATAATCATTTTGTCCATAGATGAGGTTGAACTAGTTAAAATTGAGATTGGAATGAGTTAAATTAAATTGAACCAAATCAATTAAATTAAACTAGCAACTACCTCATGTACTTCATGTGTATTTTTTAAATTTAGAAAAAATATAAAATAAACAAAACAAAACAAAAGAAAAAATATTTTAAAAGATATTAGAATTATAAATGACAGAGTTTAAAAATATAAATGTCGCGACTGTCCCGTCCGGACGCCGCAAAAAAAGATATATGATTCAAAGGAGTCGCCACCAATTTTATTTTGGGAAAATATTAGAAAACCCATTAATTGTAGGAAACACTAGTGCAAAATATGCATTCCACGTCAGGAATTTGCAACAGTTGTTTTATATCCGTAGTAGAAAATAGCGCAATGGCAATTTTGTAATAAATTGCATTCAGTTTAAGACTTTCTACTACAGTTATAGAGGGAACCGTAGTAGAAAGTCTTATGCCCTGCTCGCTCTCACTTTCCACTACGTCTGCATTTAGAACCGTAGTAGAAAATAAACTTTCTACTATAGTTCTAAATTCACCCGTAGTGAAAATTAAGTTTTTTAAAACCATAGTAGAAAGTCTAATTTTGAAATAACCTAAACAATTCTCTCCCTGATGTGCATTACAACGTTAACGTTACTCTCTGTTCTCTCGCGCCTTTCATCTTAAACCTTTTCCCCCTGTTTGGCACCACCACCACCACTGTTTGGCACCACCACCATCACTCTCGTATTCAACTCTTCACCACGAGCCATTCTGCTACTTCTACATACGTTGAGCAGATTCAACTCTTCTCTATTTCCACACAAACCTCGTATTCAACTCTTCACAGCGAACCTTTTCCCACAGGTAAGCTCTTCATTATTTGGGTTTGGGTTTGGGTTTTGGATAGATTTCTAGGTTAGGTTAAGAGCATTTGAACTTTAGTTTTATTTCTTGATCTCTATATTCTACATTAGTAGCTTGGATGGACTTGCGGATGAGCTTGCCTAGGCCTTAAGGGAGAAAAGAGAATTAAACATAGGGTAGTAAAAAAACACTCTATTTCCTTTGTAGAATCATATCTCTACATGCATGGGCATTAGGTTTAAAATGCTTTCATACGTAGGGTATTTGAATAAACCATCAAGATGTAGTGAAATTAGTCAAGCATAACAAATGCATCCTGTCCATTAATGATAGCAAGCAGTTGTCTGCTAAAAAAGAGAAAATAACAAATGCATCTTGTCCATTACACACTGATTATGCTATTGATTTTGATTTTGATATTGATTTTGCTTTTGATTTTGCTTCTTGTGTTCTATTTATTTTTTCAGTTGGACTGAATTGTTCCTGTTACTAGCTACCCCCAGCTTGCTGCTTGCTGCTTCTTATTTTTTTTTCATTTTTCAGCAAGGTACAACCCTTTCTGCTTTTAATTTGTTTGTGTTTTTTCGTTAAAAACTTATAATGTTTCCCATTTTTAGTGTTAATAAATTAGCAAAGCCTTAGTTTCCCGTTTGAGATTCAATTAATATTAATGAGCATGTGTGTATCTTTTTAAGGTACCACTCATTATATTGAATCTTGAATTGTCCAAGTTGGACAGTTTGAGGAAAAACTTTTTCTTCATTCAGGTAATAGTTATTCCTTAATTCTTATATGTTATACTTGATGAATGTTCGATCTGATGCATTTCCTTTCGTTCTCCGGGTGCATACTTTATCGCGATGGATGTCACCGCGTTCAAGTCGTATACGTCGGAGACCGATGGGAAATGCTGTCGAAATTTCGTAAAGTATGGGCATGAGAGTTAAGGACTAACTTTTAACTGAGTGATGGAAAAGTTTCTTCTCGAATGGGATAGGGCCATGCCTTGTGATAAGAAGAAGTTGAAGATCTTGGACTAAGTGAAGTTGTTGTTGTAGTTATGGATCGCAGTTGGATGTATAGTAGACGCACAAGTTATGAGTATTTGAAGGAAGTGGAAGAGTTTCTAGAATTTTGTCAAAGAAATCTTCCTGATAGTAATGGAAGGTTTTGTTGTCCCTGTATCAATTGTTTGAATATGAGGAAATGTGAAGTTGAGAAGATACGGGGGCATCTTATTTGTGATGGGATTTGCAAGAGCTATACAAGATGGATATGGCATGGTGATGAATTGTTAAACATGTCAAGTGTGTCACAAAGAGAGGAAGATGACGTAGATATGGAGGACGATCGACTAGAGGACATGATCCATGATATTGGACCAGAGTCTTTTCAGCGAGCACATGTGTATGAAACATTGTGCAATAATGCAGATAAGCCTTTGTATTCGGGGTGCACTGCTTATACATGGTTGTCGGCGGTGTTAAAATTGTTTAGTGTGAAGGCGAGAAATGGGTGGAGTGATAAAAGCTTCACCGAATTGCTTGAGTTGTTGAAAGACATGCTTCCAGAAGGCAACACATTGTCGAACCGTAACTATGAGGCGAAGAAGGTACTGTGTCTGATGGGTATGGAATATAAGAAGATACACGCATGCCCTAATGATTGCATATTGTACATGGATGTGTATGAAGGGATGCACGACTGCCCCAGGTGTGGGGTATCACGGTACAAAGTGAAGAATGGTGATTCTAGTTGTGATGTGATCACAAAAGGGTCTCCTGTGAAGGTGTTGTGGTATCTTCCAATAATTCCAAGATGACATGCAGATGAGAGGAAATGTGATGGACAACTTCGCCATCCGGCTGATTCTTTGCAATGGAAGAAAATTGATATTTTGTTTCCGGATTTCGCCAATGAGCCAAGAAACCCTAGGCTTGGACTTGCTATGGATGGAATGAATCCGTATGGATATAGCAAAACTCACAGAAGACAGTTTAGGGAAAAAATATTAAAGAAAGGAAGGATATTTTAGGTAGAAAAAATTTTAAAAAAAAGAAGGGATTGTATTAGAAAAATCAAGGGTTGCAAAAAGAAACTCCCCTTTTTTAAATTTGTTTTAATTTTGGCTGATAGAGTTGTAAAATGGTATAATGGGTTAGTTAGATTTAGTTTTTTTTGTTGGGCCAAATTCTTGGGCTCATAATTTTTTGGTTTACAAGTAATTATTGTTTTATTACCTTTAACAAACTAAATTAAATTAAAAATCAGAAATGATACAAATAATACAAGTTTATTAGTTTCAACCAAAAAATATAAATATACATAAACGAGATTAAAATGTGAGACGACCCGCTGTCCCATTAAAGAGCCTAAGATATTAACTATCCCTAATCGTATTATAAACGTTAGCGCTCCTTGTTAATACGAAACGAAGCGGAAAGATTGAACGCGAAAACGAAACTAAATTAAGGTACACAGCATATCAGAGAACACATTTATTAAATATTATATATATATATATATATATATATATATATATATATATATATATATATATATATATATATATGCATCGGTTGCTCCGTTAGTAGAGCTACAATAGTAGTGTATACATACGGAATACATCGGTACAGACTATAAGCAAAATACATCAAGAGATAAGAAAACTTTCATTGGGGTTTGTGGCTCGTCCACCAGCATCAGGGTCATAAGGAATATCATCCAACTCCTCAGCGACTGGTTCCTCCACAGGGTCTTCCCATAAAATAAAAAAAACACACAGAGAAAAAAACAGAGAGATAAGAAACATGCATCATCAAACATGGGAGAGGGGCAATAGTACAACCTATATATACATGTAGCACACAACACATAGAAAACGTAAAACACACCAACAACCATCTCAAAAGTCATTCTCTCATATCAAAACTCTACGAGGGATACTAACCCCTATATGCATGTCGTCATCCTTATATGCATGTCGGCCGATTTCATTACGTCCCCAGTTGGACATCCTCGTCGGGATTAATAACATCACGCCCTTAATTGGACATCGTCTGAAGGATTAATAACATCACGTCCCCAATTGGACATCCCGCCTCGGGATCGGTGGTACACATCTCACCCCCATTTGGGAATCCCCCATTAGGATCAAATATGCTATGATATGCAACAAACATCCATCACAGGTTGATATCGGAACCTCACACCTAAGCACTCGGCCACAGCCACGATGCATTGCATCCACATCGACATCAACATCACAATGCTTTGTGTCCACGAGTCACAGCTCCATGGTGAGGACCACGACAGTATCAATCCGAACAACATCACAATCTTGCCATACTCTCATCCAGCCAATCACAAGAATAAAATATCATAACAATAAATATGCCAATATAGATACCATCACGTTGACAGATAAATAGATAATCATATAGACAGTTAAACATAACAGATAAACAGATAATCACATAGGCAGTTCAACATATTAGATAAACAGATAATCACACAGGCAGTTCAACATATCAACCTTAAAAATCACGTCGTCTAGCCTAGGATATCATCTTAGTGGTGATAGCCCAAAGATACTTACACCTAGGGTCCAAGTACTTTGTCCAGGGCTCAACCTCTAGTAGGGTTTAAGGTTCCCCTACACATGTATACATTCTATACTATGCTTGCCTTTCCGACGATAACAGTTCTTTCTCCCCACCTGAAACTGCTACGCATGCTCGCCTTCCCGTATAAGCTTCCGAACATAGCTCTATAACTGGCACTTTAGCACACTTTAGGGCGGTCGAACACAGTCTGATCCTTCACAACGAATCACAACTTTAACATTAACAAAATATCATTCCTTGTCTCATAGGGTCTAGGTTCGGCCAAGGTGACTTAAAATGCCTAGTGATGTTAAAATTTTACTAACTCTTAGATTAATGATCCTAAAGTATGATAAAGACATAATCCTCAATCATTTACCAAAGATTTGAACCAAAACCCATCCAACCAATCAAGGTTAGGGTTCAACCCATTTTAGAAAATAGGCTAGAGATGTCTAAAAATTTCTAACTCTTGGATGAATGATCGTTAAGCATGCATAACACTAAAGCAAGTTTCATTATACAAAAACTTGAAGTAAAACTCATGGTTTCCCACAAGCTAGGGTTCGGCCTCTCCTACAAAAATAGGCTAGGCATGTTATTTGATTACATGCTCTTGGATAATGATAAAGGATGATGAGACTAGATCATAGAAATTGATTTCACATTAAAAGGATTTTTCTATGATTTTCTAGAGATTTTTGAATATTGGACTTAGAAGTTGAAACATAGTTGATCATGGCTTTAAAAAAAAAATTGAGTGAAGAATATGAAGCTCATGGATCAAAGAGAGTAAGTCATACCACTTGGATGATGAAAATGGGCAAGAATCCAATACTTTTCTTCACCAAATTTGCTAAGTTTCACTTTGAGAAATGAGAGAACGTTTGAGTGTTCTTGGATTTGTGAAGAAAAGATGAGAGAATGGCTTGGTGAGGGAGCATTTTGGGCGTGAGAGATGAGGGGTAAGATGGTCCAATTTTGTTTACTTAAGGGACAAAAGCGTAAATTCACTTAGGGGCAAAATTGGAATTAAGACAAAAGGTTAAGGGCGTTATGGTCCTTTCACCTCCAAAGTCACAAAATATCTAGATATTTTGTTGGATGTCATGATGATGGTGATGAGTCATGAGGCAAAAATATATTTTCATCAGTTCCTAGAGACAAAACGGTCTTTTCTCAGTGTGAACGCGTTTCAGATATTTTCGTTTTCGTCATGACCTTGGGTGAGTCACTGGCACGCCTTCCTAGGTGAGTTGACCTGATTTGACTTCAAGTTTATTCATTAACGGGTCCCGGTGATCTCGTATTCAGTTCCGTCTTTCACCCGATTTTGGTTTTACGCCAGAATAAAGCGTAAGAACTTATTTATTTTGAAAATTTTCAAAATCACCAATATTTTTGGAAATTCGATTTAAAACCTTACTGTTTCGTTCACGAGTCAAAATTATGTTTCCTGATCATTAAAATCTTACTTTCAATGAAAATGCAGACCAGGTTCCGTCTGAATTTTCAACCCAAAATTGAACCATAGCTCTCTATGATCGTGCAGAGTATGAATATGATCTTGGTTTATTCAAAATCATTTTCTATTTCTCGGATAAAATATAAACTTATTTATATAAATTACTGATCTTAGAAAGCAGTAAAAATTGGGATGTTACAAAATGTCTATTCATGTTTGTTACAATTATTATTTGATCACATGAGCTTATTTTCGAAAGTATAATATTTCTCTACAAATAAATTTTTTTCTATTAAATAACATTTATAAATCGAATTTCATCTAAAGGTAAAACGATCATCTTGTTGACCCTTATTTAATAGGATGCATGAGTTGTACAACTCAGAATTCCTTAAACATTTCTAAAAATAAATTATAATATTTTTTTATACAATGCATGAATTGTACAACTCAGAATTCCTTAAACTTCTTTAAAAAATAATTAACAATAATTTTATAGGATGCATGAGTTCTACAACTCATAATTCCTTAAACATTAAATTGTTCTAAAAAAATAATTAGCAGTAATTTCATAGGATGGATGAGTTGTACAACTTAGAATTCCTTAAATCTTCAACTATTCGAAAAAAAAATAATTAACATTAATTTTATAGGATGCATGAGTTGTACAACTCATAATTCCTTAAACCTTTTTAAAAAAAAATTAATAATAATTTCATAGGATTCATGAGTTGTACAACTCAGAATTCCTTAACTCATTCTAAAAATAATAATAACTTAACAGGATGCATGAGTTGTACAATTCAGAATTCCTCAAATAATATAAACCAAAATAATTTCCAATCATTTCCAAAAAAAATAATATCTAAAACCCACCTACCAATCAAACATTTTTATGAGAACTACGTAACTTTAATATCCCTATCGCACCAAGGGATACATAGGAGCAGAATTAAACATTCTGTCAAGCTAAAATTAAATTTTCTTAATTTTTGTGTTTACTTAATTTATTTTCTATTTTCAAAATGGGTAAAATTAATATATTTTGAAGTTATTAAAATTTTGCACAATTAACTTGAGGTACCGTTCTTAGAACGCGCGATGTAGGGTGCTAATACCTTACCTACTCGTAATCAACTTCCGAACTCAATCTCAATTTTTTAGACCAGTTTTCCTTCGATTACTAGGTTTTCCAATATTTCCCAAATTAAAAATGTTGGTGGCGACTACTCTGATCCTATCTTTTTTGATAGCGTTCGGACGGGACGGTTGCGACAAATGGCGACTCCACTGGGAACTTTAGAGAGTCAGGCCTATAATAGTTAGTTGTGCAATTTTTTTATATAAATTTTTTATATTTGTTTTACCCATTTTTTTTTTGTTTTGTAAATATTATTTATTTTTCTAACTTGCTTTTGTATGTATTCTTGTAACTATTGAGTGGACAACTTCATTGTTGCCTTTGCATGCTCTCCTTTCCATGTGTATGTGAGTTGTTTTGGACTTCAGGTTTGTAGGCTCCATTCACACAGTACACCTACACATCTCTCACACTTTTGAACGGGGCCCTGTACTCGGACATGAGTGCAACTTAAGATAGGGAAGAGGTTGAGTAGTAGTAGCCTTCTGTATGTACATCCTGTTTGGTTATCACGATGGCCTCACCTACAGTTTGATTCCTTTCGAGGGTATCACCACTTCTAATAGTTTATCTATGGTTGTGGGCAATATTTTGAAATGGGATCCTTGGCTCTAGGGACCAAATTTAGAATTATAGAACCACCTATGGGAAAGTCCACATATTAGAAAATCCGTAGGCCCTTAGGGTAAAACCCAATAAGGTAACATGATTTAGGACACAGAGAGCATTATGTTCGTCTAATTTATTTTCATACCATTCATGTAGTTAAATTTTGTATTTTAATTTTTTTTCCCTCTTTTTTTTAATAAATAAATAAATAAATTATAGCATATCAACATTACACCATTACAATAAAAAAGCCCATGATATTCATGCATGCATTTTGTAACATTGTTAGTGGTTATTCCTCCTTTTGTTTAGTCATTGTCATATTCCAAAATCCTCAAGGAATTGGCATGCCTGTAGTGATACTCGTGCTGAATCTCCAAAATCCTATCGGACCACAGGTTCTTCACCTTAATGTCCAAGGAAATTCCTAACCCCTCATGCAAACCATGTTGTTGTGCCATCACCTCATCCTCATCAGCTGCAAACCATTGATGATAGATTAAGAGCCATAGAAGACGAAAGTTATTATGATCTTGATCTTGCTTTGAATATTTGCCTTATTCCCGATGTAGTCATACTACCCAAATTTAAAGTGCCAGATTTTGATACATACGAGGAGACTATCTGTCCAAGAAGTCATTTGACCATGTATGTTCGAAAGATGGCGTCACATGCCCATGATGACAAGATGTTAATTCACTTCTTCCAGGACAATTTGATAGGGGCAACTTCAAGTTGATATACTCCCCTTGATCGTAGCCATATTCGTTGTTGGAAGGATTTGGTTGATACTTTCATGAAACAATATAAGTGCAGCATCGATATGGCTTCAGACAGGATGCAACTACAAAACATGTCGAAACAAGATGCTGAGACCTGTAAGGAATATGCACAACGATGGAAGGAATTGGCTGCCCAAGTAGAGCCCCTAATGTCTAAAAAAGAGATTGTTAGAATTTTCATTGACACACTCCAATCACCTTTTTATGAAATGATGATTGGAAATCTGTCATCGAATTTCTCGAACATGGTCATCATTGGAGAAAGGATTGGGAATGGGATGAAGCATGGAAAGATCGTCAAGACTTCAGTTGGGACGACTGACGATGGTCACCTATAGATTTCGCATGGGGGTAAATGCCCCTCCATCAAAAATTGTGGTGGTTTCAAGACTCCTGTGAGAATAATGAGCAATACTTTGCATTCCTCCTAATTTTTTTTCCTAAGTGATCGATTCCATAGTGATGTATCAATGGTTTATGATGAAATATGGTACTGATACGAATCATTTGGTTCTTGAACTATGCTCACTTTCTTGAAGCATTAATGTAATGGATTTGCATGCATATATTGTATCGTCTATTCTTTACATCTACATCATATTACACCATCGTGGTATTTCTCTCGTCATTCCCATCTCATTTTTTTCTTCTTCTTTGAGTGCCTTCCTTGGTTTGGTTCACGGGGCTCATGCTCTTGAAAACCCTTTGTGGCACATTAATAAACCTCACATGCGCAAGTTCCCTTTACCAAAAGAAAAAAAAAAAGGCAAAAAAAAAAAGCAAAAAAGGGAGCAAATAAATAATCACTTGGTGTGCACCATCTATTTGTCTCTAAATTAATTTCTTTTAAAGATAAGCAATCATGATTTGAGATGAAGATTGGCCATCTTTCTCCATCCTTTGCAAAATCATTATCCCTTGCTACCCCATTTGAGCTTGAAAATTCTTTCAATGAACCTCGGGCAAGGATCAACCCTAAATAAGGGGCAAACGTGAAATAAATGATGATTAGAAAGAAAAAAATAAGAAGGTGAAAAAAGAGGAGAAGAAAAAGAAAGAAAGAGAATGAGGATGAAGAAATTCATGACAAAAGCAAATTGAGAAAGGAAGGAAAAGAAGGAAAATCTGAGCAAAATGCAAATATTCTTCAAATTCAAAGGAAATTTTTGTGAGAAAAGGGCATGGATCCTTCTCCCATTCAACCTTAAAATAGTTTTTTGAGCTTTATGTCCTTCCTTTCATCACCCTTAACCTTGGCCACATTACAAGCCTCAAAAAGTCCATTCAGATCAATGAATGATTGCTTTTTCTTTTTCATGAACCTTAATTTTGGGAGAAAAGGTTTGAGCTATTCTGAGTTTTTAATTAATTGCTTAAAAGAAAAAGAGAGAAAAAGAAAGCCCGCTGAAAACCCGCAAGGGTAGTCTAAACAAAAGTTAGGGCAAGTTTGGTATGACATTCACTGGGGCAAAAATTTGCTTTCAAGAGCCTTATGTTAGAGCATTTTCATCTTGAGATGTCATTCTTGGAAACCCTACACTGGAGCAGCTTCATTCTCAAGTTTTTATTATTAGGTGCCTTATATTGGGGCAATTTTGTTCTCATATGCTATATGGTGGGGCAATCCCATTTCAAGATTCATTCTCAAAGGCCCTGCACTAGGGAAATTCTATTCTCAAGTATCAATACAAGGTGCCTTACACTAGGGCACCTCCATTCTCAGGTGTCCTACACTAGGGCAACTTCATTCTTATATGGCCTACACTGGAGTAGCTCCATTCACAAATTAGCCGCCTATACTGGGGCAACTTCATTCTGAAAGCTCTATGTTGGGGCAATTCCATTCTCAAGGGCTTGCACTAAGATTTGGTAAATAGAAGCCATGATATCCAATATTGAGTCAATCTAAACTGGGGCATCACCTTTTGACCTTCATATCATCTCTTTGAATACTAATCAAGAAGTTCAGTCCATCATACTTTTGAATGCATACATGTTTATTACATGATGCCTTGGGTAAGGTAAACATGAGTTCAACATTACAATTTACCAACTGATAGTAATTCTTTGATGAGCAACTCTAGTTAGAAGAATTCGGAATACAAGGAGGAAAATGACATCTTCATTTGGTAATTTAAATAAAAGCACTGATCCTCACCTTATGGTTTGCAGCAAAATCTTCAACTTCCAAACGGAAAAAAATAAAAAGAAAAAGAAAAAAAGAAAAAAAATCAGAAAATATAAAAGGAGAAAAAGGCTCGCTAGGCTGAAAACCTGAAAAGGCAGCCTAGGCAAAAGTTAGAGCAACCCAATAGGTTGAAAACTCAAAAAGAGCAGCCTACACAAAAATTAGGGTAAAATACAAACGAATGACGAGGAAGTCTCCGAAAGCTGACAAACTGGGGCAAATTACGTTTATGAGGGTAGGTCATGAAATGCACTCAATACATGATTGAAGACCGGTGTAAATCATATTCTTCGAAGTTGATTAAGGCGGACTCCCAGATCATACGTATGAGAGACCAACACTCATCATCGTAAAGAGGATGCCTGAAGAAGTGCGAACTCCACCTCAACATCTCCTTTTAAGAACATCTCATCATGAATCTCAAAGATAATCCCTCTCAGGATCTCAAAATGTTATGGAAATGCGGCGGTCTCTTGACAAGGGACACTGTTGAAAAGGAAGAACAATCAAGTAACGTTGTTCATTGAGAAAATCACTCCAAAGAGGGCTCATGGCTGAAGCCCATCAAGACCAGAGATATAAAGAATTGGCTAAGCAAGCAAATTGCAGAGCAAACAAATGAGCTTGTTCTACTTCATCCTTGAGTCTAGTTGTGATCAGCGCCTCTGAGGCAAAAAAAATGAAACAAATGGTGGTTCACTAAAAATAACAAGTTTCAAGAGCATATGCTATAGATATGTCATAAATCATCCATCATGCATCACATGTACTTACAGAATCATCATCATCATCATCATCATTGCTTTTATAGGTCCTTGTACCCACATTCCTATCAAGCTTTAGTGGATACTCGACTCGGCAAGTTTTTTTACTTTCCTGTCAAACTTCAGTAGATACCCGACTCCGCAAGCTTTTTACTTTCCTCTCAAGTTTCAGCGGATACCCGATTTCGCAAGCTTTATATCTTTCCTGTCAAGCTTCATCGGATACCCGACTCCCCAAGCTTTTTATCTTTCCTATCAAGCTTCAGCGAATACCTGACCTTACAAGCTTTTTTCACTTTCATGTCAAGCTTAAGCAGATACCCGACTTCGCAAGCTTTTTATCTATCGTGTCAAGCTTCAGCGGATGCCCGACTCTGTAAACTTTTTACTTTCCTGTCAAGCTTTAGGGGATACCTGACTACGCATTGGCTAAGCTGTCCTACCTGACTTTCCAAGTTCCTTATAGCAACTCCCTGATTTTGTATGTGGGCCTTTGTTTCAGTCATGATGGCCTTCAAAATGGCCTCCATAGAAGATTCTTGGCTTGTGGAGTTGGAAGTCCGTGGAGTTTGTTGAGTCTGCCCTAGACAGCTTTGGGGAAGGAATCCTATTGGAGAAATCATGTTCCTGTTTTGGGCCCTTGAACTTCCAGCATTGGCATTGGCAGGATTACTCCATGAGATATGTCGATGTTGTCTCCACCCAGTATTATAAGTGTTAGAATAAGGATTATTAGTCATGTTGTTCCCAATGTAGTTGACTGAAGCAGGGTTGCCATGGCAATCTTCAAATATATGCTCTCCCCCACAGTAGACATAGGACAATGCTTGCACACTGGCTGGAAAATTCTGTTCCACAACTGCTATCATAAGGAGCAGTTGAGTAGCAGTGGCTAGGTTTTTGATCATGTGAGTTAGTGAAGCCATCTGAGCACTCAATGCAGTGACCTCACTCAATTCATGTAGTCCACAAGCTTTTTTGGAAGCTTTGACCACTGGGGTGTTAGCAGCTTCAGTAAGAGCCCTGGCAGTGGGCCATTGGTAGCTGTTTGCAGTAACAGTTTCTATAATCTCATAGGCTTCATCATAAGACTTGTTAAGCAAAGCTCCTCCTGCAGAGGCATCCAGAGTCAGCCTAGATGCTGGGGATAGACCATTATAAAAATTTTACATCTATATACAAATAGGTATAGGTATTCCATGGTGAGGACATTACTTCAACAGCCTCTTGAATCTCTCCCAAGCTTCGAAAAGTGATTCTTCAACAGTTTGCTGGAATGAGGTTACGTCATTTCGAAGCCTGGCATTTTTTATTGGTGGGAAATATTTGGTTAGAAATTTCTCTGCCAACATGTTCCAGGTATTCACTGAGTTAGGCTCCAGTGAATTGAGCCAAACCTTGGCTTGGTCTCTCAGTGAATAAGAGAACAGTCTCAGCTTGAGTGATTCATCTGATGTTCCAAGCATCTTGAAATTGCTAGCAACTTCCAAGAAATGCTTAAAGTGCAAGTGGGGGTCCTCATGAGCAATACCACTAAATTGCCCCACGGTTTGCAGCATCTGAAACATCATCGGTTTGAACTCAAATTGGTTTGCAGTGATCTCGGGCCTTACTATCCCAGTGTTGACAGTGGCAGGGTCAAAGACAGAATAATCTATGATCCCTCTAGCTCTATTATTGGCCATGGTGATAATATCTGGGCTCACATTAACCAAATCCTCATTTATTGGGTCTGCCATGGCTAAGTTGTTCAGCTCCAGCGGTCCCCTATTTTCCCTTTGGATTCTCCTTAAAGTTCTTTTGATTACTAGATCAAGCGGGAATTTTGGTGCACTGTGCCTTCTCATAAACGGCTATACTCATGCTTCAAAGCACAACACACGTTAGAGTAAGAAAATTTCACTAGAAGATCCAAACTGATAACACTTATAAGTTAGCACTATTCAAAGATCCCCGACAATGGCGCCAAAAACTTGTTGTGCAAAATAGTGATATGATATATGCAAGTGTACACAATCGTAACAAGTAATAAATAGTGAATAGAGATTGTTCCCACAAGGATTTGAATGAGCTAACAACACCAGCTATAAGCTAGAACTTCTAATTGACAAGTGTTAAGAAACCAAGCAATCGAAGTTTAGAGGTAATCAAGTATTTTGCAAGAACTAAAACTGTTTGTGGATAAGGTAAGGTTGCAAGAGAAAAACAAAAAACAAATGAAGAGTGTTAACAGCTTATAAAAACAGCTAGGGAGGCTAATCCTTTGTAATATCTACTACAGGGCAATTTATGCTTCATAATGCTACAGCATTTAGTCCAAGAACAAGCTTTGCTTTCCAGCAATAACAGCTGAGTTTCATTAAATGTTTCTTATTCCTATGCTCAAATTAAATCTACTCAGTTCTTGGTTTAGTACATCCAGATACTTAAGGCCATGATAGTCTATTCTTAGCACAATCAACTCCAATTAATTGAATTAAACCTTATCTTCTAGACAAGTCCACTTACTCAACTTTTCCAAGTTTAACAAATAAGTGTTCTAGTTGAGATGATCAGACTCTAACAAAACTGGAGTGAGGTACAGAATAGAAGAAAATACAATGCATATATTAAATCACCCAGAAGTGTTGATTACAAGTTCATAGCTCCTAGCTTAAGAGATTTAGCTCATGATGAGCATAACAACAAAGGAAATTAAAGATATAGGTAGTGCCATTAATGGATAATAAAAGCTACAAAGAAATATTAACTAAAGCAAGGTTGCGGCTGTACTATGCAATCGAGAGAGATATCTTTGCAGCCAGCTAACTTCTTCCTATATAACCACAAAGAATGTTCCCCAAATAGGGTTTTTACAAAGTACCCTCTCTCCTCACTTTTTGGGCCTTTTAGTAATATTAGCACAAAAGTTACATCCTTGGCCTATTTACCTAAGTACAATAACTATTAATCTCTTTCTTCAGTTGTGGGACACGCCTTCATTGATTGATATCAGCACAAAGAAGTTTGCTGAGCTGACATGACTTTTATCTTGTAGTGGTCCTCTTTTCCAATGCTGTAGCATTCCAGAGCATCTATTTTCTATCTAATTTCCTGATCATCCAACACAGCTTTCCTTAAACATATGTTATCAATAAGTTCAACTGTCAAGCAGATTAAAGACTTGCATTGATTAAGTAAAGAAGGACATAATAACTCTTATTTCTAAGAATTATCACTTGCCTTAATCCCAAAGAAGGATCATCCACACTGCCTTTCTAAGTACCGCCCTATTTTCCTTATTGGGAGCCTCTATAAAATTATTGCTAAACTGCTAGCTTTGAGACTAAAACAGGTTCTGGGTTCGGTCATTTCTCAATGCCAATCAGCTTTTTTGCTACAATGTCAGATTTTAGATGGTGTTCTGGTAGTAAATGAGGTGTTGGACTTGGCGGAAATAACCAATCGTAGATTCTAAAGGTCGATTTTGGAAAGGCGTACGAATCTGTCAGTTGGAGCTTTTTAGACTACATGTTTGGTAGATTGGGCTTTTGCACTAAATGGGGAGCGTGGATGCAAGCTTGTATTTGTTCAAGATCAGTTTTAGTTATAGTCAATGGGTGCCCTACAAAAGAGATTAAAGTTGAAAAGGTTTAAGGCAAGGCATCCTTTGGCTCCATTCCTTTTTCCTTATTATGGCGGCAGGTTTAAGTGGTCTAATGAGGAGAGCAGTAGAATTAGGGAAGTTTGGACCGTTTAAGGTAGGAGAGGAAATTCAAATCTCTTTGTTACAATATGCAGATGACAACATCCTTATAGGTGAGGCAGTTTGGGAAAATTTATGGGCTTTGAAGACTATTTTAAGAAGTTTTGAATTCGCATCGGGGTTAAAGGTTAATTTCATTAAGAGTAATCTTGTTGGGGTGCGGTTTGAAGACAATTTTCTAGAGGCAGCTTTGTGTTTTTTGCATTGTTCCTTGGGCAACATTCCCTTTAAATTTTTGGACTTCCAATTGGCGCAAATACTCAGAGAATGGAGACATGGAGACCGGTTATTCATTTTATAGAAGGAGATTGGCAAGTTGGAAAGGCAAGCATGTATCTTTAGGGGGCAAATAATTTTGATTAATTTACTTTTATCTAGTCTACCTATAACACCCCATTTTCTGGTTTAATATTTAGGTATGTTTAGCATGTTTAAAGGGTTAATTATGTTCATTATGGTTTGAGGAAGCTATGGTCCAAATTTGGCACAATTTGGCCTTGGAACGAGCTTCGAAAGTGCAAAAATATGAAGGAACGGGTCAAATTAGTTTCCAACGTTTGGATGTTAAGAAAGATCACGCTCAGATGCTGGTCGTTGACGCTCAAGCGTGAAGTAGGTGTATGTCAAAGCGTGGAGGGGTGTACGAGTGGGGGTACGCATGTCAGTTCACATGCACGCATGGCAGGAGACGTGGCGATCAGCACGCCACACTCAAGCATGGAGAGGTCCCACGCTCCCAACACTAGCAGGCCAGAGCGTGTTCAACTGGGCAACAAGATTAAAGTTCTTCACTTCATTTCTTCATGCACGAAACTTCTTCACTTGTTGCTGTCCAGAGCACTTAGAGAAAGAGAGAGATAAGGTTCTAGAGAGAAAAAGCTTGATTCAACGAAGTTCGAGGCATCAGATCTTGATTTCTACTACACTGCAGTGATCGTGACTTCCATATCTACAGATTTGACCAATTGGTTTCTTAATTCATTGAACGTAAACTCAAATCCCTAACACGTCGATACGTCGACCTTAGTGTTCTTCGTATATTGTTCGTTTTCTTCAAGTTTTCCTTGATATTTTCTTGGTTCTGAATTGCCCTAGGGTTAACAATGTTGCCTGCATGTTGTTCCTATGATTAGGGAAAATTTCGAGATTGTGGTCGTGCTAGATTTTGGAGAGGAAGCCACAGCTGTAAGTTGGTGGTGGAAAGGACCACGAATTGGTGGTGGTGGTGGTGCTCATGGTAGTTGCATTGATGCTCGCACCGATCGTTTTCAGGTGGGGAGAAAGGTACCACAATCTTCAGGAAGGTAAGAGTGGTGTAGACTGATTACATCTGTAGAGGAACCCTAAACCCTACTAGGAGTAGGTATCATTGGACTATTCCTGCTAAGCGAATACCCGAGGTTAGATGATTCTTAATTGAGGATGTTTTGCATGCCTGTTGTGCCATTGACTTTTGGTTGATTATATACTTATATGTTTAACTTCTATATTGGCATTTTGAGTATTGCTTTATCATATGATATGTTGGTTGATGGATGTGAGGTGAGGTACTGTTAAGTGGGAAGGGTTGATACTATTGAGGTTATGGTTGACCGAGATGTGGTTTGTAGATGCGAGGCATCGTGGCTGTGACCGAGTTGTTAGGTGTGAGGTTTCTAGTGTCAACTCGTTATGGATGGATGCTGCATAGCATATCATACTTTCCAAGTGGAGGAGCTGTATGAGTGTAGTACGGGTTACAACAATCATAAGAGGTTATTGTACCTGAGTGCGGGTACGAAAAGCGGAAGGGGCGGTCTAAGATGGGCCTCGGGGATGTAACTCGAATCGGGACCGATCATAAGTGACGGATGAGGTTGCTCCTATCGTGTCGTGATGTCCGATCAAGCCTGGTTATCCTGATTAATCCCTGAATTGTTCCATGTCAGACGTTCCGAGGCGACCAAGACAACCATCCCTTTCAGGGACAGTGGACTGGTGATGCACTCGTATTGATCATGGAGAGCGGAAGGGTTACCTGGACGAACTAACTTGTCCAATTGGGGACGGATTCACAAATTGTCCAACTGGGGACAGAATCATATTATCCAAAGGGGACAGAGAGATATCAAACAACATGCATAAAGGGGTTAGTATCCCTAGTAGAGGTTTGATCTGAAGGTGAGAGTGCCTTTGAGATGGTTGTCTGTGTTGGACTTGGGAGATGTTTGACTTCATGTTATATGTATATGTGTTGTATGTTTACCTATTAATATCCTATGCTACTGCTTTTTCCCTATATGATGATGCTGTATTCTTATCTCCTTGTTTCTTCTCCGTATGCTTCTGTTGGTGAACGTCAAGAAGGCCCAGTAGGCGAGGACAGATGGACCTTGGGAGGAGGCTACTGGACGTGGCACCCCAGATCCTGGTGTTGGGGGGATCTGGAGTTTATTTACCGTGATCCCGATGGGTGATAGGTTGATCGTGCCACGATTTTGATCGTATACACTGGCCCAGTGAGTATATGGTTTCGCTTCGGAGCTTTACCTTTCGCAAACATCGTAGGACCCTTCCGTGTTATCCAACACTTACCATTCACTCAGATATGGTAGCCACCTTGATCGAGCACCCACGCCGGCATGTGGGACATACAAGAGGCTTCTCACGTCATGAGCAGATGAGGCTTTGTCTACCGAGGATGCAGACGTCGCAATAAGCACTTCTTGAGGACTTGTCAGAGGAGGAGGATAGTCATGTCTAGCTCTTCGTCGGAGTATGTGCCTTGTACGGTGAGGGCAAGGATAGTTCCAGGGATCCATACTATTGAGGGTATGAGGCCGCCAGTGCGTTTATTCTAGGTTCGAGAGTGTAGTTTCAGGATCTTTTGTGTCCCTTTGACGTATCTTCGCTTTTATCGTCTTCGTTCTGTACTTGTGTATGTGTATAGTTATGTATATATTTGTGGTTTTTATCTCGCTGCGTATACTTTACTCTGATGCATGCACGTGTGTGTTTTAAGTTTATCTTTTTTTTATCTGTATCGTTTTTAATAAGCGCGTTAACGTTAATAATACGGTTAAGGTTTGGATAATACTAGGTTTTTAATGGGACAGCAGGTTGTCTCACTGCCCCTTTATTTCTTCTCTTTCTATAAGGCTCCAAAGAAGGTCATTCACATCTTGACTGGGATTCAGCGATCATTTCTTTGGTCAGGTAAAGAAGCATCTAGGAAAATCGCATGGGTAAAGTGGGACACAGTTTGTAAACCAAAGAAGCTTGGTGGGTTAGGCAATAAGAACTTGGAGTTGTTCAACATTTCATTGCTAGCAAAATGGAAATGGCGGTTTCTAACATATCCAGATTCAATATGGTACAAGCTGTTTGTTTATAAGTATGGGAATTTATCTAGGATAACTACAGATAGTAGAAGTACATTTTCTAAGGACTCTATTTGGCAGATATGTGCATAATTGAAGGATGGCATAGTTCACGTCATTTGTGGTTTACTAAGTGAGGATAAAAATTAAAACAGATACCCAAGTTAGCTTTTGGCACGATGAGTGGGTGGGAACTGCTGCATTAAAGGATTTATTTCCTCGTTTGTTTTTTGTGTTCCTTAGACAAGGATGCTATGGTGGCAGAGGTTGGTACATGGGTTGATGAATCTTGGTGTTGGAGGTGGAGGTGAAGGAGAAGTTTATACTCTTGGGAAGAGGTAGCTCTTGCTAATTTAGAACAACTTCTTCAACGAATTACTTTAAGTAAAGAAAGTGAGGATGAATAGAGGTGGATAACTGATTCATCTAAATTTTTTCAGTAAAACCAGCTTATAATCTATTACAGGAATTAGGGAGTCTTACATATAATAGTGATCATGGTCAGTTGGTCTTAGAGAATATGTGGAAGTGTAAGATTCCTTCGAAGGTGATAGCTTTTTCATGGCGTTTGTTGATGGACATATTACCTACAAGGCAGCAGCTGTTTCAAAGAAATGATATCACTGAGGAACGAGGAACATCATGTGTGTCTTGTTTTAATCACGTGGAGTCTATAGATCATTTTTTTTTATTATCCTCCCAAGTTTGGAGATTATTTATGCTTGGATTGGACTTTTAGTGGTTCTTCATGAGAGGAGTCATGATCATTTTAAGCAACATGGTTCTTTGTTGAGAGGAAAACATCTTCGTAAGTACAGTTACCTTTTTTGGCATGCAGTAACATGGTTCTGATGGTTAATGAGAAATAAGATTCTATTTCAAAATGGTAGTTTTGATACACTTGATGTTCTAGACCTTATAAAAGCACGATCTCGGTGCTGGTCCTCTGCATTACCGGAGGAAATACATTATTCTTTTGTTGCATGGTGTTCCAATCCAGTAGGATGTGTGTCTAGTGGTTTAAAGAAAGAGTAGATAATTTATTACATTGCTATGATCTTGTGCTGGTGCAGTTTCTCTGTTCTCATATATGGCTCTATACAGTAATGTCGCTCTGTTGTTTTTCTTGGTTATATTGCGGTCTGGATAGGTGTGCTAGCAGCTTTGGCCTCTGTTGGTATACGCGGATACTCTTTTTGGCAGAACTGGATGGTGGAGGCGCATAACAAGTAGCTTGATACAATTTTTTGTTGTTGCTTAGTTCAAGATAGTTCAGTACTTTTATTCATTTTCGGCTTGCTTTGTGTGGAGCTTTCGGTGTTAGTCTATGGATAGTTTATATGGTTTTTTTGGATAGTTTTGAGTTTTTTTAGTAGTGTCACTATTGCAGAAAATGGATTCTATGATAGGATTCTACATCAGTTGCTTTTTAACGGGTGTAAAAAATAATGTGGTGGCATACTTGTAATTAAATAGATGTAGGAACTCATTTGTCATATTGGTTGTTTTACAACCGATGTATTCATATTCATTTAATTACTTATGCATGTCTTTCTCTATTTATAATCGAAATAACTTAACCGCGGTTACTAATGTTTTATCTTTGTTGTTTAGACTACTGACAAAGATGGTCAACCACAGCTTGAACCGTTATTATTTCGTTTGGCTAAACTTGCTATGCAAATGGGGCTGGAAGACTTGACTTTGCCTTTGGAACACGATGACAGTAAGGACTTACCTTTGTTTACAATATCTGGGAATCATATTTTTGACTTATGCATGGATGGTAAATGGCTATGCATTACGGTTCTACAAATATGGTGCACGTAAGTACATTTTGTCATGTATCTTACGTATTTCAGTATTATAATTTATTTCAATATCTTAGGTAATTAACATTAATTTATTTCAATATCTTAGGTATTTGCATCACCTTAGTGTCTCAAAGGGCAATCAGAATTTGTATGGATACTTAGACCCCAGTATGATTGAGGGCAGTTTTATCCATGTACCTACGCTCAAGGCATACATTTTGACAAGTGACTCCAAATACAAGAGGGGGTGAATTATGTGTAATGTGTATTTTTAAAACATTTTGCACAACAGACCACTTTAGAAATAAATAACTTATATTTAAAGTGTGTTAAATAAATTGCAAGAAATAAATAACTTGTATTTAAATTGCGTTAAATAAATTGCAATAAAATAAAGGTAACAGAAGGTAAATGGCGTAAAATAAATTGCAATAATTAAGAGTTAGGAAGAAAAAAAAGACTCGTAGTTTTATCCCGGTTCAGCTACCTAATACCCCAGTAGCCTACGTCCAGTCCCCAAGGTCAACCACCAAGGGTTTTCACTCAAAAACTAGCTTTTAAATCAGGTTCAGCTAGAAACCTTCACAAATAAGAGCACTCTTCACAGACCAGGGATATCACCTCCCCAGTGATAGAGTCTCAAGAGAAAAACCTTCTCTTAAACAAACTATGGGATTCACACCCAAATAAGAACAATATAAACGAGAGATGTAGCACTCAAAAGTGCTAACAAGAAATTACAACTTAAAGCACAATTACAATCTCACTTATATGGGATATAAAGCTCTCTCCCAATGTAAGTGTAAACAAAGTGTAATATTAGTGAGAGTGACCAAAAATAATTTTGACAGAGTATTAGCGCAATAAGAAATATGGAAGCAAGTGTTGTAAGTTGAAACACTTCCCAAGGCATCCTATTTATAGGAAAAGAATTTAGGCCCATGGGAATTAGGTTAAGCCCCATTCTTACCAAATGTGATTCGTGCTTAATAATCGATTATTTTAATTAGATAATTGATTATTCCCTTTTTGACCAAAACGCGCTGAGAGACAGTAGCATCATAATCGATTATTCTGTTTTAGAGTCTTTTAAAACGTGTAAAAGCATAATCGATTGTGGAATCGATTATGTGTAACATCGATTATGGAATCGATTATCTATGTAATCGATTATGGAAATCGATTATATCTCCACTGTTTCGAGATGTTTCTTTTCAGATATATGCTAATCGATTATGATAATCATATAATCGATTATTTCCATTTAGAAGCCATCTGAATTTAAACTTAATGGCTGTTAATTGATTTTACCAATTAAAGAGCTTAGGGCCAATTAAGTTTTATTTTTACTCTTTATATTATGTGTGTGTGTGATTGATTTTGAGAGTTTTATCCACCATGTACAATATAATCTAAAACACACAATACAATTATTAAAATTCCTTTCACCCCTTATGAAAGACTTGATTATCTGAGATAACTTTTCCGCTTTTTGCAATCTAGTCCATCTGGGATGTTTCCTTTTTGTCATCCATCAAAACTTTAACTAATCCTGTCAAGGCATATATTTACAATACATCCAAAAGACGCTTGGTGAAAGTAAAAAAGAGTTTTATCTAGCACAACTCCACAAGGATCAACATCGGCAATTGGTGATACTTTGTCCTAGCTACATCTTGTCGTCTTCTTGTGTTCGATGCATAAGCCGCTGGATAATGCATTCAAGGACACATTTGATATGTAAGCTTTTATTTAATTTGTAATACATATTTTTTTTTTTTTTTTTTACTTTGTTCAACATAATTCACATGAATATTTTTTTATCATAGATCTATGAAGGCAAATAGTATGGCATGCGCAAGTGGTAAATGAGACGACCCCTCCTCGGAGGTCCCATTTAGTAACCCGAACTAATATTCTTAATGTTATAGCATAGCATGATTAGATAAAAAATGCGTAATAAATTTAAAGCAACCAACACATTGATACCACAACCATACACACATATATATGTAAAAGTACTAGCTCTTTCAGTAGAGCCTGCAACACAACTATCAACCATCAGAGTATGTGACTAGCAACATATACAGACTGAAAGCATGGTAACAAAATAAAATACATAAGACTTCCTCTCCTGGCCCCAAAATACATTTCGCTCAAACCCAAATTATCAGGAATTATTGCCTATCTCTACTCATGCAACAGTAATCACAACAATCATATAAGCACCCATAACCATATTAAACAATCATGTTAAATACTCAAGCTCATTGTAACACCCCACTTTAGGGGTCACGATTATTTAACATCAGACGAAATAAATACGAAAATATATTAACATATAAAGAGCTTACCGAAAATATGGGTTTTTTTTCTTTACTCAAGTTTCGAAAACAAATAAGTGTGCTTGTACTCATAAGAATAAATACACGTAAACATAACTAACATTGAAACAAATAAAAGCTTCCATAATACATATATATTAGACTGGCAGTTTTCAACATCTGGCTACAAAAGAAAGTAACCAACATAAAGACAACTCAATGTACACTACTTGGAGACGCAGCTCCATAACATAAAGGGGAAGAGGGTACGTCATAAAAGTACAGACGCTGGGAGATACACTAGAGATTGGCCAAAACTAACACTGCACTACTCATCAGAGTAGTAATCCTCCGGGTCCTCCTCTTCATCCTCGTCCTCCTCCATGGCCTCCTTCTCCTCATCCTCATCCTCCAAGGCCTGCATGTCATATCCACTCATGATCTATTCCGCATATCGGAGTATCTCCTCATCGGTCCTCATCCACCACGAATCCTGACTCGCGCTAGCATGGGCTACCTCAGGAACGTCCTCCGTCACATATTCGGGTACTTCCTCTTCCTCCTTCTCCTCCATCTCCTCATCGTCAGATGAGAGGATAACGAGGGGAGTAGAAAAGGATACCTTGGTATGAGCTGGTGTGCTCTTGCGAGCAGTCATCCTCCAATTCGTCCGTTGGCGAGGAATCTGAGGATGTAGCTCAGAAGGCTCATAGGTAGGCCCTAGGGGTGGGACAACAGGGATAGAAGGGCCAGCAGTAAATACAGGTACAGCGGAAGTAAATGGTGCAGTAGGTGGAGGTGGCATGGAAGCAGGGTCGACATACCCATCCCTGGGCTCCTCCAGGTGTACTGCAGGCTGGGCACTAGGTAGTCGCGGGTGATCAGCAGGTGGTGGTGGTGGCTGGGTAATCCCTGAACTTACCCTCACCACTGATCCTTAAGGTGCAGACTCTCTCGAATAGGCTTGTCATAGAGAAAGGTAACTCCCTCCTACTCATGAGACTCACTGCTCCAGTGTAGGTACGACGTCCGTCAAGATAGATCGTCCAAGCGTCCGCTCCATCGTGAAGTGTCAAGTCCAAAGTCATACGGGAAGGTGGGTCGCTCCCCATGTCTACTCACCATAAAAATGGGAAAACCACACGAGCAGCGTAACAGCAAAAGTAATGAGGTAAGATTCCGCACATCGCACAACCATAATAGCAGTGATAAAAGTCACGCACACACGCACCCAATTGGCATACAGCGCATGGGCTTTCATAGCATAACAATTAATCACATGCATCACAGTTAATATATCAATTAACAATATTATGGGTCAAATGTCAACTCAAGTATGCAATGATAAAATGCAACATGACTCAGACCCTTATTCCATAAAGCTAAACATAGCAAGAGTGAGTGATTGGGAGAACATTGTCTACGTTATCTCAGCCCACTGTACCACATCCAAAGATTGCAATCATTTAATGGCTCACGCTAGACGTTCTTTACCCAAATCATGATTTGTCCGGTGTCCAGTCAGAACGTCAGCATTTTTCGACAGGTCACCCATGACACAGAGAAGCTACTCTCTGGCCACATTTGGCCTCCCCAACCCCAACGCCATCAAGATCTCCACGATCGTCACCTCTAACAATCGCACCTGCACAAAGGTGTAAGCTTAACTCTCGGGCACGACGCCCAACTTATGTACAGATGCATATTCATGTCAAGAAAATGCCACAACATAGCACGTACTACTCCACGTACTACTCCATCATTGTAGTGCCATGTTTATCTCTTGATAAACCACAGGGCACCCCTACGGGACCCACTTTCACACGACTTGCCATCAGTCGCCTGTCCTTAGTTCCATTCCTTGCAATCACCAACCACCTCATTGTTCGTAACATGATGTTCATGTCTTATGATATATTAGTCTATAACCTAGATGTATTATGGAGGGTAGGATCCACAAGGATCCCCTTCATCAATCTTCTCACCTATCTATCAAAGGAACATTACTTATTCTTTATAAGTAACTCTTAGTGATTACGCTTTATGGATTCCTTAGATGACCTAAATTATCAAGGGTGTGGAACATGATTTTGTCACGACCACTAGATTTTAGTACATGTCTTTTACTAAATCTTTGCGAGTCCATTATGGAGCTCATTGGATACTTCTTAGGAGATAACATGCATTTATACTATTATAGTAAAAAGCTTCAAAGTACTATCCTTATAGCAAAGTAGTTGATGAAAATCTCCTTTATTAAGTATAGTTTGAAAAACTCTATTCAAGTGTCAATAAGGCGTCTCATTTAGTGTAAAACTCTTTTGAATTGGTTTCCTATAGTGTAAAAGGAATATACTTCTTTCTTGAAATCACCATTTCATTTCCAAATGAACTATAACTTATGTAATTTTGAAAAGTTCTTAAAAAGGTAATAGTAGTGTAAAACTCTTTATTTTTAAAGAAAAACTTTGTAAGAATCCAATCTTTCCAAAGAAGGCTTACTAACTAAAAATCCTTGAAAAGCCATCTTGACTAACTATGAACCTCTTGGTTCTTGAAAATATTTTCTTCAAAACAACTTATTAAAATAAGTGGTTGATCAACATCAAACCAACATATTCTTAAAATAATTTTCACATGAAGACAAAAACACTTATTTCACAACACATGGTTCTTTGGAACCAAAATTTGATTTCTTTGGAAACCTCTTCAATTTATATGACTCTTATACTTTAGTATGAACTCATTGAACCCCTTAACATTAGCATTTTAAGATCCTAACCCTATATTACATAGCATGGCCGAATGCCTCAAGTAATAAGGGTAGCCTTTCTTTTATTTATTTTGCATTATTGGAACCATTTTAAGTCCATTACACCATCACTTGAATGTAGAAGCTTTGGCTTCCCTCATCATACACTACAAGGCCGAATCTCACATATTCTCATTCAACCAAAAAGAAACCATCCAACAACATCCAAAGTAGCTAGAAAATAATACCAACATACAAGCATGTTATCAAGGCAACTTAGAACATAAACAAGTTCAACATTCTAAAATCCTATCCTTAGGTCTTTGGACCTAAGAATAGTTTTTCACCATGCCAAAATGATTTTCTACATGCACATACAACCATAATCATCATATCAACATCACAACATAAAACAAAAAGACAACAAAGTAATGCACTTTTATGAGGAAACCCTAGATCTAGGGTTTTCCTTCAACAAAACTAGGAGGCCTTTATCACCACCATTAAGGTGTGATATGGTTCACTCCTCCATTACCTCTTTGAAGCTCCTTAGAAGAAAACAAAGAGAAACTTGGTCACCAAATTTAGCTCACAACCGTGGCCTATAGAGAAGGAAAACAAGACCATGAACTTTGATTTTTCAACATTACAAACATGGTAACACAAAGAAGTTCTCAAGAGTACTAAAGCAAAGGAACTAAGTTAGAAACTTACTCTTGAGTAAGGGGTTCAAAAACAAGTTCAAGAAGCTTGAAACCTTCTTGAATGATTCTTGAATAACTGAGTAAACAACTTTAAATGAAGAAATTCCAAAGATGAAAGTTGTTTAGATGAGTAAGATGAACAAGAATGTGAATTCAAAATGATGAAATAAGATGAGTAGAGTTACTTACCAAGGCTGGCCGAATGCTAGAGGAGAGGTGAGAGAAAAGAGAACTTGAACTTTGGTGTTTGCTTGAGAAATGAATGGAATAGTGTGATTATGGTGTTCTCCCCTCTAAGTGGCCGAACCTCTCACCTTGTGGATTCCAAACATTTGTCCAAATTTGTTAAATGGGGTTGGAGGGTTAATATTTGATCAAAGGCAAGTGTTGTCAAAATATGATGATTCAAGGACAAGATTAACTTAAAATGGTTAAAGTACTTTTTCCATTTTAGTTAATGACATACCACTTCATTGAAATAATGGAAAAGGAAGATTTTAACTCTTCCCTATGCTAGATGGCTGAATGGCCTCTCAATGTAACTAGGATAGTTACACTTTTCCATTTGGTTAGGAATAAGGTGATTATGGTTTTTACCAAAAATGGATAATCGGTTTTTACTACTTTTGGTAAATTTTTGGATTTTAAGAAAGTTAATTCTCTTCATTAGGAATAATCAACAAGGTAATGGAAAATGTAATTCAACATTACATTCCACTCAATTCCCCGTTTCCCGACCTCCGAAATGTAAAACGAGAAATTACCCGATACTGATCAAAACAAAACTTTTATCGATTTTCATCTCATAACGACAAAAGAAAACTTCACCACAACATAACCATGGATATAAAGCCATCATATAAACATTCACATATCTATATAAATCCATATCAAACATAAGGTAACAATCACAATATAATGGTGATTATAATCGGTTACAGAAAATGGAGGTGTTACACCCATGATATCAACTTGTAGGCATATATTCAAGTAACCCTAACGCATCTTACTAATCACAACACTCATATCAACACAATTATCATGATAGGCATATCAACACAATAAGATCGCAACCTTGATTCATCATAAAATCAACCTATCGGCGATAAACCTACAATGCCTGAAACTACATTGGTACCACCAATTAGTAGTCGCCAATGTGAATTAGGTGTTGTCGGTTACTCGACCACTAGTAGGGTTTAGGTTTCCCTATGCATATCAATATATATTATTTTATTCTTGCCTCCCCGACGAATTGTGGTTCTTTCTCCCACTTGATAGTGAATGTAGCAAAAATCACGAACATGATGAACTGTCCAAGGGCTCCACACAACCGTAGCCACCTTCTTTAAAGGGATCACGAACGCAACTCCAAAAATTGACCTAATCATGGGAACAACACGTAGACTATAGCATGAACCCTAATACGAAGCTAAAACCGTGAATAGAAGCTAGAAATAATAGAAGAACATTGAATAAATACAATGTAGGTAGGTACAGAACCTCGGCTTACCCTTAACGTGTCAAAGAATTTAACCGGTAGAATTGAAGTAGAAGTTGAGCTCATCACGAATACAAGATTGGAATTGAAATCGGATCGACGAATGAGTCACAAACTTGAATAAAAGCTCTAACCTGTCTCTGCTCCTATCTCAAGCTCTCTGGACATCTGGAGGAATTTATAAAACTTCACCCACGTAAAATTTAAAGGCTATTTATAGAAGTGAAACTTTGCTGACAACGCTTTAGCGTTCTGGATCTCCACTCTTGAGAGTTGGCTTTTCTCACGCTTGAGCGTTGACGTTTCCTCACCACCAAGGCACTGCCCCTCATGTTCCAGCAGCGATGTGTGACCGACACGTGTCACTTTACGTCCCATCACTTCCAGCCGCCTGATCATGAGGTCCACGCTTGAGCGTCCTCTTGATCCATGCTTGAGCGTCCTGCTCAGTGTAACACCACGTTTTTTTCTGCTTTCTAGGATCGGTAAATTATATGGAATTTATATATTATCCGAGATTTTAGAAAATGAATTTAAATAAAACAAGATCATATTTATACTCTACATTATCGTAGAGAGTAACAGTTAAATTTTGAATTGAAAATTCAGACGGAAATCGGTCCGCGTTCTGACAATAAAATTTTACTGATCAAAAAACCTAATTTTGACTCGTGAATGAAACAGTTAGGTTTTTAATCGCATTTCCAATGAATTTGGTTAATTTGAACTTTTTTTACAAAAAAGTGAAAGAATATAGGTTATTCAGGCGAAATCTTAAATCGGGTGAATAACGGAGCTGAATACGGGATTATCAGGACCTGCTAACTGATGAAGTTGAAGTCACTTCAAGCCAACTCACCTAGGTGAGTCATGCAAGTGACTCACCAAGGTCATGATTATGAAGAGCTGAAATGACCATTATGCCCTTAACCTTTTGTTTTAATTCCATTTTTATCCCTAGGTGAATGACTCTTTTGCCCCTAAAGTAAACAATTTTGGGCCCTTTGGTCCCTCCATACCCCACGCCAAAACCCCCCACAAGACCATTCCTCATTGATTTTCCTCGAAACCTTCATAAACTCTCACATTTTCATCATTTCTCAAAGTGAAACGTTAGCCAAATTTGTGAAGATAGTGTTGGATTCTTGCACATTTTCATCATCCAAGAGGTATGAATTACTCTCTTTGATCCATGAACTCCATATTCTTCATTCATTTCTTTGATTTCAATTCATGATCAATATGTTTAAAATCCAAAGTTCTATGTTCAAAAAATCTCTAGAAAATCATAGAAAAATCATTTTAATGTGAAATCAATTTCTACGATCTAGTCTTATCATCCTCTATCACAATCCAAAAGCATGTAATCAAATAACATGTCTTACTATTTATTTCTAGGTGTGGCCGAAACCACCCACCTTGAAAAACCAAAAGTTTTGCTTCAAGTTTTGTATAATGTAACTTGATTTAGTGTTGTTTATGCTTGAGGATCATTCACCCAAGAGTTAGAAATTTTTAGACATCTCTAACTTTTTTTAAGCCCCTTGGCCGAACTTAGACCCTATGAGGCAAGGAAATATATTTTTTTAATGTTAAAGTTTTGAATTGATTGTGTGAAGGTGGTTGTTGTTGAGTAGTTCGGACAATTAATCGGAGGACTAACGGATCAAATCGGACGAAGTTCATTTAGAGAACTACCTTCGAGAGGTAAGGGGAGATTCCTTGAGAAACTTAATTTCCAACGGCTACGTACTGTCCTTGTGTGTAAACTTTAAAATGTGATGTACTATCTTGAATTGTGGAGTGCTTTACTTTATGCTTTAGTTAATTGCTTTGATTATGCTTGATATGACATGTTGATTGAATTGGTGATTGAGGTTGTTCTAAGGAACCTAACGTCGGTTAGTGTTTAAAATCAAGTAAAGGTAAAAGCTTCAAAAAGCTTAAGACAAAATATTAAGCAGATAAAAGGTTACAAGTTTTTAGAAAAGATTTGAAGACAACGAGTCTTGACCTCTTATTTTAGGAACAAGAAAGTGAAATATATTTGATTAATGAAATGAAAAGGCATAAGAAAAGAAATCGTAAAACAAAGTTTTAGTTTAAGAAAAGTAAGTTTTAAAATGAAAAGTTCCTTTAGAAATCATCAATGGTGTTAAGGTGATAAAATGAGGTATTTCGAGTAAAATTATTTTCAAGAGTTCAGTTTTAGAAACAAGTTTGTTTTTCTTTAGAGAAAAAGAGTTTTCATGAACCGTAATTCAAAAGATGTTCAGAAAAGCATAAAGAAGGTAGAATTTCAAAGTTTTGATGTTTTACTAAAGTATTTCAAAAGAAAATTAGTTTTGATAAAGAGTTTTTCCCTATGGAAAACCGATCCCGATGACTTTGTGTGTAAGCTTCGGAGATGTGAGTTTTGTTTTGCATTTCAAAGAAAAAAACCAGTTGATTTGAAAGTGAACCTAGAAACCGAGACATCGGGGTTCTGATGTTCTACAGAACATGTGGATCAAGGATCCGTGTTAGTGAAATGGTCTTGTAAACTTGTGGACAATTTGTATGCTCTAGAATCCAAAACCCGAAACTGGTGCATCAGTTTATGGTTTTGTGTTTGAGTTGTTGGATTGTGTGTCCTTTTTGGTTAAATATTGAAAAGACTTAAGAGTCTAAAAGTTATGGTGGTTGATAGCTTTGAGCTTCAACAAGGGAATAACTATACGAAACAGAAAAACTTACAAAAACAAAGGTTTTAGCATGCATTTATTTTTGGCAGACGTGCCATTAAGATAGGGGACCTTGACGGGAAGGAACCCTGTGATGACGTTCAGTCATTGTTTATCATTGTGCCTTGATGGACAATGGTGTCATACACATGAAGCATATTGTGCCTTGAGTTGGACAATATAGTATGACCACTTACAATTTGTCAAGTACCACTGAATGTAATTCCATGTGTGATTGCATAATGTCATGGTGTTCGTGTACCTCTGAATAGCACATTGGTCCTAGACATTGTTGCCTGGTGGCCAATGTACCTCGAGCCTGATCCGCTCTTTTGAAAGAAGATGAGATTTCCAAAAATTAAGAATCAAGTACGAGATGATACATATGGAAGTGTCATGCATATATTTTGAAAATGACGATAACTGTTGGGCATCAGACCCTTGCTTTGTCTATATTATTATAATGTCTTGTTTTATACTTATGATGCTTATGAGTTGAATTGCATATACATGAATCTGCTATTTTGTATGTTGTGTATGTGATTGTCGCAACTTAAGTTCATATACTGGTTTCTCACCCTTGCTGTATTTCTTGGCTATGTTGTTTCCTTTTGGTATATATTATTATCTATATAAAGATGGGGCCGGAGCAGGAGAACCTTGCCCATTCGGGGGTTCGTTCCCTAGTGTTTGAGCATTGAGAGGACCCCGCTACTTGGGTTATCCACCCGGGCGCAAGTAGTTTGGCGTATACCGGGCCAGTTTGTACCCTTCGCGGTAGTGCGAAGACGGGACCCCAGGAAAGGATCCATACGGTGGAGGCTATCCAGATTTCACTACCACCGATTTGGATGATCCTACCGCACCTCATGGACCAGGGTGCTTTGCAGCACGAGATCCCTGCTGTCCAGCCTTTACAGTAACAGCCACCCTTGACTCCTCCCCCTCCGTTTGTCTTGGTTGCAGAGGATCCGGAGGAGGATCCTCAAGAGGCTCTCGAGTACCATCCTCGGGAGGATGAGGGTGTTCCGACTGCAGGATCCGGGGGAGTTAGGATTGCCAACGGGAATGTACCCTCCCCTGAAACTTATTCTAATGTCGATGTTGGGGACTCCTTTGGGGGATTCTTCAACGGTTTTTACTAGTTTGGACCAGTGTAGGGTGTCTCTTATCGGCTACTAATGGCCATGGTTTTAGATATATGGTTTTCAGACTGTCGCTACCTAGTTGTTAGGACTTACAGTATTTTACTTTCATTCAGTTTATCTCTTTTGAAATGGAAGATTTTGTTCAAGGTTTTACCATGTATATAGTTAACTGATGATATATTGATAACTCTTTTCATGAAGAGTTATATGTACCTTTTTCACTTGTGTTTTTGTGGTCTTTGAGTATTTTGAGTTTATGTTTTTAGTGTTTTAGTGTGATTCTGTGTAAAGTGTGTTTTATAAGTGCCTTTTGTGAGTTTTCATGTTTTGGTATCTTTTAGAAATGTTTCGGTGATTAATTGAGAGTTTTTATGTACAGAGTAGTTTTTGGAGAATCAGGCACTGAACTGGAGATGTTGTTCTAGGACTTGCTATAGCAACCGTAGCTGAAGCTAATTTGGAAAAAGGACAAAAGCTCAAAACATTCTCTTACATGCTGAGTTGTCTTTCGCTAATAAGGACAGTGACCTACACGTGGGGCTGGCATTCAGAGCATTAAAGTTAGGGAATTGGGTCAGGGACACTTGTATTAACCAACTTTTAGCCCAAAAAAGGATGAGAGAGGAAATGGCCTTGAGATATTTTTAGAAAACCCTAAATAGGGAATAGCCAAGGGGACCAAGAAGGAGACATCATCTTCACTACTAGAGCAAGGACAGCCGCTACGGCCCTTTCTCTCTCTCCTCCATTGTAATGGCTTTTTCTTCCATTTCTTATTTTTCTCTTTCTTTTTGTAAGCTCAATATGAGCTAAACCTCTTGTAGCTATGGGATGTTGAACTTGTAATGGATTTCTAGTAAATGTTATGTCATGCTTTGCTACTGCATTTTCTAAAATCTGATTTGGTTGTGTTTTAATTAATCTTGATACCTTAGTTAGAACTTGAGCTCACGGCTGCTTGGAAAAGCTAAGTGTAGCAGAACTGATTTATAGATAATAGTAAAATCATTAATTGGAAAATTATGATGAAGAATGATATAGGAATGAACATTCTAACTCTTAGGCTAGCTAGAATGAGCTTAAGTGAGGCATGTATGGATTATAGGAAATTGAATTATGCCACCAGGAAAGACCACTATCCTTTGCCTTTATTGACCAAATGCTGGATAGGCTTTTTGGGAAGGAGTTTTATTGCTTTTTGGATGGATACTCTGGTTACAATCAAATTGTTGTAGGACTCGAAGACCAGGAGAAGACCACCTTTACTTGTCCCTATGGCACTTTTACGTTTCGAAGGATGCCATTTGGCCTCTATTATGCTCCAGCAACGTTCTAAAGATGCATAATGGCCATATTCTTCGATATTATTGAGAAATCCATGGAAATTTTTATGGATGACTTCTCAGTATTTGGAGAGTCATTCCAAGGATGCCTTGGAAATCTGGAACAGGTCTTGGATCATTGTGAGGAGACAAACTTGGTGTTAAACTGGGAAAAGTGTTACTTCATGGTGCAAGAAGGAATTGTAGTGGGTCACAAGGTGTCTAAGAAGGGTATGGACGTAGACAAAGCCAAGATAGAGGTCATTGAAAAGCTGCCACCACCTACCTCAGTTAAGGGAGTGAGAAGTTTCTTAGGATATGTTGGGTTCTATAGAAGATTTATCTAGGACTTCTCCAAAATCTCCAAACCTCTGTGCCAGTTTCGAGAGCATGATAGGATCTTTGATTTCACACCAGACTGTTTGGAAGCTTTTGAGATTCTGAAGAGGGCTCTAATCACTGCACCAGTCATAACAGCCCCAGACCGGTCTAGGCCATTTGAGTTGATGTGTGATGCTAGTGACTTTGCAGTGGGAGCAGTCCTAGGCCTGAGGAAAGATAAGGTATTCCACTCCATATATTATGCTAGCAAAACATTGGTTGAAGCTCAATTGAACTATACGACTACAGAGAAAGAGTTGTTGGCTGTTGTGTTTGCCTTTGACAAGTTTAGACCCTACCTTGTTGGCACAAAGATCATTGTCTATACTGATCATTCGGCTATCAAGTACTTCATTGCCAAGAAGGATGCACAACCAAGACTGATTAGACAACTTGGAAATCAGGGATAAGAAGGGAGTTGAGAATCAGGTGGCAGACCATTTGTCAAGACTGTTTGAGGGGAATGAGGCCACAAAGAATTCTGAGATCAAAGAACTGTTCCCTGATGAGCAATTGCTTTTTATGGAAGATGCTAAAGCACCATGGTATGCTAATCTGGTAAACTATCTAGCCAGTGGTATTGTCCCTGCAGATTTAAGTTCACAACAAAGAAAAAGGTTGTTCCATCAGGCAAAGCAGTTGTGCTGGGATAAGTCGTATTTGTACAAGAACTATGTTGACAATTTGCTTAGAAGGTGTGTAATCGAAACAGAAGTCCCAGATATTCTCTTGCATTTTCATTCATCCTTATGTAGGGGACATTTTAGAGGAATAAGGAAGGCTGCCAAAGTCCTCCAGGCCGGGTATTTTTGGTCTACATTATTCAAAGATGCTTACAGCTTTTGTTAAGGGTTGAAATAGATGCCAAAGGGTAGGAAAATATAGAAATGAGATGCCCCTTAATTCCACCTTGGAAGTTGAGTTTTTAATGTATGGGCATAGACTTCATGGGTCCCTTTCCCCTTCTTTTGGCAATTTATATATTTTGGTGGCTGTAGACTAAGTGTCAAAATGGGTGGAGGCTGTAGCTCTTCCCACCAATGATGCTAGAGCTGTTGTGAAATTTGTTCAAAAGCAGATTTTTACACAATTTGGCACCCCTAGGGCATTCATCAGTTATGAAGGTACTCACTTTTGTAGCAAGCTGTTTGATGGAGTCCTAACAAAATATGGGGTGAGGCATAAAGTTGCTACTGCATACCATCCATAGACCAATGGGCATGCTGAGCTGTCCAATGGGGAATAAAAAGAATTTTGGAAAAAGTGGTGAACCCAACTAGAAAAGACTGGTCCCTTCATTTGGAAGATGCTCTTTGGGCATATAGAACTCCCTTAAAGACCCCCGTAGGAATGTCACCCTATAGGTTGGTCTACAGAAAGGCATGCCATTTGCCCATTGAGCTACAACATAAAGCCTTCTAAGCAGTTAAAAAGCTCAATCTTGATCGCATAGGCTGGAGCAGCTCGCATGCTGTAGCTCAATGAGCTTGAAGAACACAGATTTTTTCATATGAGGGAGCAGAAGTTTACAAGGCCAAAACAATGGCCTGGCATGATAGAAAAATTCAGAAGAGAGACTTTGCAAAAGGAGAGCAAGTTTTGGTCTTCCATTCCAGACTGAAGCTGTTCCCAGGGAAGCTCAAATCTAGATGGTCAGGACCCTTCACCATTGTTCATGTCCACTCTTATGGAGCCATTGAATTGCTTGATGAAGCTTCTGGTAGAACCTTTAAGGTAAATGGGCAAAGGGTCAAGTATTACTGGGGTGAGCCATTTGCTATGCACAGGCCACCACAGTCATGGCTGATCCTTGATGTTCCACATGCTCTAAGTCAGGCTGAGGGCTTGTAAACCAAGCACTACTGGGAGGCAGCCCAACAAATATTTCCTTAGTTTATATTGTTATTTTTGTTTTTATTTTTATTTTGCACTAACTCAATAAACAGTAAACAAAGAGAATGGAAGTTGTGGATGCAGGTGGTATAACTGTCCCAAGTGGTGGTGTGGTTGTTCATTGGGATGAAACAGGATGGAGGCCCAAGTAACTGATTCAGGCTTTGCGTTGGTTTTTAGGGGGAAGTCATATCAGTTCATAATTTGGATAAAACAATTTCAAAAAGTTGAAAGAGAAAAGGTGTAGCAATTCTTCGTACAGTCATAACTCCCCAAGCATCCCTCTCACCATTTATTCTCTCTTGATAACCGCACCTCCCCCTAACCACACATTCTCAACCACCAGCATCAATCACCATCACGCCTCTCTCTATAAAGCTAACCCATTCTCACTTCAACCATTACTCACCCATAGGCTCACCCACTTTTTCCCCTACCTGAGCCCTAATTTCTCCAGCTTCCCCCAAATTTCTTCATCTCCCACCTTCATCTCTTTCCCCCCATCACTGCTCCACCATGCCTCGCGTGAAGCATTGCGCTGTGAAAAAGAGCAAGCCCATTTCTAGTGACGAGTTTGAGGCCTATGAGTTGTTTGTGGATGTTGAAGCTGTGGCCAAATACAATAACATCACTCTTCTAAGGGAAGCCCACGCTGAGAAAGGGTACACGATCTCTAATAAAGCCTCCTATGGTCTCCCTGATGACGTTGCGGTGGTGATTGAAAAGCATAAGTGGAAACGATTTGCTAGTCACTCAACTGGGTTTTGCACTCCACTTGTCCGTGAGTTCTATGCAAACATTGAAGGGGCTGAGCAAACCCATTCCATAGTGCATGGGTGCCAGGTCAGTTTCTCTTCAAAGACCATCAATTTAAAGCTAAACTTGGCTGAAGCGGAAGAGGAATACCAGCCTCTGCTGAAGAAGGCTACTGTGAAGCAGCTGACTGCTATGAAGCATGTTGTGACTGTTCCAGGGACGCAATGGCTGCCAACTTCTGGAAATCAATTGAAAATCGCCAGTTTTGCTCTAAAATCCTTAGCCAAGGTTTGGTATCACTTCCTGAGCCACAAACTCTCCCCCACTGCTCATACTGAGACTGTTAAGAAGGAGCGTCTGGTGATCCGTTACTGCATCTTGGAGGGAAAGAAGATAAATGTAGGGAGGTTGATTTAGCAGGAGATTTCCAATTGTGCCACAAGCACAAAAGGTCAATTGGTCTTCCCCTGCTCTATCACTGAACTATGCATGCGATGTGGCATGGAGCTTCACAAAGGGGAAGTGAAGGAGAGGAATTCAGGGAGCATTGATAATGGGTTGATCAATAGGTTTATATCCAACTTCGCCAAAGCAACCCAGGCCAAGGAAAAGGAGCAGGTTATGGAAGCAGGAGAGCCCTCAAAGCAACATGACCGCTTTGCAGGGCTAGAGCAAAAGGTTGAGTTTCTGACTCAAGTGCTGCAGCAAAATCACTACAACAGAAAAGGCTTTTAATAGCGTTTATTTTTGGCATTTAATAGCGCTTTTAAGCGCTATTAAATCAAGCGCTATTAAAGGTTGAAGAAATAATAGCGCTTAAAAAGCGCTATCTAAAGCAGGAAAAGATAGCGATATACTTTAATTTTCTTCTACTCATCCCTGCACTCACCAAAATCCAGACAATATAAATAATATTTGGGACAATAATTGGCACAGTATACATAAATTCATTCATTACAAATGTTATAACATGAGCACAATAAAAAAGTATGTACTAATTAACAATATTATTACAATAAATACTACTATTTACTAATTAATTCCAATCCTTGCTTCAAAATGGCAAAGCTACTGCCTACTGATGCATTAAACTACGATAAAAGCAATTGATAATATATTGTTGCTCTTGTCATTCCGGTAACTTAATTTCAGTACCTGTACTTCTTCACCTCATAACTTCAATAGAAAATCATTTAGTGTTAACCAAGTTGTCACTCATCACTCAATCTGCCTTTACTCAAGCAACAGTTCAAGTATATAGAGCAATTAAAATTGTTGAATTAGTCATTTCAGTAAACCTTTTCCCAATAGATCAAGAATTTATCATGTAACATGACAAACCGATAGCCAAGGATCAAGCTGATAGTACATTTCAGTTAACAAAATATCACAGTTAATTAATGTGTTATCCACGGCTGAAGTCATGTAGGCAGAGGTAAAAAAAAAAAAGGATCCTGTGATAGAGCCATGGCAGATTCTGTTGAACAAATTAAACATAAAATAATTATATCCTACTATAAGAAACTGGAATACCAAAAGAACAATATCACTTGGGCAATTTGTCAAGCACTTGGTGTGCTTCATGATACACAAATATGATGAGCATCACCACTTCTTCCTAATACGTGCTAATATTTTAATTTCTTTAAATCCCTGTTCTCGTTTCTACTGTAAGACTATTACGTTTCGCATTCTTTAAACATAAATTCGTATTCATACCACAAGATTTTAGATCAAACTACGCACAAACATAAGATTAAAAAAATATATCACCTGAGCATTTTATCGAGCACTTTGCAGCTATGTTCAAGATGTTGTTCCTCTCCATCATAATATCAAAGATTCATGTGCTCTTTGTTTTTCGCAAATGCCAATGAGTTCGATTTGTCACAATGTAGTCTTCGACAGAGAAAGAGAAGATCAGATATTGGACTTGCAAGCTCTCCCGAGGGAATCACTTTTAGCAAGCTTTCGCGAAAGTTTAGATCCCATCCGTCGAATTTGAAGGATTCCCATAATACCCCTAAGGCATATGATTGGTATTGAGGATACCAGCAACGTGAACTGAACCTCGAGGATGAACTTTGCCTAGAGCTCCTCGCCTCCATAGGTTAGAATCGATGAGTTATGAATGGGGGAATGAGAGAGAAAATGAAGAGAAGAGAAGTGGGAATTACCTAAGAGGGTTATGAATAGGAAGAGGAACTTTATTGCCATACTCTATAACTTTAGATTAGAATCGATGAGTTGCTCGGACCAAAGGGAATGAATGGTGTGAGGGGCAGTTAGGGTTGGGGCACAGTGCTCGGACCAAAGAGAAAGAAAGTGAGCTTTTTGTGAGGCAGCAATCACGGAGGTGGCTGAGGGCAGAGGGAAGCGGTGAGGTGCGTTTTATGAGAGGGCGAGAGGGTTGGAAGCAGCGGTGAGGCGGTGAGGGAGAAAGTGGGAAGAGGGAAAGTGAAAGTAGGGAGGGAATTATAACTGATAAATTAAAAATTAATATATGAAAATGGAATAGATAGCGCTTCCTCAAGAAAGCACTATCTAAAGTGCACCTATGATAGCGCTTTCTCAAGAAAGCACTATTATAAGCTGGACTTTAGATAGCGCTTTCTCAAGGAAGCGGAGGAAGCGCTATCTACTTCTGGGATGAGGAATAGATAGCGCTTCCTCAAGGAAGCACTATCTAAAGTCAAAGTTATATCAGCGCTTCCTCAAGGAAGCGCTATCTAAAGTCCTCCGCCTCTTTTTTAATAGCATTTTACTTAAAAATGCTATTAAAGGTGTGCTATTTAATCTCTTTTCTGGCGTAGTGAACTGTAATAGCAGTTTTTCCCGGACCATTTCAAATGGCAGCAAAGGGTGCTGGAGCTTAACCAATGGAAGAAGGTGCACCCAATGCCACAATTTCCAATGCAGATTCTGCCTGAGCAGCACCACACCTCAGCGCAAGCCACCCCTGAGAAGCATAACAGTCCCAGTACCGAAGCAATCCCGGATGCATCAGACTCCTCTAATTGGATGCCACTAGCACCTTCACAACAACGACAACAACCCACCATCACCACTGAAGACCTAAGCAGCAAGAAGAGAAAGAGAACTGAGAGCCCCCTACAGGATTTGGGGGCTGAAATTGAAGAAGAACATGACGAAGCTGACCCTGAAGCAACAACAGAAACCCCTACCCCCTCTCAAACTCCCAAGAAAAAAGTAGCAGACACCCCTCTAAGGGATGTGATCACAAAAATAGCTGCTGATTATCCTGCCTCTGGTGAGGATGAAGAGGACAATGTTCCTCTTACAACCAGAAAGAGTAGACTGCCTGAGCCAAGTGCCTCAAAAGGCAAGGGTAAAAAGACAGTTGCAACAGCAACTGAGAGGGCAGGGGGGAGTGAAGAGAGCACAGCAGCCTCAGAAACTGATGAAGAAGAACAAGCAGACTTGGTCATAGTGAAAGAAGTGGAGTCCTCTACCCCAACAAGCAAGAAGACCACTGCTGCAAAAGGGAGCAGGAAGAGCTCCCGCATCAAGAATCTAAGCACTTGAGCCTATCAGAGCACATTGCTGCAGCCTATTGCAGCAACCCTATCAGGAGTTTCCTTGTTTCTCTTTAGTTGTTTCTCTTGGTTTCTAGTTTAAGTTTCTATACATGTTGGTATCTTGTCCTGTTTGTTGCTATTTTTAGATTGTATGAGGTAGTTGAAAAGTGGGGTTCAGCTAACTTTGACCCCACCTGTTTTCTTTTTGAACCTAGTATCCTTATGTTTAAATCCACCATGTGCACAACCATCCCCATCATGGGATTTTTTCAATGAAAATTATCTATTTAGAAATTCCACAAGTGCACCTCTTTGGCAGCGTTGACTTGATTGTTTTCTTTTGGGCTTGTGTGATTGGATTTAATTGCTTGAAGCTTGAGGCACATGCTATAGCAATGCTGGTACACCTTGTGAGCTTTTGGGCCAAAACCGTTTTATCCTTCTTTCTGTGTGAATACCATTCTTGTGCATGCTTATATGATTTTGTCTTGCTGCTTCATACTTGTACTCATCTCTGTTGCGCACACACTTTTGCTAGAGGCATATTTTGTTTCTTGAGCCTAGTATTGCCTAAATAGCCTACTCTTGGATATTACCTTTGTGTGAACCCTTTTGAGCATGCAAGCCCTTTATTTCTAATGAACCCACATTACAAGCCATATCCTGAAAAACCAATGTCCTAACTAGTTGGAATGGCTGGTGTGCTTCCTGTGTTTACATGCTGTAACATAAGTTTGGGGTTGCTCGAGGGCTAGCACAGTTTTAAGTTTGGGGGTGCTATGCAGCTGCTATATGACAGAATGCTAAAAAGGAAAACAGCAAAGCAGTTGCAAGGAAAAATGCTAAAAAGTTACAACAACTGCTCTGAGGGTACAAAGGAGGAAATAAAATTCAAATAAGTATAAACGAACAAAAAAAAAGGGAAAAGAATCAAACAAAATGAAAAATATCAACAAAAAATAAATCCTCCCTAACTCGTGTGAGCTGGGCCATGAAAAAAATAGTTGTGAAGCAAAAAGAGGAAGTATACCAAAGCTCCAGCCAGTGTAGCCACCTTCCCAGAACTGTTCCTACCTGAACCTAAGCCCCATTGCAACCAAACAAAGCCCTCTAGCAGTGTGCAGTTTTGATTTTGAGTGGTGTGTTTAGAAGCTTGTCAAGGTCGTGTTTGAGTGTGCATTTGAATGATGATTGAGAATACCTATCTTAGCTTGAGAAGAGAGGAAGAACACACTATTCTGAGAGTGTAGTGCTGTAGCATGTTGCTGAGAGTTGAAAATGAGGACATCCATGAATGCTTGCTTGATTGAGCCTTGTAAAGAAATTGGTTTGTTTTGCTATAAAAAAATAATATATATATATATATATATATATATATATATATATATATATATATATATATATGTATATGTATATATTGTGTTTGAGCTAAGTTGAGCACATGTGTGGAGGTTTAGGAAAATTTGTGTCTTTTATTTTTAGTTCTTTTGTTTCCATTACTTGAGGACAAGCAATGATTCAAGTTTGGGGGTGTGATAACCCTTTTTATGAAGAGTTATTTATACATTTTTCACTTGTATTTTTGTGGTCTTTGAGTATTTTGAGTTTATGTTTTTAGTGTTTTAGTGTGATTCTGTGTAAGGTGTGTTTTACAAGTGCCTGTTATGAGTTTTCATGTTTTGGTATCTTTCAGAACTGTTTCGGTGATTAATTGAGAGTTTTTCTGTACAGAGCAGTTTTTGGAGAATCAGACGCTGAACTGGGGACGTTGCTCTACGACTTGTTGTAGCAACCGTAGCCGAAGTTGGTTTGGAAAAAGGATAAAAGATCAAAACATTCTCTTACTTGATGAGTTGTCTTTCGCTGATAAGGATAGTGACCTACACGTGGGGCTGGCACTCAGTGCATTAAAGTTAGGGAATTGGGCCAAGGACACTTGTACTAGCCAACTTTTAGCCTAAAAAAGGATGAGAGAGGAAAGGGCCTTGAGATATTGTTAGAAAACCCTAAATAGGGAACAACCAAGGGGAACAAGAAGGAGACATCATCTTCCCTACTGGAGCAAGGACAGCAGCTGCGCCCCTTTCTTTCTCTCTCTCCTCCATTTTAATGGTTTTTTCTTCCATTTCTTATTTTTATCTTTGTTTTTGTAAGATCAATATGATCTAAACCTCTTGTAGCTATGGGATGTTGAACTTGTAACGGATTTCTAGTAAATGTTATGTTATGCTTTGCTACTGCATTTTCTATAAATCTGATTTGGTTGTGTTTTAATTAAGCTTGATCACCTTACTTAGAACTTGAGCTCACGACTGCTTGGAAAAGCTAATTGTAGCAGAACTGATTTATAAATAAGAGAAAAATCATTAATTGGAAAATTATGATGAAGAATGATGTAGGAATGAACATTCTAACTCTTAGGCTAGCTGGAACAAGCTTAAGTGAGGCATGAATGTAACTAATATGGACCTAGGAATTGGAGACGTTTAGTGAAGTTCATCTCAGACCTGTTGGAAAACAAACTTTCATTTCCTGGAGCCAAATTGCCGTAGCACTGCAAACACATAATTGAACTAGATTGAAGTTGCAAGGGATACTTCCCCATAGCTGTTTTACCCATTCTGTTAACCAATTTGTTTTTATTGCTCTAGCATTTATTTCCCAAAACTGTCATGGATACACACACCAATTATTTGTTACTCTGTGTTAATCTTGATTAATAGAACCATTAATCCAAACTTGGTACTTGATTCACCATATAATCCTTGTGGGAACAATCTCGGGTATTGTAAAAAGAAAAAATTTTATCACGATTTTCAGAGTAAGTAGGACACTTTTAATTTATGTTTTATGTTGTTTTGGGACACTATGTGATACCAGATTAGGGTGTCACACTCAGAATCATGTTTCTTTATCCATCTCTTACCCAATTCAACCCTAATTCTCAACATCCCTTCTAAGCATACTTTCCAGCAAATAATACTTACCAATCTTCAACATATATACATTTATGCAGTAATTAAGGTTATGGAAACGAGGACGTTACAGTAAAAGTAGGCCCGCCAAGTCAAAAAGAAAGCCTGATTGGATTTGCCCACGTGTAAGTAGTTTATTAGAACCTGAGATTCAATTGCAAGTTATAATAGTAATTATTATTATATAAGTTTATCGATATTCAATTTTGTATTCATTTGTAGGCTCGTCAGAAAAAAGGCAGCTAGGAGTGTGGATATTATGTCATGAGATATATGTTGAACATTGTCTCCACGAGTTTTACAGAATGATGATATCGGGTAATTAATAGAATTTTTGACAAGTTAGTTAAATTATATTTTGTTTTAGTTGATGAGCTAATGTTTAGTTTATTTGAACTTGTGCAAGCTTTCGACAATCCAACTTCACTATCTAAAGAGGAAATTCAAGACATGAGAGCATTCGGCAAGATTCTTTTTTTCGACAGTAGATGTTTAGGGTTTATGATTTATGTTCGTATATGATGAGTTTCTGGGATCTGGATTTATGTTTGTTAAATTCAGGATTTTTATATGATATTAGTCATGTTTATATATTGTTTATATATTCTGGATTTATATATGAATTCTGGATCATATTTATATATTGTTGAATACTGGACTTTGAGACTTGTGTTGTACTGATTTCTGGACTTCTGGAATATGTATAGTGTGTATTGATTCTGTAGGGAGGAAAGAAATTCTGAAATAAAACCAGATTTTTAAAAAAATTTAACTTTTGACATCGGTTTTGGATTCAACTGATGTCAAAAGTGACTTTTAACATCGGTTGTTCACAGAATCGATGTTAAAAGTGTGACTTTTGACATCGGTTGTGGCTGTCGACCGATGTCAAAAGTCCACTTTTAACATCGGTTACATTGGGAACTGATGTTAAAAGTGACTTTTGACATCGATTAACAACCGATTTTAAAAGTCACACTTTTAACGTCACCTTTATTAACATTGTTGGTAAAAACGATGTTAAAAGTCATTTTTAACCGATGTTATAAGTGTTTTCTGCACTAGTGTGTGTTGCAGGTGATAGGTGGGTTTAGTGGTGCTAACATAGTTTGGATGACTATTTCCATTGTGATGTCTTTGCATGATACTTTTGTTTTCGTTTTGGTATTCTTTGTATATGGGATAGAGTACTCCTAGTACTCTATCTTCAATAAAAATTTTGCTTATAAAAAAATAGTTGGTGTGTGGGCTCTTGAACTGGCTCAGTGAAGGTATTTAATTTTTTTTTTATATATTTCTACAAAATTATAATTAGTGTTTAACGTGAAGTTATCTGATATTGGGCCACTCGTTGTACTACATTAGAATTTTTTTGGCTTAATTGCACTTTTGGTCCCTCAGGTATCACGATTGTGCAATTTTGGTCCCTCGGGTTTTAATTGCACCAATTGGGTCCTCCAAGTATCATGATTGTGCAATTTTGGTCCCCCAAGTTTCAATTGCGCCAATTGGGTCTCCACGTATCATGATTGTGCAATTTTGGTCCCCCAATTATCATGATTGTGCAATTTTTAATGTCAGTAGCCTACATAGGACACGTGGGACTGATTTGACACTTAGTGAAGTCAACTTGACAGTTTACAGGATATTCTTATAAGACATCATTGACATCTTACACAATTTAATGGTCAAATGCACATCATTAAGTGTCACATAAGAATGACATGCAAGCTGCCAAACTAGTCTAATTAAGTGCCAAATCAGTCGCACATGTGCTTCATAAGCTATTGATGTTAAAAGTTGCACAATCGTGATACTTGGAGGATCAAAATTGCACAATCGTGATACTTGGGAGACCAAAATTGCACAATCATGATACGTGGGGGACCCAATTGACGCAATTGAAACTTAAGGGATCAAAATTGCACAATCATGATACTTGGAGGACCCAATTGGCGCAATTAAAACCCGGGGGACCAAAATTGCACAATCGTAATACCTGAGGGACCAAAAGTGCAATTAAGCCAATTTTTTTTTAAACTTTGACTAGAATTTAAGAAAAAGTAAAGAATGACCAAAATTAAAAAGTTTTATATTTTTATGAACCCAAAACATTGTGAAGTCTAATAAGCTAAATAATATAATATAAAATTAAGTATAGATAGATATAGATATTTGTTTTTTTATTTCTTTCACAGAATATCCTTCCACCCAGTAGGTGAGAGATTAACCTCACAGGATACTGTAAGGGAACTAAGGGATACCCCTTCCAACAATATTTTTTCCATACACATGAATGTAGGAATAGAACACATGACAACATGCTTAAGGGACCAAATCCCCTTCCACTAGGACTAACACACATTGGTATATATATTTGATATTTAAAAATTAATAACAGATAATTTATTTTTAAAGAACATTCAGTAATAACATTTTGTAATATATTTAATTTAATAGGGTAATTAATAAGGAAAATTTAGTAATAATATTTACATATTTAATAATATAGTGTCATTAATTTATAGGTGTTTGACATTTAGTATTAATAATGTACTGAGCGTTTGTAGAAGAAATTTAATAATAATATTTAATATATAGGGTCATTAAGAGTAGGAATTGAATAATAATATTTTATATATTTAATAATGTAGTATCATTAATGCTTCTCAACCCAATGCCTCCACTGTAGGACTTATAAATTAGCTTCTTGATCTTTACTTGGCTTATTGACGAGTTCTAACCCCATACACTGGCAGTACTCATCATAAAACATGGCAGTAATAAGATCTCAACTTTGCATAGTGTGCGTTTTGACCCTTATTATTGTATTAAGTCCAACCACAGGTTCGAAAACCATTTTATCTATTTATATATATATTTGTTGGAATTTACTTTCTTTGTTAAATTTTTGTCTGAAACTTCAAAATTTTGATGCAGTATTTGGTCAGAAGACCCCATGTGTTTTTGCTAGGGCAAAATGTCTAACCAATGCTGACTGCAGTGCACCTTGTGAAGCTCTTGGATTCCCTCCAGACACCAATATATGTGATATGGCGCCCCCAGCTGTTGGTAAAAAATGTTGTTGTCGTAGATTAGATGAAAGGACATTCGAGAAAAATATGAATGAGTGATGAACAAGTATTTTTGTCTGGTGTAACTTCTTGAGTCCATTGGACAAAGTAGTGCCCCTCTCCTTATGGTTTACATTACAATTACAATAAAGAAACCGTTCAAATACTATGTTGTGCGTGATTATTCTTAGAACATGAATTTATTTATAATGTGATGCCATGATCTTAACTTATATGAAATAATAGAGGTAAAGCAGTACATCAATCTCCAAAAAAATGCACTAGCTAGCACCAGCCAAGAACTAAACTTGAACCCGCCTTTCCCATGATAGTGTCAATTATGGATAAAGCCCCTTCAAAGTAAGCAAAATTGTAAAGTAAGAAAGTAAGAGTATATTCACCTTTGATTAATTAAAGTGTATTGAGATGTCAATCAACTTTAACTAATCAATGATGAATACACATCTTTCTTTTCTCACTTCAAATTTTTCTCATTTTAGAGAAGTCTGATCCACCAATTACAAATTCAATATACAGGATTATTGTTTGGACTGAATCGGATCAAGGGTTTGATGTCTTTTAATTGGGTTTCCGTTCAATAATATAATCATATTTGTCGATAGATGAGGTTGAACTCGTTAAAATTGAGATTAGGGTGAGCTAAATTAAATTGAATCAGATTGATCAAAATAAACTATCAAATACCCTTTGTACTTCACCTGTATTTTTTAAATTTAGAAAAAAAAATAAACAAAAGAAAAAAATATTTTAAAAGATGTTAGAATTATAAATGATAAAACTTAAAAATATAAATCAAATGAGAAAATCTTTAAATCTATGAAAAAGATATGCATAATTAATGGCGGTGTTCATGGTCCGGGTCAACCCGATGAGGCCAATGACTAAACCCAAATCCATCTAATTGGTTTGGGCCTTTTTATTATTCGGGTCCAACCCGATCTGACCCAATGAAACTTGACTATGTTTGACTTGGGTAATGGGTTTGATGATTACAAACTAGTAGACCCAATACCCAACCCGTACTATTTGTTTTGCTTTTTTTTTTTAAAACTTTGTGTGGCTTTACTTTTTCGTTGGTGTCGGGTGCATCGTCTTCTCTGCATCAAGTCTAGCCTTTACTTTTGTGATTTGTCCTTGCATGTAGTCTTCTCAGATTCTCTGGTTGCCACTCTACATCTCGTACTAACATTATTTGTCTTTCTCTGTTCCTCCGTCGCATGCTGCCCAACTTCGTCACCACCATGTATTTTGTGACACTCATTACGCCGCACATGATAAAACATAAATAAAATCAACATGTCTTTAAAATAATATTTTAATCAGAATAAAAACGTATTCCCAAACTGCGGAAAACATAAACAATAAACATAACCCAAATCCCAATGCACTACAAGAAATTTGCCTTTCAGTGACAGGTAAAATCTGTCACTATATGTTTAAAATCCGTAAGTATATGTAAAACGTAATTTTACCTACTGCCGATCCAATTGTCCATTATAAGCGACGAATAACAATAGGAAATGACTGTCATTATAGGTCTTACCTGCTATCCACATACATTTACCTACAGTTGTATCTGACTGTCAATAGGATTTACCTATGGTCCATCTACTTTTACCTACGATTTGACTAACACTAATATCTATACCTACAGTTTTAACGACTATCACTAAAAGTGTTCGTAGGTATATAGTAAATTTATTGCAGTGATGTCACATATCATAGATGGTGTACATATACTGCTAATACATCAGAATAAAACTAAACAACTGGAACATAAATCCTAACTACTAAGAGAGATCTCCATGGGATCACTCCTCGTCAGCATGATCACCCTCCTCCGCACATTCAATATCATATGCACAAGAATAACAAAAGAAAGGAGGTGAGAAACATAAATCATGAATATATGTAATTTGCAAGGAATAGGTATTAAGATCATATACATCAATCAGCAGGTCACAATAACACACACACACACACACACACACACACACACACACACATATATATATATATATATATATGGTAGTTATGATCCATTGGACATAGATATAATTTTTTATTTTTTTTTAACGTTCCTGATGGTATCAAGATGCCGTTATGTCGGGATATCTTATCCATCTCTCTAGGAAAAAAGATATCGCCAGAAAATATTTTTAATTTAATCCATTTTTTTTCCTTCTCCACTCATACCAATCCACCTATTCGACTTCTTATATTTAAAGTGATTAGTGTATCTACTCCAACGATAGTATTGTTTCGTACTATTATATATATATATATATATATATATATATATATATATATATATATATATATATATATATATATATATATATATATATATATATATCATGTTATGTATGTCAATGCAGGTGCAACTCTACTACTCCATGCACATGTGGTCAACAACACTAACTCTGGAAATACGACGGGGAATAATGTAAAGCCTGAGGCTGACGAGGGCGAGGAGTGATCGCAGGTGCATGAGGCACGGACAAGGAGCGACTCCTAGAAGGCTTCTAGGCAAAGGGATGCATGGATGAACCAAATTCACATCAAAATGAGAGGGATGTTGAGGCTGTGCGGGTATGGGATTGTACAGTTGAAAGAAGGCTTATAAGAATTGATTGGTACCACCTATAGTAACAAGATGCATCTTCTTTTCGGGAGCCTAGAACATAAGAACTCCATAGTTAAGCGTGCTTGACTTAGAGTAATTGTGGGATGGGTGACATTCTGGGAAGTTTCCCAGATAGCGTGTGAGTGAGGACAAAACACGCTGAAAAAACCCGTGTTGGTTTGTGGGGACAGTCGGCAATCCTGAAAGTAGTCCGGGTCGTTATAAATACATATCCGGTTATCAACTTGGACGACTCACCATACCAGATGGCCTCCACCGAATACTCTCACCAATCCTAATAACATACGGTGGCTAGTCAGGGTACTTTGGCTTGGTTGAGTGGTCGCTCCAGCAATAGGTAGCTAATCCATGCCATATAGAACTTCCACACCCGACTCTACCCTCAAGGCCGGGATAACACCCATCGTGGCCTCCACAGTCTCGATTCATCGTTTGCTTTCCTCCCAACATATCAACTCCAACGTATAATGCGTGCCATGCTCATCAATATGCAAATAAATGTCAACCATCCACCACCATAACCAATTACATTGATTATTAGCTATGACCATCCACGATGATCATTAGCGACATCATTATTAAGTCTTCGATCCTATTCTATTCACTAATCTTTTCCTCACAATTATCTGAACGATTTATTACTCAATTTCACCTTACACTATGATTTTGTTCACTAACTCTAACTGTCCAAACCTCGAGAAATCTCCTAACTCGGCTGCCTTCTTTTGTAAATGTATAATTAAAATTATTATTCGATAATCGATTATATTATCCAATATAATTGATTATGATGCTTCTTTTTTCAGCCTATTATCCAGTCGTCAGGTGTAACACCCCGCCATCTCGGGTGTCACTATTGTAACCCCAAACACATAACGTACATAGGAGACCCTAGACAACACATCCGTCTCCAAATATATTGACAAAAGCAACATATTATAATTCCAAATACTAGGTAGCGATGGGTCTGAGAATCGCATCTCCAAAACCCTGTCCATCAGTAGCCACTCACAGACTAGTCAAAAGGCACTACCTCAAAAGAAAACCCTAAGCTGGTCTAGTACTAGCAACAGATGCACTATCTAACATACGCTGTATTCCTAAGAATGAGTCTCGTCTTCAACCGTCTACACCTCTTCGTTTTCAGCTCCGAGCAGATCGAGCTACTGAGTCTCTATATGACCTAGAGAACTGTTGACAAACATCTGTACATGTATTCAAAAACACAACAGGGTGTCCAACATGTACAGGCAAGGGTGAGAAACCAATATATGAATCCAAAAACACAACAGATATATACCCAAACACGTACAGCAGATTCATATAAGCATATCTCACAAAATGTCATCATGCATAATATAGTACATTATATATCAAAGTACTAACAGAAAAACACAAGGGCCTCGTGCCCAACAATCAACGTTGTTTTTAAAACGTAAGCATGAGCACTTCCATATAAGTCAACTAATATTAATCCTGGATTTCCGAAAGTCCCATCACCAAAAGAATGAGTTGATCAAGCTCGGGGTACATTGGGCATCAAGCAGCAATATCTAGCACCAGCATGCCATGATAACTAGCACCAACGTGCCATCACTAGCACCAACGTGCCATAATAACTAGCACCAACGTGCCCTTACTAGCACCAACATGCCATAACTAGCACCCACGTGCCATCACTAGCACCAATGTGCCATAACTACATTGTCCAACTCAGGGTACAATACGAATGCACAACACGTGTGACATCAATGTCCATCAAGGCACAATGCTATGACAACAAATCATCTCAGGTTTTCCTTACCATCAAGGTCCCCTGTTTCACGACACGTCTGCCCAACACATAAATGCATGAGAAAACTAATTAGTTTCCGTTGGTTTATCTTTGTCGTATCAATATTTCCTCATTGTAGCATCAACGCTAACAACCACCATAATATCTTAGACTCTCTAAGCCTCAAAAACATTTTTCTCAAAGCATGACATCTAGTCCAAAATAGCTTGAACCCAAACATCCCTAACCAATGCACCAGTTTAGAATTTTGGATTCAAGAGCATAAAAGCATACTCAAGCTTTACAGGACCACAAAGATTGTCCCTAAACTGGCAGGACCAACAACTAACACGGATCCTTGATCCACGTGTTTTCTGCAGAACCCTAGAACCTCGATGTCTCGGTTTCTAGTTTCTAAGTTAAAAGCCACTTTTTCTCAAAACTCAAAAGAACCAAAACCCAAATCTTTGATACTTACACAAAGTCCTCGGGATCGATTTTCCATAAAACAAAATTTGGTCTAAAGACCATTTCCTTTTCCTTTCGTCGTTTTTCGGGTAAAACACAAACCTTAAAAACAAAGCTTGTAAAAACCTTTTTCCTTGGATAAAACCAATTTATTTGAAAATCACGTTTTTTAAAACGATTTTGCTCAAACGGTTAACTTGATTAATTTAAAAACTAATAAAGGTTCCTAGCGCCCTATTTTATTTAAAAACATCGTTTTCATTATTCAAAACGCATTTTCACAACTTTGCTCTTTTAAGTTGATTTTTCTTAAAAGCAGCTGTTCATTATTATTTTATTTCAAAAGAGATAATTAATTATTTTCTCTTAAATTAAATCGAGAAATAATAAAACATATTTATTTTCTCAATTCCACATTTCAAGCTTTTTAAAGCTTTTAAAAGTTACACGATGTCGGATCCTAATCGAAATTAGGTCCTCTAACGCCTTAACTCCCACAGCAGGGCACACGATACATCCAAACAGTTATTTAACAATTATAGCATGTATCCATATATATATATATATATATATATATATATATATATATATATATATATATATATATCAGTAGTTATGTCATGAATAAGCAAATCAACAGCAGTAAATAAAACAATCAACCAATAATTAGATATAAACATTTATTTACATTACAAACACCCAAAGCAGCAATCACCCGATCAATCCGAAAACTTGTTCGACTATCTGTCGATCAATACATACACACAATCAATAAAGGCATTAACTCAAAAGTATAAAGATTTCTCCTATTACACTACCCCTAGGGTTCGGCCCTTTGACCTTAAAAATAGCTAGGGAGCTCCAAAAATTCTCATTTCTTGGTTAACAGCCTAACTAAGTGCGATAACCTAGATACCAACTCAAAACATCAAAACCCAACCAAAAACCCTACCCTACACAATAAGGGGTTTCGGCCCCTCCATGGTTAAATACCTTAGAGAGATTTCTTGGCTCTAAGATCTTGGACCGTACAAGTATGTCATGAACCTAAGCCATAGAAATTGGTTTGGTATTGAAATGATTTTTCTACAATTTTTCATTGAACTTTGAAGGTTTGGGGGTAAAAACCCTAACATTTTTAATCATAGAAATTTGAGGAGAATAAAGAGAGATAGAGAGAGCTAGCTACCTCCTACTATGAACTCCTTCAAAAATGAGTGAAGAAGCTTCACAAAATCAAGCTTTTCTAAGCTCCAAAAATGGAGAAATGGTGAAGAAAAGAAAGAACGAAGAGAAAGAAGAAGAATGGGGCTGCTGGGGCTATTGTGTTTCTCGCAGGAAATGGGAGGTGAGAGTGTGCGGATAGAGTAATTATATAGGAAATTTTTAAGTGAAGGTGAAAGATAAAAAGGTAAAGAAAGTAATTAGTAAAAAACTTAACCAAGGGCAATTTGGTCAATTCACATCCCGACATTTTGAAAATCCTCACGACACTGATAGGAGTCCCCAAATAATTTAACATAGCCCTGGTATGAAAATTATTGACTCAAGGTTCTCGAAAAACCCTAAGACAGCTCGAAACGTCAGGACGTCAGGACACATTTTAGCAAAAAGGTAGATGATCAATTTCTAAGACTAATGGTCCTGACCGTCAGTCAAAAAGAGGTCTTGATAGTAGAAAAACACTATCATCCAAAAAATATAGATCGGGCTTTGTTTGAGTTTTCGGCCAAACTTTAACCGTAGGTTCCTACGATTATATGAAACATGAATATGATTTTGGTTTTCCCAAAATCATTTTCTAAAGCATAGATAAAAATATAAACTCATTAATTGAGTTTATCGTTCTTAGAAAGCAAGAAAAATGGGATATTACATCAGGGATAATCGATTATGGCTGTGGGCATAATCGATTATACCCTTTCTTTTTCAATTATATGTAACTGCTTTCATGGGTATCCTTCCGCGTAATTATAATAACACTCAGAATCATGTCCTACATGTCCTTAAACTAGTCCATAGGGTCATCACTCTCGCCTCTCATACCTAACCTCATTCCTTATGGAGTTTTCATATACCTATAGTTATGTTTCTGTATCATAATTCATCATTATCATAATCTTAATTTGAACAGTGACTTCATCATTCAAAAAACATCAAATATAACATAATCCAGGGTCTCAAAACATGTATAAATATAAATTACATGTTCATACAACAGGGAAACACATGTAAGCACTCATAAGCATGCATACACATTCATGGGGTCATGGGTTAACCCCCTTTATCTTAATGTATCCCGAAGCCTACATATTCATAATCGATTTCTCCCCCCATACCTGGTATGACGACTCACAGTCTAAGGGATAGAGAAACAAGTTCTTTCACGGTTTCTCCTCACGGGTTCGGTGCTTGTTCAAGAACACAACACTTGAGTAAAATCTTAAGAGGAATGAATTTAACCAACAAGAACGGGTTTCGCATGTGCAGAATAGGTTCTTGATAAAAAAAAACAACGAAACAGGATTAGCCTTTGGGTGTTTGGAGAAAGAGACCAATGAAGGCTCTTATGAGATGAGGAGAGACAGTTTCCTGAGTCTAAGATAGTGGAAAATTAGGGTTTGGATCGTGATTTAAGGGGTTAAAAGGTATTAGGATCAAGTGGGACAAAAACATAAAGCTTATAAAAATTTTGCAGAAAAATCGCGCAATAATCGGTTATTCCACCAAGTATTATCGATTACGAAGGCGTTGACCTGTGTTCTTGAAACTCATCGCACGACATAATCGATTATCATAATCGATTATACTGTCTCTGTTTACATACTAATTTCCTATGCATAACATAATCAATTATGGTAATCGATTATGATATCTCTGTTCCAGACTTAACTTTTCAACGGACACCATAATCGATTATGGCTTTTTTGTTGTCTTTTCTTCCTTCCCAAGACATTGACTACCTTTAGAAAGGTTATACCATCCTATACAATCTTTCAAACACTTGAATGAATTCATAGACATAGATTAACATTTCAAATATATCGATTATTACATTGAATCACATAACTGGAAATTTTGAGGTGTTACACACCTTTTTGTCAGCACGACAGTCGAGCCGCTCCGTCATACGCCGTTGTCACAGTCTTTTAGTCACCATGCGCACCTGCTTCACAGCGAGCCGTCTTCCACCGCTGCTCGGCGCCGCTCCATCTCTCCCTTCCTCACTTTATTTCTTCTATTTATCTTTGCTTCACTATGTCAAAAGCTTCAAATCTGTTGAGAGAGAAATTGCTTCACACACTTTACAGATCTATTTCTCTCTGAGTTGTTTCTTTTGTTTTCAGTTTATTCCAAAAGCTTCGGATCTATTAAGAAATTTCTTCACACACTTCACATATCTATTTATTCTTTGATCTTCTGTACCCTAATTTCCCGAATTGATTTAACCTAACCCAAACCAACCCATTTTAGCGGGTTAGTTTGGTTCGGGTTTGTCAAAAAAGAATGCCAACGAAAAACAGAACCAATGATGTAATCCCGAACCATAACTTTCAACGCATATCAATCTAAATACAATAGGTAAAGACCCACGCAGCGACTATTGGATTCACATAATCATACAATAAATGCTATTTGAATGTCACAAAAATTATCTCCAAATAAACATAAATCCCTCACCTATTTGATGAAATCTCTTATGTTCTTAAAGCTTCCAATAAAAATAGTAAAAAGATGAAGTCGAAGCTCCCAAAGCTACTCTCTTTTGCCTTCTTCTTGCTTAAGCCCTCTCTCTCTCTCTGTTTATCCTCGGTTTTTCTCATATGATGGCAATTGGTAAAGGATAAAGGGCTTCTCCCTTTTTGAAAAGAAACCCTAAGGCATTGGACAATAATGTCTCTTACTCAAAGGGCATCATTGAAAGACCCAAAAAAAATAAACATTAACTTACTGGTTACATTTTAATTAACTTGTTAAGGGTATGTCAAGTTATAAACTACCCTACTGATGTTTTAATATCATAAGTTATTTACTAGTGATCATAAAATAAATTAATTATCACTTAATGTATGAATTATTTTTTTAATAAATAGAAACAAAAAGAGCCTTGTTAAAACCTTTTGATGCAAAACCCTCCTTAAAGATAAAAACATTAATAAGGAAAAAGAGTGCTCTTAATGCTTTTTTAATTTATTGATAAAAAAAAGAATAAAAAAAATATGGGGGGACATAAAACCAAAACCCATGAAGAAAGACAAAAAAAATCATCTAAACCTATAAAAAAGAAGACTATTCCTACTACAGAAGAAGTCTTCCCTAATGAAAAAAGGAATAGTATTCCACCAAATAAAGTCTTGAATTGTAAGACCATGAGAAGCCAATTTATCCGCACAAGAGTTACCTTCTCTAAAAATATGAGAAACCCGAAACCCCATGTAACACCCCGATTTTCAAGTTTTTGTTAATTAAACAGTATTTACATATTCGTATTTTATTGAAGGGTCTGGAGAGTGAAATAAAATAAACCAAGACCATAGTCAAGCTCTACGATATCGTAGGAAGCTATGGTTAAATTTTGGGTCGAAAACTCAGATGGAGCCCGATCTGCGTTTTTCATTGACAGTAGTGTTTTACAACTATAAAGACCTAATTTGGACTTGTGAATGAGACAATTAGTCTTAGAAACACGTTTCCTACATTTTTGGTAAAATGGGTCTTGACGTTCAAAAATGAAAATAATATAACCTATTCGGGCGAAAATTCGAACCGAGAGCCAAACGGAGCCGAATAGGGATTTACCAGAACTTGGTAATGGATAAGCACGAGGTCACATCAGGTCACATCACCTCGGGAAGCATGTCATGACTCGCCATTGTCATGATGACGTTAGAAAATATCTGAATGCATTCACACTATAAAAAGACCAAAATGTCATTGGTCTTTTTCCTAAAGAACATTTGTGTCCCTAAAATATCTAAAAAGTTGCATGACCTCACCCTCTCTCTCTCTTCAACTTTGGCCAGCCCCTTCTCTCTCTCCCCCTCCATCTTCTTCTTCTTCCTTCCATTTTCTCCTCTTCCTCCATTTCACCATTTCTCTTCATCACTTTACCTCCATTTTTCTCAAGCTTCCACAAGGATTTTCAAGAAATTTTGTGAAGCAAAGTTGATCACCTCATCCTCCTCTATCATCTAATAGGTATAGACTTCTCTCTTGAGCTCTCAATCTTCATTTTTTCTCCATTGAAAGTTCATGACTTCAAGTTTGAGTTTCAAACTTCAAAAATCTCTAGAAAATTGTAGAAAAATCCTTTTAATGCCAAACCAATTTCTATAATCTAGTTTCATCCTCTAATATCACTACCTAAGAAAATGAAATCAAATAATCTTCCTAGCCCATTTATTTTAGAGAGGCCGAACCTATGCTTTTTGGGGGAAAATGGATTTTTGTTCAATTTGTGTGAAATGATTCTTGATTTTACCTATTTCATTCCTTAATCATGTAATCCAAGTGATTACGAAGCCAAATCAAAATCTCACCTATTTTTAGAGGTGATGGCTAAACCCTATGTTTTTGGTTGAAGGGGTTTTGGTTCAAATCTTTGACAATTGATCATGTATTATGTGGTATGCTTAAGGATCATTGATCCAAGAGTTGGTAGAATTTCAACATTCCTAGCCTATTTAATTAAATAGGGGCAGTAGCCTAATCCTAAGGATTAGGGGGTTTGTGATTTAACTGTATTAATTTCTGGTTGTGTTTTGTTGTAAAGGATCGGATAGGATTCGAACGTTCAATCGTGCACCCGATTGACAGTTGTGGAGCCGTAGTCGGAATCTCACGGGAACATCACTAAGGTGGGGGAAATAACCACAATATCCTCGAGGAGGCAAGATTTAAAATAATATATATTGATATGCGTACGGCGACCTCAACCCTACCAGAGGTCGTTTGACTATTAGGTTGATTTCACTGTATATCGAGGTTGTTGATCTGTGATTGGATGTCTAATATGATATTTGTGATATTTATGTTATTCCTATTATATGTCTATGATTAATTAAATATTATTTATTTGTGAGTTGATATTATTGTTGAATCTATTTCTGGTTATTATTGATGTGCTTTTGTGACTGCTGATGCCTGAATAAAAATAGGCACTAAATTCTGATGAGTTGGGAGATGAATGTGTGGTGAGAAAGTCAAGGATATATATATATATATATATATATATATATATATATATATATATATATATATATATATATATATATATGTCGTAGTGCTCAACCTAGAGATACAGTTGATCTGTGGATGTTGTGATATAAAGTCGATACCCGGTTAAGGCGGAGGAAAGTTGGTCGTGATTGTTTATAAGTCGTGGTTGAGGCACTAAGTGTTGATCCTAAGATGGGTCGGTGAGATTAATGTTGCATAGTTGTTGTTCATCACTGTGTTGGCATACGGGCGATTGATCTTGCCTGCGGGGAGATGATCGTACCCATTAGTCGAATTGTAGACGAATAGGCGAATGTCCCGACCTGGCCTGCGGGCAGGGGGATATGTGATTTTCGTAAGTCGAGTTGTTAACGGACGGGCGAATGTTACGACCTGGCCTGCGGGCTGCGGAATATGTCGTTGCCGTAAGTTAATTTGCGGGCGGGCGATGATTCTGACCTAGCCTGCGGGCGGGGGAATATCGTAGCCGCGAGTTGAGCCTGAGGGCTTTTGACCGAACCCTGCATTACGGGGGGTGGCATAGTGATGAATGGGACATCTTGATCTGTTGGAGATGTCGTGTCACGATCACGTCCATATAGTTGTAGTTGCATGAGCGTGAAAGATAATAGTTAAGAGAGAAATATCTGGGAGTTGTTTGGTCATCACTGTTGTGCTGTTGAGTGTTGCTATCTATATAAATTATTTTATGTAGTTGTTTTCCCATTTATGATGAATTGTTGTTTCTTATCCCCTATATTTTTCTATGTCATATTTTATTATTCTAGACTGTACGAGAAGATCCTGTTGAGGAACTGCTGGAGGAAATTGATGGCATACCCGTTGAACCAAACGCTGGAGGGAGAGCCCTAGATCCCAGTGCTGGAGGACTTTAGATACTGAGCGTTAGTAGTTGTAGTTGTTATGGCCAGTATATGGGATATAGTGAAATGTATTTTGGGGCCAGGAGAGGAAGTCGTGTATATTTTATTTTGCTACCATGCTTTCATCTTATTTACTAGTTGCGTACTCTGAGGTTGTATATTTAATATCAGTATTTGTAGGCTCTACTGATGGAGCCACTACTCTTATTTCTGTATAATTTATCATGGTATCAGTGTGTTGCTTGTTTTAAATATTTTCGCATTTTATATCGCTACGCTACGCTGTAACATTAAGAATTCGAGCTCGGGTTACCAATGGGACCTCCGAGGAAGGGGTTGTCTCACCCTATACTCTTAACAAGCTCTAAGTAATTATTCCACCTGTTTCTTAGCCTCCAAGGAATGCCTTTATTCATTTTAAAGGCCGCAACAACTAATTGAGAATCACATTCTAGCCAAAGATTCCTCAAGCCTCTCATATGAGCTTGCTCAATCGCAATCATAGCCCCAATCATCTCTGCATGAAGAGAGGAAGAAACTCCAAGATTTGCAGAAAGACAACCAAGAGATGAATCTCCAAAATCTCTGAAAATAGCACCACAAGCAGACCAACCAAGGGCACCCTTAGAAGCACCATCAGAATTACATTTCACCCAATTACACATAGGAGGGATCCAAATTACCTACCTAATAGAGGGAGCCCGAAGAGCATGGCTAACAACCTTGAAGCTATTCAAAATAACATGATCCTAATCTGAAAAAAAAAAACAGAACCAGTAGAGAAACTGGCTGACAGAGAAGCAGCTGCAACAATCGTCTTAATAGCTGAATGCAAGGAAATCATTTTGTTCTAAAATCGTAACTTATTTCTACAGCTCCAAATCATCCAAAAAACATGCAAAATAGCTGATATAATAAGGTCTCTAGTCTGAAAACTCCAGCCTCTATTGCAGACATCCAAAACTGATTTTAAGCTTAGCAAATCAATGCTACAACCAATTAAGTTACTAAGCCAGTTCCACAAATGAATAGCATAGGGGAAAGAAAGAAAGATGTGCTCAGAGGACTCTGAGCTGCTTCTGCAAAGACTACACATAGAAAATTTTATGCATCCTCTTGCATATAGGTTTTCATCAGTTGGCAATTTCTTATGAAGCAGGCGGCAGAGCAAAAATGACTTAGAAGAAGGGATAAAAGGCTGCCAAATTAGTTTGAAATAATCCTGGGACTGATGCTTAAGAGCAACAAAGCTGTATGCATCCTTGAAAGAAAGATTTCCTGAGTCGGATTTATTCCTTATAACCTGATCTTGGCAAGGAATTCTTGGAATGACAACCCTGAGAATATCAGCAACAAGATTAGGGCAAATTGAAACCAATTCAATAGGAAGGTTCCAGCTAGAGTTGCTTATGAAGGCACCGATTTTAGACTGAAAAAACTGATGTAAATGATCAGGCATATGAAGAATATTAGCCACTAAATCAGTAAGCCAAATATCACGCCAAAAGCTGATTAAATTGCAATCACCAAGTTTCCAAGACATGTTGTCAAGAATCTTACTGAAGTTACTCTTGATAACAGGCCAAATAGAAGAAGAAACATGAGGAACAATTGCAAAAGTGCTCCTTAAAAATCTTGCTTGGAGAAATGCAGACAATTGACTATTTGAAGAATAAAGGTCCCAACATAGTTTGAGAGAGGCTGCTTCATTTATTTTCCTAATAGACCTCAATCCTAGCCCACCTTCAGAAATGGGAGTGCATAGTTTACTCCATTTAATAGTGACTAACTTTCTGCCATTCACATTTCTTGACCAGATGAAATTTCTGATCCAAGTATCAATGGGTTTCAGCAAGGAAATAGGCCAAACATAAGTGTGAAAACTATACACCAACATGCCATGAATGATTGATTGAACAAACTGAATTCTTCCATTATAGATAGTAAATAACCTTTCCAAGTAGACCATTTTAATTTAATTCTATCAGCCAAAGGTCGCAGAAAGGACCTCCTTGGTTTACCTTTGAAGATAGGAACTCCTAAGTAAGTTTTAAGTAGAGTTATTAATCTTTAATTCTAAGCCTATTAGATATACCCTTATATTTTATCTATGGAAGAAGTTTATACCCCCTAGAGGGACGAGGGCCACAGCTTCTGACTGGAGCCTCATAACATGTTGAACGAAGACCCCCGAACTGAGGGTTCGATCAGTAGAAGGGACGACTTTCCCTCCCCGGAAGAAGAATAGCCCCGCTCTCTAGCCGCCCTTCCTTAGCAAGTCCTATTGATCATATAACTGGGAGGGAACGTGTCACATTAGAGGTGAACGATCAGAGATGTCTGATAATTACCAAGAAGAGATACTGTCCAACCTCCTAGTGGGAATTGATCCTGAAAAATTTGCATTTACTCGGGCTAATAAGTTGACCAGATGCCTCACCATATTTACTGAACAGCTCCATAATTACCTGCATATTTTTCCTTGTTCCTCTGCAGAAAATCATGATATCATCGACATAGAAAACATGTGAAGGGGTTTTGCAATTTTTAGGACTTGCCATAGGAAGAAAGCTACCAGATTCCATCAAAGAAGTGATGGCTCTACTCAAGACATCTTCTGCAATACAAAAAACAAGAGGAGATAAAGGATCTCCTTGCCTTACCCCTCTTTTACAATGAAAAAATCCCACAGAATGGCCATTCACTGAATGGAGAGTTTAGCAGATTCTAAGATCACGTTGATCCAAGAGCAAAACCTGTTATCAAAGCCAAAAGATTGCAGAACTTGCAAAAGGAACTTCCAATCCATGGTATCAAAAGCCTGTTTGATGTCAATTTTAAGAGCCAAATTACCACCAAACACCTTTTTATCCAATATATTAACTCCTTCTGAAGTAATGCAAATGCAATCCTTGATATGCTTATCTCTAATGAAGCCTCTTTGATTTTCAGAAACAATTTTAGGAGCTATAATAGTATGTCTATCAGCTAGCACCTTAGTTATAATCTTGAATTGATAATTTGCCAAAGCTATTGGTCTATAGTTCTTAATAGTATCAGCCCCAGGGAATTTAGGAATCAAGACTACCAAATTGGAATTAAGATTGGGCAACAGCCAACCTTGAGTGAAGAACTAAACAACAGATTTGAAAACATCATCTTCAATGGGGTCCCAATAATGCTGATAAAAAACACCCACAAAACCATCTGGACCCGGAGCACCATTCTTATTCATTGAGAAAACTGTATTCTTCACTTCATCTTTGGATGGAACATTTGTTAACGTTACATTATCCTCAACAGAAACCAAAGAGGGAATCATAGAATGAATTAAATCATTTGGTAAACAATTGTTATCAGTAGCAAACAGGCTTGAGTAATATTGCAGCACATGATGCTCAATATCTTCTTGGTTATCCAATATCACATCACTAGATTTAAGGATAGATAACTGCTTACAGGCATTTCTAATTTTTGTGACTTTATGAAAAAAAGTAGTGTTTCTGTCACCATATTTATGCTAGTTGAACCTTGATTTTTCTCTCCAGAATTCATCTTCAAAATGTAAGGCTTTATTTAACTCCAATTGAGCTTCTTTCTCCCTTTCAACCAAGGAATCTGTGCAGCCATCCATATTGATTAAATCCTGGATCAGATCAACTTCAGCTTGAGCCTTATCAACTTTAACATGGACAATGCCAAAAATATCTTTGTTCCAAGCTTTCAATTCTTTTTTAAGAAGCTTTAATTTCTGAGCTAGAACATACATTGGCCAACCTATAACAGTTCTACTCCAAACCTCTTTAACCAAAGGTCTACAACCTGGATGATCCTTCCACATACTTAAAAACTTAAAATGAGAAGGATAGTTCTTGATACCTTTCCTCAAAGAGAGAATAATTGGGTAGTGATCAGATCTACTTCTGGTTAAAGTGCAGCAAACAGAATTATCCCAATAATTTAACCACGAATCATTGCAAATTGCTCTATCAAGTCTCTTCTCAGTCAAAGTATTCCTCCTTCTGCCATTGGACCAGGTGAAATAAGCTCCTCTTGTCAATAAATGAGTCAAGGAACCACTGCCAGACCAGTCTTTAAAATCATCATAGGATATTTGAGTAGGAAAGTTGCCTCCCCTTTGTTCATGAGCACCAAGTGTTGCATTAAAATCACCTATAAAACACCAAGGCCCCATATGATTCTGTTGCAAAATAATCAACTCAGCCCAAAGAGTCATTCTCTGAACATAATCATTGCTTGCATAAATAGCAGATAAGAAAATTTACTGAACATTCCAAAAAATAGAGAAAGAAACATGCTGCCTAAAGGCTTCAACGAAAGATGGCTGCAAATCATCCTTACACAAATACCAAATATTTGGTAAGTGAGAAGGTCTGTTGTTAACTACAAACAGCTTCAGATTAAGACTCCTCCAAAAAGTAGCTAGAAAACTGTCAAAATTCATCCAAGGTTCAGAGATGAATAAAAAATCAGGCTTGTGAGAACTACATAGCTTTCTTAAAACCGATCTACTAGGATGATTGGCTAATCCTCTAGCATAAAGAACCTTCATTAGGCAAGGATTTGTAGTCTAGCCTTGGATCGAGTTTTTCTAAGATCAGTCTTAGCTTCTTGATTTTGTTTCATCCTTAATTTCTTGTTCTAAGATCTAGACAAACTAGCTACAAATTTATGAGCATCAGCTACATTCCTATCTGCTTCATCATCCATATCATCATTTTCCTCATCAACTTGTCCAACAGGTTGCCAGAATTTAGAGAACACATTCATTTCATTGTCCACTTGAATACTCCTAGGTGCAGAGTTAGGTGCAGAATTAGGCCTATCAGTAGAATAATTAATCTTTGCAGCACCAAAAATTACAGGGCTATTGTGGGAATCTGGATTTTCAATTGAATCACCAACATGATCCAAAGAATTATTTGCAGGATCCGACATAGAGCCATTGTGTTCATCATTATTGGTATCCTTGCCTTGTAAGTCCCCATTTGTTTCATAAAAAATATTCTCAAGGTCATCTGATTCATCATCAGCCACATTACAATCTGATTGAACATTTTCTTGCTATCAGAATTTTGAACATTGAATTGCTCCAAAACAGGATTAGGAGACCTAAGCTTATCCCCATCATTAACAAAGTCAGGACTAGCATTATCAGGATTCTGTTTCACTTTATCTTCTTCCAAAGCATTACCAGATTTGGCAACATATATAGGACCCTTAGCAATTGAAGACTTACCTTTATTAAGCAAAGGTTTTGGCTTCTTGCGGTTTCTGTCTTTCTTACTGCAGTCATTGAATGCCCTATGGATTTGCAGTAATTACAAAAAACAGGTAGCTTCTCATATTCAATACCAACAACAAAAGCAAATTGTTCTCTTTTAACCAAAATTTCATAAAGGAGGTCCATAGTAAGATCAAGTTACACGAAAACCCTATCATAATGGCTATACAATCTTTTCCTTGTCATCTCATCAATAGATATAGGTGTTCCAATTCCTGATGCAAATTCTGTTAAGATTCTTGGACCCAATACTCCTGTGGGATATCATAGATTCTTATCCAACATTGAGTGTGCGTTTGTTTTTGTTTCTTGGGTTGAAATCGGGAGTCCATTGTGAGAGCCTCAATAAACCAAGATTCAAATTCCAAGTACCAACAGACCATACACTACGGAGATCATCATGGGAAGAAAAGCTGAATTCAAAATTGTTAAACAGGGAATCAATGATTCCTCTGATTTCCTATTATTTGGGCTGAACATCAGGGATAAAATCAGCTGATTAATTGTATGTATTAATTTAGATAGGACAAATCAGGAATTAGAAATATTGTGTTATTAAGGGCTGTAAATGTGATTGTAATATAAATATAGATGAATACCATCAGAACAAGGCATGAAGCAAATATTTCTTAACATGGTATCACGAGTCTCTGGCTAGAGACGTCCCTCGCTTGAGTTCTTGCATCCCATATTGGTCTTTGGTTCGAGGTTCTTGTTTCTTGTCTCCGTTGTGCTTCTTGGTTCTTGCTTCTTATCTCTGGTTCGTGGTCTCTGTTTCTGGTTTGTGGTCCCTGTTTCTGGTTCGTGGTTCTTGTTATTCGTGGGTTTTCTGATTTTCTTGTTCGTGGTTGCTACGGGTTACATCATGGCGACAGAAAACTTTTGTGTCCGCTTTACTGGCAAAAATTATGCAGCTTGGGAGTTTCAATTCAAGATGTTCGTCAAAGGGAAAGGCCTGTGGGGTCATGTGGATAGGACCTCCGCTGCACCGACCGCTGATGCTGCACTAGCGGCATGGCAGACAAAGGACGCCCAGATTATAACTTGGATTCTAGCTTCGGTTGACCCTCAAATGGTTAATAATCTACGTTCCTTTTCTACTGTGAAGGAAATGTGGGATTATTTGAAGCGCGTTTACAACCAGGACAATGCTACCAAACGGTTTCAGTTGGAGCTTGACATCGCAACTTACCGCCAGGGAAGTCTTTCTATTCAGGACTATTATTCTGGGTTTCTTAATCTATGGGCTAAACATTCCGCTATTCTACATGCTGATGTTTCCAAAGACTCGCTCGCTGCTGTGCAACAGCTCTATGACATCAGTAAGTGGGATCAATTTCTTATGAAGCTTCGTCCTGAATTTGAAGTTGTACGTGCTGCTCTGCTAAATTGGACTCCTGTTCCTTCTTTGGATGTGTGTCTTGGGGAACTACTTCGGGAGGAGCAGCGTCTCCTCACTCAAGGGGCCATGACCCGTGACAACTTTGTTTCCGATGTTGTTTCTGTTGCCTATTCTGCCCAGGATAAAGGGAAAGGTCGTGATATTACAAAAGTTCAATGTTTCTCCTGCAAGCAGTTTGGCCACATTGCTCTTAATTGCAATAAGAAATTTTGCAACTATTGTAAGCAACGTGGTCACATCATCACAGATTGACCGACTAGACCACACCAGAAACCTGTGCAGGCCTTTCACACATCTACTGCTTCAGTGGGTCAGCCCTCTGCTTCTGCAGCCTTCAGCGCTGGTGCCTTAACTCCAGAGAGCGTCCAACGAATGGTACTATCTGCTCTTTCTGCATTGGGCATTCAGGGTAAGCCTAATGACGTCTCTCAACCTTGGTTTGTTGATTCTGGGGCCTCCAATCACATGACTGGTTCCCCTGAACATTTGCACAATGTTCATAGTTACAATGGTAACCAAAACATTCAGATTGCTGATGGTAACAGTCTTTCTATTATTACTGTTGGCGACATTAATTCCTCTTTTCGGGATGTGTTTGTATCCCCTGGACTTGTTTCTAATTTAATTTCGGTTGGAGAACTGGTGGATAATAATTATAATTTTAATTTCTCTCGTGCTGGTTGTTCTGTGCAAGATCAGGTGTCCGGGAAAGTGATCGCGAGGGGGCCTAAAGTGGGCAGATTATTTCCTCTACAGTTCTGTTTATTGAGTTTGCAGTCTTTTGCTTGTAATGGTGTTCTAAATAAGTTTGAGAATTGGCATAGAAAGTTGGGCCATCCAAATTCCACTGTTTTGTCTCATTTGTTGAAAAGTGGTTTGCTGAATAATAAAATGGATTTTTCTACTTCCTTATTGGATTGTTCTGTGTGCAAAATTGCTACAAGCAAAATTCTTCCATTTCCATCTAAGGCTCACCGTGCTAATAAATGTTTTAATATCTTTCACAGTGACGTTTGGGGTATATCATCGGTCTTATCTCATGCCAAATATAAATACTTTATAACCTTCATTGACGACTATAGCCAATTTACTTGGATCTATTTTCTCCGTTCTAAATCTGAGGTTTTCTGCATGCTTAAGAAATTTCTAGCACATATTGACAATCAGTTTCACACGAGTATCAAGACTTTACGCACTGACTCTGGTGGGGAATATATTTCTCATGACTTTCAGGAGTACCTGCAGCAGAAAGGTATTATTTCACAGCGCTCTTGTCCTTATACACCTCAACAAAATGGTGTTGCAGAGCGGAAGAATAGGCACTTACTTGATGTCACCCGAGCGTTACTTCTTCAAGCTTCGATTCCTTCTCAATTCTGGGTTGAAGCTTTGTCCACCGCTGTATATTTGATCAACCGCCTTCCGACTCAGGTTCTGGACTTTGCTTCTCCTTTCTTCCGTGTCTACAACAAACCACCAACTTATAATGACCTTCATACATTTGGTTGTGTATGTTTTGTCCACTTGCCACCGCCAAAGCATCACAAACTTGGTGCTCAATCTGTGCAGTGTGCCTTTATGGGTGATGCCCCTACTCAGAAAGGTTTCTTATGTTATGATGCTACTGCCTAGCGCCTGCGCATCTCTTGGAATGTGGTTTTCTTTGATCATTAGTGTGTTTTTACTTGTGTGTCCTCTGTCTCTTCTAGTTTGGCTTCCCTCCCACACTTTTATGAGGTTCCTCGTCATACAGAACTATGGAAACCAGGCCAATTTTTTGTTAGATGCCAGCGTGAATTTCCCCCTCTCGACACAGTCCCGTCGCCTGATCTCCCACCAATAGCACCACGCAGATCCAACCGGACTATTTGTCCGCCAAATAGGTATGGGTGGTCCGAACGTACTTCTCTAACTGCCACTTTATCTAAGATATCTATTCCTACTTGTTATTCACAGGCAGTTAAGGATTCCATATGGGTCAAAGCCATGTAGGATGAGCTGCAGGGACTTCAGGAGAATTATACCTGGGACGTTGTTTCTTGTCCGGCTGATGTTAAACCCATTGGCTGCAAATGGGTGTATTCTGTGAAGCTGAATTTAGATGGCTCTCTCAATCGATTCAAGCCCGGTTAGTGGCTTTGGGTAACAAACAGGAATATGGAATGGATTATGATGAAACATTTGCACCTGTGGCTAAAATGACTACTGTTAGAACTGTCATATCTATTGCAGCTTCCAAAGGTTGGAAACTTCATCAAATGGATGTGAAAAATGCCTTTCTTCATGGTGACCTGGCAGAAGACATCTATATGACTCCCCCTCCGGGTTTGTTCTCTTCCTCCGCCGGTGTGTGCAAACTAAAACGTTCCTTATATGGTTTGCAGCAAGCTCCCCGGGCATGGTTTGAGAAGTTTCGGTCTACTCTTCTCGGATTCTCTTTTAATCGGAGTCACTATGACTCCTCTTTATTCATTCATCACATGGCAACAGGCATTGTTCTTCTTTTGATTTATGTCGATGACATGGTCATTACAGGGTCCAATCAAGCATCCATACAACAACTTAAACAGCAGCTCCAAGCTTCCTTTCGTATGAAGGATCTTGGTTATCTTCATTATTTTTTGGGGCTTGAGGTTCATTCTACCTCCTCAGGTATCTTTCTCAATCAACACAAATATACTGAAGATTTAATTTCTATGGCTGGTCTTCACTCTACTGCCCCTGTTGATACTCCTCTCGAGGTTAATGTCAAATATCACCGTGATGAAGGTGATCTTTTGCCCGATCCTTTGCTGTATCGTCAATTGGTGGGTAGTCATAACTATTTGACTATTACATGTCCTGATATTTCATTTGCAGTCCAACAAGTTAGTCAGTTCATGCACGCTCCACGTCATCTTCACCTAGCTGCTGTTCGTCGCATTATTCGTTACATCAAAGGTACTTCTCATCGGGGTTTATTTTTCTCTGCCAACACATCTCTTACCTTGCTTGCCTATAGTGATGCGGATTGGGCGGGTTGTCCCGATGCTCGACGATCTGTCTCCGGTTGGTACATGTTCCTTGGTCCTGCTCTGATTTCTTGGAAGAGTAAAAAGCAAGCCCGGGTTTCTAAGTCATCCACTGAGTCTGAATATTGAGCTATGTCTACTGCTTGTTCTGAGGTTATTTGGCTTCGTGGTTTATTGGCTGAACTTGGAATTCCTCAACACAATGCAACACTTCTCTATGCTGATAACACCAGTGCCATTCAGATTGCTACCAATCCGGTTTTTCATGAGCGCACCAAGCATATTGAGGTGGATTGTCATTCCGTTCGTGAGGCTCTTGATGATCATGTTATTACTCTCCCTCATGTCACTTCGCAACTCCAACTTGCAGATATCCTTACCAAAGCTGTTCCTCGACCCAGTCATCAGTTTCTACTTAGCAAATTGATGCTTCTTGATCAGCCGCATCAATTTGAGGGGGGATGTTAAACAGGGAATCAATGATTCCTCTGATTTCCTATTATTTGGGCTGAACATCAGGGATAGAATCAACTGATTAATTGTATGTATTAATTTAGATAGGACAAAACAGGACTTAGAAATATTGTCATATTAAGAGCTGAAAATGTGATTGTAATATAAATATAGATGAATACCATCAGAACAGGGCATGAAGCCAATATTTCTTGACAAAAATAGCTCTTGCCTAGAGATGTCATCCTCCAATGTCCAATTGGCTTCCAAAGATTAGCCAATTTTTCTGGAAGATCAACTACTTTTAATGGTTTATCCCCTTTGGACATAAGTAATTTACCATGCAGATTCATCTTACAAGCTTCAATATCGTTATTGTACTCCTCTTCAGAAAACTTGATTGATACGGTATCACTTTTGATACATGGACGTGGAAGTTGAGAGAGTGTAACATCACAAGCATTTTTTAAAGCTTGCACAAATGTTTTAGTCTGTGCCGATGGTGACGCTCTAGAAGAAGTAAAGAAGGTTGAGGAAGATTTAGGGGGATGAGGATGAGAGAAAGCCAATTTAAAAAACAATAATTGCCATGGACAATCAGTGGAGATTGCCATGGTGCAAGTATGTGGTGCAATAAACCCTAGATCACAATGCAAACCCTAGCAGAGCCATCCGAAAGTGATAAGAAAAATAATCATTCCTGACAATAAACCAACTTAATTCATAACTAGATTGTGACCCGCACGTTGTGCGGTTGCAATTTTGTTTTAAAATTTTAGTGTTAAATTAATAATAAATTGATAATAAATGAGATGATAATAAAAGGCAATATTTGTATAAAGAATCAATTCTGCATATTAATTATAAAACAGGTGTGGTGCACTAACCTCTATTATTCATGTAACTAAAGTAATTTTTCATATATATATTTCAAATTTAAGCCTTGACAACCATAGATAGAATTTTTACATAAAAGAAAATGCCATGGACATCAATTACATAGAGCATATACTAAAAGTTGCAATTCAATTCAACCATCTTCTTTGACAATTCAAGCATCAAGTTCTTCAAAATCATCAAGTCCTCAACCACCCCTAATTTCAGATAAGTTCAATAAAGTCAACGTTGATAATTTGAAACAACATCAGCCGTCACAATTAGAAATTCACCTCTTACAATAAATGAAAAGAAAATTTAACAATAAATGATTTCATACAAATTCCCAATAATTTATAGAAGAGCCAAAAAAAGAGATTGAGATCTCTTCAACCATGTGATGATGGTTGGCTTTATTATTTCTAGAGCTGTCAAAATGGATCAGCCCACCCCATTTAGCCCAAACCCATGTGGTTAGGCCCAAAAAAGCCCACAAGGCCGAAAGCCCCCATAGGACCTTATTGGTTAGGGCTAGCCCATGGACCCATCTATTATAGCTTTTTTACAAATCTAAAATTGACAATGATAAATTACTCAAGAAATTAAAAAATGTTATTGATAAAAGAAATTACGAAACAAAAGTGACAATATATAATAAAACTGAAATTAGTTTTTAAATCATATTTATCTATATTTATAAATATATTCCATAAACTTAACTTATCTGAAATAATAATTAAATATAACAACTTTCTTGATATAAATTTTAAATATCAAATAACCTCATGTGTAGTACAACTAATTTTATAGAATACAATACAAAATTCATAGCACTCCAAAAAAAAAAAAAAAAAAAAAAGCCTAGAGTGCATTACATCCTGAAATCTAATGTAAATCCTTATAATGTTTCTATAGGGAGGATGGAGGATTTCCCGAGGCTTTACACTTTGGATCTCTCTATGAATTCTTTTTACATAGAGAAAAGGCTTTTCCAACTACTGCATTGGGTTCATTGAGTGATGTCTGTATGTTTTATGCCAAACAACATGATTAGCTACTTTCAAAAAGGAATTATACAACTCCTAAAAAATATCTAGAATTCAGATCCTCGGGAATAAGAACCATGGTTTGTAGAATTATCAAATATAACAACTATTATATTAAAATACAAAATACAAAATACAAAGAGCACCTGATTATCCATAATTGTTGCCTCTACAATCCCCGTGTTTCGAAACAATGAAAGATGATATTCAACCAGGTCCACAAAGCACATCATTTCAAAATAAAGGAAGACTAAAGAGAAAGGAAACAGATATTACCCCCATTGTGGTACCATACTCATGTTGTAAGACAAAAGAGCACAGGTCAGAAGAGAAAACAATTTAATTTTGTATCTAATGGTATAAATTAAACAGCATAGGTATCATACTCATAAAATATTTTTTTTTTTTCAAATATAGGAGTGTAAAAGTAGAACTAAGTGACATCTTCAGTACCTACTGTAAACTTGTAAAGAGCCAACAAAAAAGGACAAAAGTTATACAAAAGCAAACAATATAAGTTGATTGCTAAATGCACATAGCCTTGGAAACACGAGAAAAATAAGTAATGGTCTATAGTCCTCAATTATAAAGTCATTTATGCAATACCATAGGCAAAAAATCATAAAACACAGTAATGTGTACCCTCACAAATCAGAAGACTAAACTAACACTGCATATTCAAAATCAGTTCAAGCTTCAGGGCAAAGCCGCGTCAAGTTATGGTAATGCACTTCTAGGCCATATAAGATGATTTGCAACAAATGCAACAAAGTAAAATAGATTATAAGATGAACTTTCAAGACTCAATATCTCCACTCAATATTTTCTCTATATATTACTTACTTTACCCTCTAAAGTGAATTTCTCACTCTAGACTTGAGGAGTCGGAAACAAACAAATAACTATATTTCCACAATCGATGCAATATTTCCAAAAAAAGAAAAATTGACATGTGTTAAATGAGATTTAGGAAAAACCTAAGATCAAAGAATAGGTCCACCTTGTGATGGGTAGAGTTTCTCTCCCCTCACCATATCCACAATCTTAGTGAGTAAACAACTTCATTTATGCTGAAGACAAATCAATTTAATATGACAGAAGGAAGCAGGAGTAGTATAATGAGACATAGAGAAAGGAGAGGAAGGGAATGATTATCATGAATGGTACATTATCACTTCCTTCAATAAAATGCAACCAAAAAGGGAAATCACACAGTTGTAGTATAATGAGACATAGAGAAAGGAAGGGAATGATTACTTTGAATGGTACATTATCACTTCCTTGAATAAAATGCAACCAAAAAGGGAAATCACTGTTTAGAAAAAATCAAAGCCCAAGATTAAGTATGATCATGAAACTCCCTATAAAAGGATACATGGAAAAAATTGGGTTTTACCTATTGTTGTAACATCCCAATTTTCAGATCGGTAAAGTATACAAATCTTATCTGAGTCATAGTGGCAAAGTTGTAATATCAAGGTATTTTGGAGGAGTAATCATGACTACTTTAAACAGGTAATCTTGACATGGATGACTCATGATGATGAGTCATGGTAGAGTAATCATGATGATGATAAGTCATAGTGATGAACTCATCCATTGACTAATCACATTCAAGAACCACATCTCTCGTCTGGTATTTGATTTTATCCCTATGTATCCACTTTTTGGATACTACATAGATATTGTTTTACTCTACATTAGTAGTAGAGCATTATGGTTAAGGTTTGGGTTGAAGACCCTGACGAAACCTGGTCTGCATACGAGATCACCGGAACCGATAACGGATAAGCCTCACGTCGTTTTCACGCCACCTCACCTAGACACCTCACCACCTTATCCATATGTAATCATAACATGGTGACTCATCACCATAGTAATGATGACAAAGGGTGAATCATATAGGTGACTCACCATAGTCATGATGATAGTCATGATGACCTAGTGTAAAATGACAATTTTGCCCTTAATAGGAAATGACAGTTTTGCCCTTAAGAAATTTTATATCAACCTTAGCCTTTCTTCACATATGTTCCACACCATTCATAGATATATTTACACTCTCATATTTCTTTCTCCTTCACTTGATTCTTTAAGTTCAAGTGTTGAAGTTTCTAGTACAACTTTTGATGAAATTCCAATTTGGTTCTTAAAGGAAATGACCATTCTATCCTATCCTTATCCTTCCTTTCATATATATATATATATACATATCACGCCACTCTCTTCCATTTCTCCTCTCTCAATTTCGTGCACCTTCCCCTTCTCTTCTCCATCTTCTTCACTTCAAGACACCTCCAAGCTTTCAACTTCAATTTCTCTCCATTCTTCAAGGATTCTTCAAGAACTTTGAGAAGTAAACTTGACAAGCTTGATCATCTTCATCATCTAGGAGGAAGTAATATAATGGAATGAGAAACTTCCATATTTTCGTGGCTAGGAGAAAGAGAAGGCAAGGTAAAAGAAAGAGTGAAACCATTGTTGGAAGCCTTGAAACTTGGTTGAAGCAGTTTCAGTAAGATCGTTACCATAAGTTCATCAACCGTTGGATCAAGCTCAAACTTGGTAAGGAGGTTCAGAACATGTGGTTCTTCAGTTGGACCGTTCGGAGTTTCGGTTCAAGGTCTAGAGTGGGAGATATGCAGCTTACATCGTGGTCCTAGTGTGTGAGAAACTCATCCCGTATATCACCTAACCTGCCACAGTAAAACCTTTGTCCAAGATTCGTTAACCGTTGGATCGGGCTAAAATTTGGGAAGTAGGTTTAGGACACGTTGTTCTTCATCTTCACCGTTAGGATTTCCAACAAGAAAGATGTAGCTCGATATATGGAGCTAGGACCGTATCCTTGTTTTTGGTACCTTTTTCCCTAGATTCTTGAGCTAACTTTTGAAGCTGCCTTCTCCTAAGTCCAGTCACTGTTCTCTATCCTTGGAAGTGTCGGGGAGCTGTGTGGTGAGCTCGTAGTGGTTGTGGTTGCGCTCGTCGAGTTCGTGAGATCGAGGGTCAAGGCTGTCCGTGGATACAAGAGTGCATGGGAACGGATTACCAGGTGAGGGGGAGGAACCTACATATATCTGGGACTCATAGGCGTAGTATATAATTGTTAACATGTGTAGGGCTCCTCAAACCCTACTAGTGATGATGTGTGTTTATTTGTGATGATTGATAACATGACTAATTGTGGTAATTGATAACATGCTTAAATGATGTCCTACATGATAACATGTTAGATGATATGTTTGTGATAATAACCTGTTTGTGATGATAACATGTTTGTTATGATAACATGTTTATTTACTATCTTGACATGCTTATAATGATGATCTATTACTGCACTATGACATGTGATGTCTTTGTGATTGATATGATCTTGATTGACTTGGAGATGATTGGTATGTTGTTAGGGTTATAGGAGAATGATGTTGACTTTGGAGATGATTGGAATGTTGTTAGGAATTATAGGATGACGATTGAAATGTTGTTAGGGATTATAGGATAATGATTGTGGATCTATGTTGTAAGTGGCTCTCATAGTTGGAGAGCAGCATCCTCACAGTTGAGGATGTGGGCTTTGAGGCATTAGTTAAGTTGTTGTTGAAAGGATGGATGCATAATCATAACATTTACATTGTTGTGGTGGAAAGCCGTGGGATTTACTGCAACAGCTGTCTGAACAGTTATCACACGAGGTGGATTACTTGTGACAATTGCAACAGCAGTTTGAGTGGTTGTCACAAGGGGCCTATATGAATAACTGCAATCATATATGCTAGTACACAACTGCAACAGTAGTTTGAGTGGTTGTGCATAGGGTTATGTGTGTGCACTTGCTATAGAAGCTTGCCAGCAGGGATCACGCGAGGTCGAGACTTGTGACAATTGCAACAGTAGTTTGAGTGGTTGTCACAAGGAGCTATATGAATAGCTGCAACAACAGTTTGAGTGGCTATCATATGAGTTAGTACCTGTATACAACTGCAACAGCAGTTTGAGTGGTTGTGTGTAGGGAGCCGTGTGTATAGTTGCAACAGCAGTTTGTGGCTGTCACATGAGGTCGAGGTGGACGTTCTGGGAGACGTCCTGGGAACCAGTAACCTGGACTACCGACTCTATGCCCTTATAGTTGGAGGGTGACTTCCTACCTTGGAAAATGACTACTTCACAGTTGAGTTGAAGGACAGTATTTCCAAGGGCCAGGAACTTAGTTGTGCATATAGAATAGACGATGATCCCTAGATGTGGTACTTTGAGGTTGATTGTTGTAGAATTGATGGTGATCTCTAGTTGTGATATTTTGAGGTCGACTATTGTGATGTGTAGAATAGGCGATGATCCATAGTGGTGATACTTTGAGGTTGACTGTTGTGCTGAACTTGAGAGATGGATGTGTTTGTTGATTGTGTGCTATTGTACATGTTGATGTGTTATATGCTACGTGATTTCCATTTTGTATGATAGTGTAGCGTTTCTTAATGTAACACCCCAATTTTTATTGCTTTCTACAATCGATATATGATACGAATCTTATCTGGGTCACAGTGGCAAAGGTGTAATTTCATGGACTTTGCTTTAGAAAATATCAAGATATTTTGGAGAAGTAATCATGACTACTTTAGAAAGGTAATCATGACATGGATGACTCATAGTGGTGAGTCATGGTGGAGTAATCATGATAGTGGTGAGTCATGGTGATGACTCATCCACTGACTCATCACATTCAGGAACCACGTCTCTTGTCCGGTGTTTGATTTTACCTCTATGTATCCACTTTTTGGATACCACACAGATATTGTTTTACTCTACATTACTGGTAGAGAATTATGGTTAAGGTTTGGGTTGACAATTCAAACGAAACCCGGTCTGCATACGGGATCACAGGAACCGGTAACGGATAAGCATAAGGTCGCTTTCAAGGGGACACTTCATCTTATCTTATCCTTATGCTCTTATTACATAGTGACTCACCTAGGTGAGTCACCATGATAATGATGGCCAAGGGTGAGTCACATAGGTGACTCACCATAGTAATGATGGTGTGTAGAAAATGACAAGTTTGCCCCTAAAGGAAATGAAAATTTTGACCTTAAGTAACTTTTATACAATCCTTACCCTTCCTTCATATATCTTACATGCCATTCATGTATACATATCCTATGTCATATTCCTTTCTCCTTTACTTTATTCTTTAAGTTCAAGTGTTGAAGTTTCTAGAACAACTTTTGATGAAAGTCCAATTTGGTTCTTAAGTAAATGACCATTCTAACCTTGAGAAAATTTTATCCTTATCCTATCCTTATCTTTTCCCCCCTATATATATAGATCTCACGCCACTTTTCTTCCATTTCTTTCTCTCATTTTCGTTCTCCTTCTTCACCTCAAGCATTCATAACAACTTCAAGGCTTCTACCTCCATTTTTCCAAGGAGTACTCTATCGTCAGTAACAAGTGTGGCGTCAGTGCTTCTCAAATAGATAGAGATCTCATAGGTATCTTTGAGTCTCTTGTGAGTTGTACCACGGCCAGTGGGGTCTTTATGTTTGTTGTTGTTATTTTTACGCCAGGGCTTCCAGGCGAAACTCTGATGTGAAATTCTTGAACTGTGATAAGTTCTTATCTGCTTAACTGTTGATGTGAAACTCTGATGTTTGGCTGTGTTTTAAGGTATCAGAGAGAGTGAGGTTAAGTTTTGAGAGCGTCTAATGAGATTATCCTATGTAAGTGGGGTCGTCTCAATTGTTCCATTTAGCATATGATAATGGACCTATGCAAAGGTACACATATAGACCAGAAATTATGTTAGCAAGATAAACTTCTTCCATTCCATTTCAACGGTGGCTCTATGCTTTATATAAATAAAATTAAGTCATAATTGAAATAAGAATATCGTTAGGGACATTTTAATTGGAAACTATCCATTATTTTAATAGATCAAGAACCATACACTTTCAACTTCACAGCGCACTTCATTGGGAGAAAATTTATCGCCTTCTTTCTTATACCATATTGTATAGCTACCCTTCATACCAATGGGACTCAATTGGCAAAAACCATGTCCCACTATATAACAACCTCATAAGTTTCAAAAATATGCAAACTTGTATCATAGTATCATTGTAAGAGAGAAAGATGGCATTCCAATTTCCTGGTATGTAGATTACAACGAAAGAATTATCACATTAGTAAAAAATCTGCAAACTCCCTAAAATTTAATGGGTGAATCCACTATTCAGGTTTTTTATCATGCAGCTCACAAGCAAAATCAAAACCACATAATTTGCTACATTCATTTATAAGTGTAATATATATGAAATGCTTATAACATTGACCTTCAGGATTATAACATCAATATCAAAAAGACCTTTGAGACCTGACCTTTGCAGTTTAACAACAACATCCTGTCCCTTTAATCTCGCACGATCAACCTGACCAGCATTGGGGGAAATTAGTTCACTTTTCCTTTCTTCTAATTAAATATTAACTATTACATCTAAAACTTAGGTACACTTGATCTCATTTCCTTCTCAGATTGAAGATTTTCTATTAAAATACATGAAAAGTAAAACTAATTACCAAGAGTTGCAGCAACTATTGGTTCATAGCCAAACTGATGAAAGATCTCACCTAAAGGAGCTACAAGCTCCTCTTCAATAATATCTGTAGCAGTCTCTTAAGTGAACGCGTTCATGAGAGTGGAGGATGTTTAGGGTTTGACGATGGTTTGATGATGGCAGTGACCCCGCCAATGGAAGTGACCGTGATGAAGCAGAGGGGTTGGTGGATGGCGTAGTCGCCAAGGAAGCAACAACAACCATCGCATCTATCGGGACCGACACAAACCCAGCCACATACACTTCGCCATTCCAAATCGGTTCCGCCGTGAACGCACAAAGTGGCCGCTTCCAGCAACGCAACTGTATGTATGGCATGGAAAATAGTGTCTCCCCCAGCGAGTCTCGCAACTGTTCGCTCTTCCCGATCCATTTGTTGGTGAATACCGTCTGCCTTCCAAATCCCTTCTAGGTCGAGTGCACAACTCTGGTCGTCACAAACAATGGCAACCCTTCAGGCTTCATATTCTCTCCCTCCTCAGACGTGCGTCTAGTAGCCCTATTCTCCCAAATGGTTGTATCGTGCGGGTTTGGTTCCTTTCGATGCTTCGAAAAGGAGAGTGTATGATTTTGCAAAGAGAGCCACATAAGCTTAATAGCTTACGTGGAAGAAATTGCTACAGGTGTGATAAAAAAAGCTGATGTTTCTTTCATTCATGTTTAGGGTGGAGTTTAATATATTATAAATAGATGTATTAAAATATGTAGGTATGACAGTTATGCACCACCATCACTACTAAAAATATGCGATTTTCCTGCGGATATTTCCTGCGGATATTTTCCGCAGGTATTTCCTGCGGCATTTCCTGCGGATTTGTATTTTTATGATAATCTTCTTGCGGATACAAATTTCGTAGGAAAATTCGCAGGTAAATTTGCCGCCAAGTGGCGGGTAATTGCTTTCTGCGGATTTACCTGCAGATTTTGCTGCAACTAAATTTCGCTCCAAAATCCGCAAGTAATTAATTTTCTTGCGGATTTAGTTGGGGATTATTTTCTTGCCGATATTCATGCGGATTTATTTCCTGCCAATTTTCCTGCGGATTTGTGTTCTTGCGGATTTCCTGCGGATATTATTTTCCTGCAGAATTTCTTGCGAATTGTGGACCTGCGGATTTACCTGCGGATTCACTTACGGAGTTGTTCCTACGGATTTTCCTGCGGATCTTCCTGCGGATTTTCCTGCGGATTTTCATGCGGATTTTCCTGCGGATTTTCCTGCGGATTTTAATAAAACATTAATATATTATCTAATTATTCCAAAATAAGTAACTCAAAATGTTTTTTGATTTTATATTTTAATTTAATTTTCTAAATATTTGTTATTATTTTAGCTTTCTCATTTAATTATTTATTTATTTAGCTTTGTCATTTAATTAGTTATAAATTTGTTTATACCTTATTTAATTAATAGAACTTGTAAGTAAAGACTAACTAATTCAAAAGTATTTTGAAATTAATACTTTAAGATTCAATACAACATTTTTCATTTATATTTTTCATATACAAACCCTACCGTAGCTAATCCTACAAACACTAATCTTACCTACTTGCTTACAGATTTAAGATTACATCGAGCTTCTACAGTGAACATATTCAAGCTTCCAACACAGATTTGAGTTTCCATCAAACTTCGATTGCTCATTTGTGCTCATGTTTGGTGATCTTTTGTAGTTTTGTTGGTGCTTTCTCTTGTTGAATCCAAATTCTTGAAACCATAACCATGTTAACCATGCACATATTCATTTTTGATTGTTGATTTCCTTACCTTCTAATTTCTAGTTTATAACTTCATCTCCCAATAATATTTCTTCCATTTTGACAAGTCCATTAGTAAATCAATTTCCCCTTTAAGGTCATCCTTTGTTTGGACTGTTGTGCTTAATAAAAGTGCTAATTTTCAGGTAGGGGTGAGCATAACCCGGTCCGGCCCGTCAACCAGTCCCAACTTGAAGGCGTCGGGCCGGGTCAGGGTTGACCCTCAGGTCACCCGGCCCATCCCAAATACTATTACGTACTACTTTGAACCTATATATAAGCAAAAAAAATTAACTTCACACGTATTAAGAAAATTAGTTATATTAATTTAATTGTCTTGATTTGTGTAAAAAATAAGTTATAGTTACTAAACTATCCTTTTTTGGGCATAGTACTCTTGGAAGTTATGTTTTGAGAGTGTATAATGCTATCGAAAAAATTAAAAAAAAAATTAAATAAAGGTACTTTTGAAATACTAATATTAAATATGATTGATTTGATTCACTGTTACTTATACAACTTTTTCCCTTGTAGTCCTACTGTGACATCAAGCCCATCCCAAGACTCATTTGACACCCAACTCTCAGCAAGCCTTCACCCTCAGCGACGCAAGCCTTCACCCTCACCTTCACCCTCATTTCTCAGCATCTCAGAGTAGCCACCGACCAATCCTTCGGCAACTCTGTTCACTACTGGAGTCAGCGCTTCGACTGGTGCTCTGCTCCGGTGTCCCTCTCTTCTCTTCTCCCTGTTACTCTGCTCCGACGTTACCCATCCCTCTCCGCTGCATTCTCCACCGCGAAACTCATCATTGTCATCTCACTTCACTTTCTCTCCGCCGCACGCACCATCCTCTCCACTGCATTCTCTAATTTCCCCAGGTAATCTTTATCTCCCTCCTTAATGTTAGGGTTTCAGCAATTTGAGTATATGGGTCTCCAATTCCATCTTTTCTTTGATTTTCAGTTGGTGTTCGAGCTCACTGATTTTAGTATTGAGATGTTCATTTTGGCTCTGGTTAAATAGATAATCAAATATCATTAATAATAAGCTATTGTTATAATCAATCAACTACAGCAACAAAATCGATAGTCAAATAAGCAATTGTTATACCAGCCAGCAAGGGTTCAGTCAATATGTATAGTGATCTTTTATTATAGTAGCTGAAGTACCCTTATTGCTACTCAATATGTTGAACCTTTCTCGGCTGCAAGGGTTCAGTCAAGGTTTGCATCTATCCATATGATCAGTAGTCAAGTTCAGCTGCCATTAAGAGAGAGCCAACGGCTCATGAAACAAATGGAAAGCAATGGTGTTTTGCTTCAAGTGTTGGGAGTTTTCAGGGCAAGATCTAAATTGGGAAGCATCTTAAAGTATTCGTATAACCTATATGGCCATTGCACTATTATGGTAACACGCCCTCCTGATGGGGTTTTGCTCAAAAAGAAGTGCAGAACTAAACGCTGAAGCAGCAATTTGGCAGCACAGATATAGTAAAATTGGCATTCTTTTTTGTCCTTGAAAAATGAGGGTATTTTGGTTTTACTGATTTGCCTATTCTTCTTCAAATAACATCTTTATGGGTTAACTTTTTTTTTTTTTTGCTAATCTACGAACATGTAGCTTTTCTTAAGCCACAAATTTGTATCTTAATTTTTTCTGCTCCAGAATTCTCAGGGCTTATTATACAGTAATAACACCATCAAATATGAACTCATTCCTACTAACAAATTCTTAATGAAGCTTGCCTTTCAAGTTTCAAGTTTTATGTTCTTAATAAGGGTATTTCCTTATAGGTGTTTTGCGGAAGACCTGGTGAAGGAGATGGTGCATTAAAGGATGTGAGATGCATGTGAAGATAAACTGCTATCGTTTGAAATTTGATAAGGTGAATTTATGATTACGCTATCCTTTTGATTGATAATGATGTACCGATTTACAGAGACCTAAAATATTTGGAGAAGGTAGTCTGGAAATTTTGTTTAATTCAGTGATAGGTAGCAAGTCATGTATATTCTAAAAAAGACTTTTGATGCTAAAAGTGAAATCATGAGAAAATCTGTTCCCACTATATTGTTGGATTTTAAACAGAAGACTGTGTTTGATAATCTTTAACATCCCATTCTGTATAACTGATAATCTTGATAATCCCATTCTGTATTAAGGATAATCTAATCACAGGGTGCGAGTTATCTGCAGTTGGATGTATGGTTTGGACTGGTTGAATTTTATTTTATTTTAATCTATTGTGTTACAACAATACCCCTTGAGGAGTTTAGGTGAATTGTGCATGATGTATATATATTAGACTTGGAATGTATTATTCTGGTTATGCAATTGGAGTCCTTGTTTTTAAACGTGTATGCTAGAACTAAACACATGGAGCTTGAGACAACTTCTGTAGGATTTCACTCCTTTTTTGTTTTTACAAAATTTTAGTCCATCTTTTGTTGAGTCAAACTAAACACATGATGATTTACTTTGCAGGCTGATAAATCAATAAAGGGTGGCGATTATCATACAGTGCATGAGACCTATTGAATGCTATCTAGTAGTTTCTGTCTCTTGGGGATAAAGGGCTGCATGTACATCTTATAAAGGTACAGATGTTGCATTTCTTCTTCTCCAAGGGGATGCTTAGGTTTTTTATCACCTTTTTTGTATTATCGTATAACTATCTCAGGATTAGTGCATATGGTCTTGCTGAATGTCCTAGTTAATGTGATTGCAGTAGCCTCTTAATTTATTATTGAGTTCGGGGCTCATGATATATGTAGTGAAAAAATTGATTCCAGCTACCGCAAGTAATGGGTTAAAATATGTGTTTCTTTGTTTGATTTTACTGTAAGTCTAACATATTTGATGTGAATTCTATGTATAAACTATAAAGGTGGTATCTATTTATAAAGTATCAATTTTTTTCCACTCATAAAAATGAATTCATTTAATTTACAAAGTATCTATTTAACTTCGGGTCAACCCGGTAGGATGTGTTTTACCATTTGATTATACATATATGTATTTTTTTAAGATGATCTATCAAGTTTTAGCCACTCATTATCACCAGGTGAAAGATAATAATATCCACAAAATGAATAGGTAGAAATAAAGGTGTGGTGAGGTTTATATTGACTTTAAGTGTAGGTGAGATCTGTTCAATGTATTATATTTTTAAATTGTCTTTGTCTCAATGAGGAGGAAGGGGCCTGTTAATACTTAATAGTTGTTACATTAATTATTATAACTCTGTTATGTGCATTATATCATTGTTTCACCTAGAATGATGTCCGTATTTGATGAAACTTGTCTTCTCTTGTTGATAATAATACACAGTGGCCAACTGTTATCCCTTTTTATTGTTTCATTTCATTGACTAAAATACATGGACCAATATATGAGACTTGTTATATATACACTGGAGATGACCAATATATGTCCTTTACATTTTTTTGCTCTTGTTTATTTGCTTGCTTATCCATTAAAAGGGTAGAATTATTAATTAAATTTCCTTGGCAATTTGTGTGATCCTATGTTAAAAGTTTGCTTTCACATGCTATTTGTTTAAATATGATAAAATTTTCTTGCCAATAAGCCGATAGGTCACATGAACCTTAATTGATTTCATTTTCGATATAGAAAATGGAAATGCTTGCGCACCGATCATGGATGTATAATAGGCTTCTTCCGGGTCGAAAGGGATATACTGATGAATTTTTAAAGGGCATCGAAGAGTTTGTTGATTTTGCTTGTCGACAACCAAAGTATTCAATTGAGCGTGTAATAAGGTGTCCATGTAAGCGATGTAAAAATGAGAAGCATTTATCCCCAGATGAGGTGAATGTTCACCTACTTCAAAAAGGGTTTACACCTGGATATTGGTATTGGATATCACATGGAGAGGAAATTCCCCGGATTAATGTAGATGCGGATGTGCATTTCATGGCTTCTAGTAATCAACAATGGGATCATTTTCGTAGGAATTCGAATGAATATGAACATGTTAATAGGTATCAAGGCATGATATTTGATGCTGCTGGTCTTGATCATGGGGAACATTTTGATATGAATGTAGAGGAACCTCCAAATATGGAAGCTGCCAAATTTTATGAAATGTTGAATTCAGCTCAACAACCATTATGGCCAGGATGTGAAAATACTTCGGAGTTGTCTGCTGCTATTACGATGTTGAGTTTAAAATCTAAACACAACATGTCACAAGCTTGTTTCAATGACGTGATGAAATTTATGAAGGAGTCAAGCCATCCTGAGAATGTAATACCTCCTAATTTTAGAGAAACAAAGAAACTTGTGGCAGGGCTTGGTCTATCCAGCAAAAAAATTGATTGTTGCATTAATGGGTGTATGTTATATGACAATGGTGATATAAATGAGCAGGAATGCAGGTTTTGTAATGAACCTCGTTATAAAGCATGTAGTGCACGCAAGCGAAACTCTAAACCTATTCCTCGCAAGAGATTGCATTACCTGCCTATCATCCCTAGATTGCAACGATTATATTCTTCTGTGAGATCTGCAGAGCACATGAGGTGGCATTATGAAAATCGTAGGGAAGATGGTGTGTTGTGTCATCCTTCAGATGGAGAAGCTTGGAAACATTTTGACCGAGTGTATCCTAATTTCGCCGCTGAACCCCGAAATGTTAGACTTGGCCTGTGTGCAGACGGCTTTACACCCTTTAGCCAATCAGCGATACCATATTCTTGTTGGCCAGTAATTGTAACTCCATATAATCTTCCTCCCGAGCTATGTATGACAACTCCTTATATGTTCCTCACCTTGATCATTCCAGGTCCGCGGAATCCAAAAAGTAAAATCGATGTGTATTTACAACCATTGATACATGACTTGCAGCTTTTATGGAATGACGGTGTGGTAACATATGATGCCTCAAAGAAGCAAAACTTTCAAATGAGAGCTATATTGATGTGGACAATAAACGACTTTCCTGCTTATGGGATGTTGTCTGGGTGGAGTACAGCTGGAAAATTAGCTTGTCCAATATGCATGGAAAAATCTAAAGCTTTCAGATTGAAAAATGGGAAAAAAAACTCTTGGTTTGATTGCCATCGCCAATTTCTACCTTGTAATCATGCTTTCAGAAGAAATAGGGATGCATTTTACAAAAATAGAATTGAGATTTCCACGCCTCCTCCTAGGTTAAATGGTGACCAAATATGGGAAATGGTTTGTGACATTCCTAAGATTACTGAGGAAGGGTCGTGCACTGTTTCGGGCTATGGAATTTCCCATAATTGGACCAAAAGAAGCATATTTTGGGATTTGCCATATTGGAGGCATAACCTATTGAGACATAATCTTGATGTTATGCATATAGAAAAGAATGTGTTTGAAAATATTTTTCATACTGTCATGGACAATAAAGAGAAAACCAAGGACAATGAAAATGCACGACTGGACTTACCAGAGTATTGTCGTCGAAAGGAGTTATTGTTGAAAACAAATCCTAATGGGAAGTATACAAAACCCAAAGCCAAGTTCAGTTTTTCCAAGGAGCAAAAAAAAGATGTATGTGAATGGGTGAAAGGGCTCAAGATGCCTGATGGTTATGCTTCTAACATTGCTAGATGTGTAGATACAAAACATAGCAAATTATTTAGGATGAAAAGTCATGATTGTCACATTTTTATGGAATGTCTTCTTCCAATTGCTCTAATTGCTCTTCCCGAACCAATATGGAAGCCCATAACCGAACTAAGTCAATTCTTTAGAGACTTGTGCTCAACGGTGTTACGAGAAGATCATTTGTTACAAATGGAACAAAACATTCCAATAATATTATGTAAGTTGGAGCGTATCTTTCCACCTGCTATGTTTGACTCTATGGAGCACCTACCAATTCATTTGCCTTATGAAACTATGATGGGTGGACCGGTTCAGTATCGTTGGATGTATCCATTTGAAAGGTGAAATATCTTCTACTTCCTTTAATTGGTGTTAAATATTTGTGATTACATACCTAATTGATTGTTTTTTAATATTTTTCAACTTAGGTTTCTGAATAAAATTAAAAAAACAGTGAAAAATAAACATTATGTGGAAGGATCTATATGTGAAGCATACTTGGTGCAAGAGACGTCCTATTTTAGCTCCCATTATTTTGAATCTCAAGTACAATCCCATAGCAGAGTTGATACTAATGGGGGGGTTCAACAAGAGCATATCAAACCAACTTTGACCATCTTTATACCTTCTGGGCAAACGACTGGCAAGTACAATGAAAGATGGCTTGAAGATAAAGAATTATTGGCTGCCCAATTACATGTTCTTTTAAATTGTGACGAGGTTAAACCATTTCTTGAGTAAGTATCAATCACTTATACGTCTCCACTAATTCAACTACTAATATAATTATTACCAAATTTAATATAATATCCTATTATGCAGCATATATGTACAAGCCTTGGCAGATGCATATGGAAACCTCAATGACAATGTCATTGATAAACAAATAGAAGATGATTTTCCACGGTGGTTTCAAGAATATGTAAATATTACTATAAAATATTTTAATTTATTTGGAGGGTATTTATCCACTATTTCTGACATTTATAACTGCTTTTATTATGAATAGGCCAGGAATGACCATCAATTGAGGTCACATAATCGTGACTTGTATGACTTGGCTAGAGGACCTTTAAGATTGACAAAGTCATGGCCTATTTACTTTGTCAATGGATACAAATTTCACACTACCACTTGGGGTGAAGGTAGAAAAACATACCACAGCGGGGTATGTGTCAGTGGAATTGGGCATGATGAAACCTCAAATGATTATTATGGTGTTTTGAAAGAGATTCTTGAATTGGAATGGCCAAGTCAGTCAAAAAAAAAGTTGATTTTGTTTTATTGTGATTGGTTTGACCCTTCAAATCGCGGGATGAGAAAGCATAGGCAATATGACATTGTAGAGGTTCGAAAGGGGAGAAAATATGGAAAATTTGATCCTTTTATACTTCCTGAAACAGCAACTCAGGTTTACTATTCACCTTACCCCGGACGACAAAGGGATAAGGTTGATTGGTTGGTAGTAATCAAGACGAAACCTAGGGGAGCCGTTGATGATAGACATAATTTGGAAGTTGCTTATCAAGTGCAAGAGTCACATGTTAATGCAACAATTGAGGATGACCCAATTGATACCCTACAAGACGGTGAAATTGATGGTGAAGAGGTTGATTTGCCTAGGGTGCAACAAAATGATTTCATTGATGATGGTGATGAAGAAGTGGAGGTAGAATTTGATGATGATGAATTTGATGTCAATGACAATGATGATTCAGTAGATGAAGATCAAGATGAGGATGAAGATGAAGATCAATATAAGGATGCATAAGTAGTAGTATTTGTTTTTAATTGTTGGGCATTAGGTGCATGTTATTCTAATATTTTTTTATCCACTTATGATGGTACTTAAAGTGGTATTAGAGTACTAAGTAATGGTTATGCTATTTTAAGTTGTATGGTTTGAATGTGGTTACTCTTGTATTTGCAGTGTTTTATATGAACAATGTTGCAAGCATCTCTTGCTTTCTACCATTCTTAGTGTCGCTGCAACAACATCTTTCAATCCTTTTCAGTTTCTTACACCAGTTTAAAGCTTAGTTTTTTTATTATAAGTTTCTTGGTTAAGACGATCATATCATCTACGGAAATGCCTGGGTGTTTACTATGGAGCCTCTGGATTCAGTTTGAATACAATTTTCATGAAGGGAATAATTATGTTATTAACTTGAATAAGCTAAAGGTGAGGCAACAACTGTATGATTCCACTTTAGCAGTGGTCAAGAAGTCTTGAGAGCAGGTAATTTGGTTCCTTTTTTTATTTTTGCCTGCTTCAGCAAAGTAATTTAATGTGGTTGCTTTAGTTTGTTTAATGATTAGTATCACAATCACATGAGGGGTAATTGTTCATCTTCTGCACACCTAGTTAATGATTTGGAGATGTGTTCTGAATGCACAAGAGAGAGTCTTGCAGCAAATCAGATTTGAAATTTTCATCAATCACAGGAGGTGAGGATCATTTGCTCATGGTATTTGTATTTTCTTGTTGTAAGACTGATTTATTTCTTAATTTAATTTTTTTAGAGCAGATTGTATGTTGATCTCTGCCATTACTATTGTCTTTAGGACTGTATTTGCTGATGTTTCACCTAATTGGATAACTCTCGCAATACACACAAGGTGAGAAAAGTTTAGTTACCAAAGATACTAAGCAGAAGGTGGTAGAGATAATCATAGGGACTTTCTTTGATTTGGTCTGTATAAATAAAATAACTTGTTAGTTCGGAAGTTTTTCATATTAGTCCCAAGGATACGGGGTTAGGTGTTGGGAATATTTTGGTGCTTGAAAACAGCCCTTTAGTGACTAGATGGTTATTACACTTTTGTTTAAGGATTAATTCATCATGGCACCAAGTAGTTCATAGCAGCTATACTTGAAATCTGATTGTGTGGGATGTCAATATTATTTCACAGGGATATGTTCTTTTAGGGATTTAATTGATATCGTTAGTTTAAAATTCTATTACACTATTATCCAATCATAGGTTGACATATGATTTAATGAGTTTGGTTAGAGATGTTTCTTCACTCTCTATTTTGAAGCACTCATCCATTGAATGGTAGAGATACTAATGAGCTACGGTCTCTTTTGTATTGTTCTTTATTTGCTTGTATTAAGCTGGCAGTCCATGCTATCCATCTACTTGGTTGCATTAGTTAGTTGTTCTTTTCCCTTTATTTTCCCTACATATATGCGATAACTTGGATACTCCTTGATATGGATGTTGTCATTTTACCTTGTAGATTGCTAGAGCAGCCCTAGTACCAGCCCTACTGGTTGAAGTCATCCATTGGCCTTAATGTCATGATTACTTGATATAATCATTTTACTAACAGTATATACTATATATGCTTTCATGTATACTTCACCTTGGCCAAAAAAGGAATTTCAACGACATTCTCATGAATCTGATTTTTAGATTCAATTGTTTGCCTTGCAGCCAACTTGATAACAATAATTTCAGTGGGAATGGAATTCCTTCTACCTATTCTTTATATTGTGCCTAATGACAGTGAAATCATTTTTAATTCTGTTTTTGTTACCCACTAGTCTTAACTGGTTCATGTTTTAGAGATCTTAGCTGGAATCTTTTTACTGGAAAACATATCATCAAATAAACTTGAAGACAACTTGTATCTATCTTCTTCTTGGTTTCCTTATCTACTTCATAGTACCTATTTTTCTTAATGCTAGCCATGACCAATTTGAGTTTGATATGGTAATTTTCTTGTTATTACAGTGATCTGTCCAATAATTATCTGTCCACAAAAAAGACTTGATATTGCTTTTAACATGGATATACAGATGTCTGACTCTGGATCTTTTAGAAGATTGTCAAAGTCATCTAAAAATGGGAAACGCAAGAAGCGTACACAAATTGAATCGCGCACTTCTCATGCTCCACCAATAAATATTCCATTGATAATTCCATCAGAGGCCCTCCTATCTCATACCAACCAGCCCCAAACTACTCAACCTATTCAACCTCAACCTCAACCTCAACCTCAACCCACTCAACCTCAACCTCAACCCCAACCTCAACCTCATTCCACTCAATCTCAACCTATTCAACCTCAACCTCAACCTCAATCCACTCATTCTCAATCTCAACCCCAAACACCAGTATCTTCTTCTAGTCATGTTGAAAGCAACAATGTAAACAAAATTATGATACTCCCAGAAGGGGATGGGTGAGTTATTCGATTATCTTAGCATATGATATGAATTATCCATGTTGTGATTTTTAAATCTTCTTCCCTTTTCATTTCGTTAAATATATAGGTTTGATAAACACAAGTTGGTTGTTTCAACCATTGGTTCTTTCATACGCAAGAAGTTGGATGAGGCTAAACCATCATGGAAGAAGCTTTCTGAACACCAACGGGATATTTGGTTTGATATGTTTAAAGTAAACAAATTTGAAGCTTTGATTTAAATGGTTTCAAAGTTATTTTTACATTGGTTAAAAAATACATGTATAATTTAATGTTTTTATTTTTTATGCATTTCAAAATATTTGCAGGATAAGTTTACATGGCCATCTCAATATAATGACATGGTGCGTCGTAACTTTGACAAAAGAGGTGCCGCTAAATTTAGTCAATTAATGCAAGATGCTCGAAAAGACTTGGATCGTAAACAAGATGTCAAAGAGGTGCCGCTAAATTTAGTCAATTAATGCAAGATGCTCGAAAAGACTTGGATCGTAAACAAGATTGGATGGGAGATTCCATATGGCCACAATTGAAGGAACATTGGGCATCAAATGAATTCAAAAAAAAGTCGGATACAAATAAAAGAAATCGAGAGTCAATGGCCGGTGCATCTCTTCACACCGGTGGATCAATACCTCATCGTCAACATTGGAATAAAATGGTATTGTTAATTAATAATAGTTTCATTAACTTATTTTGCAAAATCATTTGACATATATTCTAAAACATCATGTATCAATTACAAAGGGAAGAATATGGGAGAGATCCAGAATTAGTAGATTTTTATTTTCGTACTCATAGGAAAAAGGACCAAAGTTGGGTGGGTCCTCACGCAAAATCTGCTTATGTAAGTATCATACTACTCTAACTTAAGTTGTTATGAAGAGTTTGAGCATTATGAACGTATACTTGACATATTTAATGTTCTGATTTATAAACATTGTGAAAAAGCATGTTATGGATTTAAAGACAACCCTCTTGTAATTAGTAGGAGCTACTATTTTATTTTCTTTATGTTTAACTTTTGAGATTCAAGTGTTTGCTCAAGAGTTTAAATCCTGCAACATTTGGTTTCTGATAGCTTGGACTATAAGACTTTGAAAGGCCATACTAAAGTAGATAGGAATGCAGATTTGATACTAAAATCCCTGAATGACCAATGCAGGAACCAATCAGCTTTTAATTGAGTTTCCTGAAGTATTTAGTTTTACAATTTTTACTGAGCATGATTTTTTATATATATATATATATATATATATATATATATATATATATATATATATATATATATATATATATATATATATACTTGTATTTAATTGTCATTCACTATTATTCAAACTTGGTGTAGGAAAAGTTTGAACAAAGAAAGGCAGAATTATCTTCTCAGAGCTCATCATCTGCTTTGGGAGAGGACAATGGAGATGCTAGTCAGCAGCCAGCCGCAATGCCATCTGACATAGATATATGGGTAGATGCAGTTGGCAGAAAGAAGGGAAGAATTTTTGGACTTGGTTCCATAGGTAGGACTCTTATTCCATCTTCAAGCCAATCGACTACTACTATAGTGGATGTTGATGCTATCAGGAGTCAAGTTCATGCCCTAAATGAGTCATTACAGCGGGAACAACGAGAGAAATTAGAGATGAGAAAGGAGCTAACCAAGACCCAACAACAATTAGCTGCACTAATGCAACACTTAGGGTTTCATGGCTCTTCTTCACAACAGCTACCATCACCCCAACAAAGCAATAGAGATGAAGATGAAGATGATGATGATGATGATGATGATGATGATGATGATGAAGAGTAGGATTGCATTTAGTATGACTTTTAGTATTTTGATTTATGAGTATGAATTATTTCTAAATGTTTAATATATTGTGAGTTTATGGATTGACATTTTGATACTTTTGTATAACATTTGATACATTCAATGTTTTGCTTATGATTTTTTCTAGACAAAATTTGCAGGAAATATTCCTATTTTCAATTTCTAAGAATTGCATTTGAATTTTATCTCTTATTGATTTAATTCCCTACGGATTTTTCTACTACTTTCGCGAATGTAATTAGTTGTGAATTTTCCTGCGAATTTTCCTGCGGATAATATATCTGCGGATTTTCCTGCGAACTTTATTCATGCGGATTTTCCTGCGGATTAATTTCCTGCGGATTTTCCCTCGGATTAATTTCCTGCGGATTTTCCTGCCACCCATCCGTAGGAAATTTCGTCCCAAAAATCGTTGGTGTAGAAGGAATTACTTGCGGATTTTACCTTAATATTCGCAGGAAAATCCGCATCTAATTTCCTGCGGAATTTAGAATCCGCAGGAAATAATTACCCACGAAGGTATTACCTGCGAATTTATATCCCTAGGAAAATCCGCAGGAAATGGTTTTCCTGCGGAAATTTTGTCAATATCGGCAGCAAAATCCGCAGGAAATGAGCAAATTTCTAGTAGTGCATTTTTATGCCTTAAATCCTTGTTTAATTCTCTAAAGAAAATCGAAGAGACTTTTATTTTTATTATAGCATATTTTATTATTTAAAAAAAATTATACAAAAATATCATGTAAATATGAAGAAAAAAATTTAAACTTATCGAGCATGACATCATTTAAATCTTATAATTAAAATTATTAAAGTTACTAGGTATTACATTCTACCCCTCTTAAAAGGAATTCATCCTTGAATTCCAAGGACACAACAAAGAACTATAACAACAATTATAAGATATACTTAGATAATTTATTAAGCACATAAAATAATATTCTCATGGATACATAAACTAGTCTACCAAACAAGTCCATAATTTAGAATCAACCATATATCAAGTATCATTTTAATAAACCTTTACATAATTACTTTGTCTGAGACGACCCGCCGTCCCATCAGTAGAACCTAAGATATTAAATAACCTTAGTCGCATAATAAACGTTAGCACGCCCTATAAATACGAAGCGAAGCGGAAAATTGAGCGCAGAAGCAATCAAATACACGACACGCAATGCTTCAGAGTACACAGGTTAAAATATAAAGAAATATATCACATACAGCATTGTCCCATTAGTAGGGCTACATTAATAAAGTACTACATAGTGTATATTAGTACAGACTGAATGGTTAGTCGGGTGCGCGGTCAAATGTTCGAGTCCTGTCCGATTCAATGCAACAAAACACAAACAGAAATTAGTACAGTTAAATTAAAAACTCCCCTAACCTTAGGACTAGGCTGCTGCCCCTATTTTTAAAATAGGCTAGAGATGTCTAAAAATTCCTAACTCTTGGATCGATGATCCTTAAGTATACACAACACATAATCCATGATCAATTTCAAAGATTTGAACCAAAACCCCCTTAAACCAAAAATTTGGGGTTTCGGCCACCACCCAAAAAAATAGGTGGAAGATGGATTTAGCTTCCTAATCACTTGGATTACATGATTAAGGAATGAAATAGGTGAAATCAAGAACAAAGAACAAAAACCCATTTTTCCCCCAAAAACCCACCCATTCAGACTTGAAAAGATAAATGGGTTAGAGAGTTTATTTGAATTCAAGCTCTTGGATTATGATAGTAGAGGATGATACTGGCTCATAGAAATTAGTTTGGCATCAAAATGATTTTTCTACAATTTTCCAGAGATTTTTGAAGTTTGAAGCATAAACTTGAAACTATGAACTTCAATGGAGAAAAATGAAGATTGAGAGATCAAGAGTGAAATCTATACCTCTTAGGTGATAGAGGAGGATGAGAGGATTGCTTGAAAATTCTTGTGGAAGCTTAAGAAAAATGGAGGTGAAGGAAGGAAAGAAAAATGAAGAAAAATGGAGAAGAAGAAAGAAAGGAAGAAGAAAGTGAAGGGAAGAGAGAGAAAAGGAGGCATGAAAATGAGGAGAGAGAGAGGGGGTGAGGTCATCAAAATTTTAGATATTTTAGGGACGTAACATCCTTTAGGAAAAAGACCAGGGGCATAAATGTCATTTCATCATAAATATTTAGATATTTTCAGAAAATATCTAGATATTGTCAGAAAAGTAATGATGACACTGGTGAGTCACTTCTTGGTGAGGTTAAATCCCTACGCAGCTCTGTTTGTTACGCGATTTAATATTTCGCCAACGAAAGTTGTGATAACCTATTTATTTTGAAAATCTCAAAATTGCTGATATCGTTCACAATTTTATTTAAATTAATTGTTTCGTTCACGAGTCAAAATTAGGTCGTCTGAGCAGTAAAATCATACTGTCAGTGTAAAATGCAGACCGGGCTCCGTTTGAGTTTTCGACCAAAATTTAACCATAGCTTCCTACGATAGCGTAGAGCCTGACTATGGTCTCGGATTAAGTTATTTCACTCTCTAGACCCTTCAATAAAATACAAACTTAAATACTAATTAATTAAAAAGATTAAGGAAAATCGGGATGTTACATTACTCCCCCTTAAAAAGAATTTCGTCCTCGAAATTCGATGCACCTTAGAATAGATGTGGATATCGCTGTTGCATATCCTCTTCACGCTTCCAGTTGGCATCTCCTGTTGTAGCATCCCATATGACCTTGGCTAAGGGAATCTGCTTTCCGCGGAGTTCTTTCACCCTCATGTCTTCAATCCGTACAGGCAACGCCTCGTATTTTAAGTTCTCCCTCACCTGGATTGATTCTGGCTCTATCGCGTGTGATGGATCAGGGCGGTATTTTCTGAGTTGGGATACATGGAATACATTATGAATATTGGATAGGTTGGGAGGTAAAGCAATTTGGTAGGCAACTGGACCAATTCGGCAAAGAATTTGAAATGGTCCAATGAATCTAGGGGTAAGCTTTCTGGATTTGATTGCCCTGCCGATTCCAGTTCTTGGAGTGACTCTCATAAAGACATGATCGCTTTCCTGGAATTCCAAAGGTCTCCTCCTCTTGTCATTATAGCTCTTCTGCCGATCCCGTGCGACTTTCATCTTTTCCCGAATCTTCTTAACCTGCTCCGTCGTCCACTACACCATCTCTGGTCCTATCAACTGATTCTCCCCGATTTCATACCAAAAGAGTGGTGTTCTGCACTTTCGTCCATACAGTGCCTTGTATGGGGTAATGCCAATGCTTGAGTGAAAACTGTTGTTGTACGTGAACTCAGTCAGTGGAAGGAATTCGTCCCAACTTCCTGTGTTTTCCAAAACACATGCTCTTAAAAGATTCTCCAATGATTGAATCGTCCTTTCAGACTGACCATCCGTCCACAGATGATAAGCTGAACTCATTTTGAGCTTCGTTCCCAATGCACCATTTAGACTCTGCCAAAACCTGGAAGTAAATCTCGGATCCCTGTCCGAAATTTTACTCGAAGGTACTCCATGTAATCTCACCACTTCTTTGATGTAAATCTGGGTTAATCTTTCCAAAGAATACATTTGGTTGATCGGCAAGAAATGAGCACATTTCATAAGCCTGTCAATGATTACCCAAATTGCATCGCATCTCTTTTACGTCCTCAGTAGTCAGGAAACAAAATCCATTGCAATGCTATCCCATTTCCATTTTGGGATGTCCAGCGATTGCAATAACCCTACTGGTTTTTGGTGTTCAATCTTTGCCTTTTGACACTCCAGATAGGATTCGACATATTCTGCTACTTCCTTCTTCATCCCAGGCCACCAAAACATTCCCTTTAGATCCTGATACATCTTTGTAGATCCGGGATGAAAACTCAGTTTGCTCTTGTGTGCTTCTTCCAAGATCATGTTCCTAACTTCACTATCCTTAGGCACACATATCCTGTCTCCAAACTTCAGGATTCCATCAGTACCCTTCTTGAATTCTGAAGTCTTTCCTTCTTCTACCATCTAGTTCTTTTCCTATAGGTATTGATCTTCTCCTTGCTTTTTCCAGATCAAGTTCAGAAAGTCGCTAGTAATAGTGACCATTCCCAAACTTTTCTTATCTCTGGATAACTCCACGTCCAGGTTCAGATTCCTGAACAGTTCCAATAGTTCCAGTTCTTTCACCATCATAGCAGACATATGCAAAGATTTCCGATTTAATGCATCTGCCACCACGTTGGCCTTTCCCGGGTGGTACTGTAGATTAAATTCATAATCCTTTATGAATTCCATCCATCTCTTCTACCGCGTGTTCAATTCTTTTTGGTCGAACAGATACTTTAAACTTTTATGGTCGCTAAATATGATGAATCTAGCGCCATAAGGATAGTGTCTCCATATCTTCAATGAAGGCACTATTGCGGCCAACTCTAGGTCATGGGTTGGGTAATTCCATTCGTGCACTTTTAGCTATTTAGAAGCATGGGCCACCACTTTCCTTTCTTGCATGAGTACACAACCCAAACCCTGATATGATGCGTCACAGTATACATCGAACGACATTGATGGGTCTGGCAAGACTAGCACCGGAGATGTAGTCAGCCTCCTCTTCAGCTCTTGGAAACTAGCCTCGCACTCTTCTGTCCATTCGTACATTTTTCCTTTCCTTGTTAATTGCGTCAAAGGTAACGCAATCTTCGAGAATCCCTAGATAAACCTTCTGTAGTATCCTGCTAACCCGAGAAAGCTTCTGATCTCGGTTATCGTCTCGGGCTTTCCCATTTAACCACGGCTTCGACCTTTGCAGGATCTACTGCTATACCATCCTTGTCGATCACATGCCCAAGGAATTATATCTTCTCCAGCCAGAACTCGCACTTTGACAACTTGGCATAGAGTTATCTGTCCTTAAGAACTTGAAGTACAACACTCAAATGCTCTTGATATTCTTCCTTGTCTAAGGAGTAGATAAGGATGTCATCGATAAAAACAACGACAAACTTATCAAGGTACGATCTGAAGATCCTGTTCATATAATCCATGAACACTGCAGGAGCATTAGTCACACCAAAAGGCATAACTAGATACTCGTAGTGCCCGTACCGACTCCTGAAAGCCGTCTTCGGTATATCATCTTCCTTCACCCTTATCTGATGATAACCGGATCTCAGATCAATCTTAGAAAATACCGTTGCTCCCCTTAATTGGTCCATAAGATCGTCAACCCTTGGCAACAGTATTTATTCTTGATCATCACCTTGTTGAGTTGACTGCAGTCCACACACAACCTTGAACTGCCGTCCTTCTTCTTGATGAACAGCACTGACGCTCCCCAAGGTGAAGCACTCGATCTTATAAACTCCTTATCCAACATGTCGTCTAGCTGCTTTTTCAGTTCAGTTAACTCCGCTGGAGCCATTCGATAAGGTGCTATCGAAATCGGTCCATTTCCCGATACGAGATCTATAGCGAATTCTATCTCTCTTCTCATCATTTTGGGGAAATACTTTTCCAGAAAGCATTCCCGAAACAGTCCTCGATGGATAACTCTTCCTTCTGCTTCAAGCATCCTCTGCTTGCTTTTCCACAATAGCCTGACATCTCTCATAAACATGAAGGATGCATAGGTCACCTTCCTGTCCTCACGACAATGCATCGCCGTGAAGATTTTCTTGAGTTCCTGTATTCAGAGTTCAGCTCCCTCTGGACTAAAGTCACCATTAAACTATGGCGGCTTCCCTTTCAGAGAAGTATTCAGTTCAACGTCATCCGCCTCGACCTCTAGATCGTCCGCGAGCCACTTAATTTCCCGTAGAAGAAATTATCAGCTTGCATTAATAAGACATACATACATACGGTATTATACCATACATGCATTATATGCCTTACCATGCTTCGATCCATAAGACACATCACAAGTCTGCGGCCTATCTAGTTTCTTAGCTAGAAAAAGAAGAAAACTAGGGAAAAGGTAGAAACAAGGTGCTCGCCCCGCGACCTGATGCTCGCCACGCGAGACAAAAGGCTAGCCCGAGTAGTAAATACAGTCTCGCGACGCGCAACAATTCTAGCCACGCGAGCCAAAAGGTCCGTCCGAGAAGTAAAATACTGCCTTTCGGCCTCGCGACGCGACAATTACGTTTGCCTCGCAATCCAGAGGGTCAGATTGATCAACAAAGAACAGCCTTTCGGCCTCGTGACATGAAAACTATGCTCGCCTCGCGAGCCAGAAGGCCTGTCGAAGAAGAAAGAAGCAACATACAATATTAATCAACCGATATACATATTGTATGCCTCACGAACGAAACAGTTATCATAATAGACAACTTGCGCATCGGACGCTCTACCCAACTTCTAACTAAAGTCGGTATCCAATGAGGATCCAACTTATCATGCCAATACACTTCCTATACCACACAGTCCGATATTAGAATCAAACTGCTTTGATACCAATAAATGAGACGACCCGCCGTCCCATCAGTAGAACCTAAGATATTAACTAACCTTAGTCGCATAATAAACGTTAGCGTGCCTTATAAATACGAAATGAAGCAGAAAATTGAGCGCGGAAGCAATCAAATACATGGCACGCAACGCTTCGGAGTACATAGCTTAAAATATAAAGAAATATATCACATACAGCATTGCCCCATCAGTAGGGCTACAGTAATAAAGTACTACATAGTATATATTAGTACAGACTGAAATCAAAATACATAACTAAGCCAAGAGACAGCTCTCCGGCTAGCCACGATCATTGCCCAACCTCTCGAGGCCAGGGTCCATGGCACGTCCTCCAATGTTAGGCTCGTAAGGAATGCCGTCCAGCTCTTCAGCAACTGGTTCCTCCTTGAGGTCTTTCCATAAAATAAGAGCAACACATACTGAAAATAGCGGGAGATAAGAAACATATATCATCAAATATGGGAGAGGGGCATCAGTGTAGCACACACACACACACACACACACACACACACACACACACACACACACATATATATATATATATATATATATATATATATATATACATCACACAACACAGATAACATATACAACACAACCTTATCCATCTCTTAAGTCACCCATCACAATCATCTCAAACATCATTCTCTCAAATAAGCCTATGAGAGGGATACTAATCCTTGTGTATATGGTGACTTCCCTATATGCATGTCGGCCGATACATCACGTCCCCAATTGGACATCCCCGTCGGGATTACATCACATCACATCACATCACGCCTCGGGATTTTAAGTAACGTCCCCAATTGGACATCCCCCTTTGGGACCAAATGCTGTGGTATGAAATGATATGAAAATGCAATAAAAATCCATCGCAGGTTGATATCGGAACCTCACGCCTAAACACTCGTCCACGACCACGACACATCGCATCACATCAACATCAACATAAACATCACATCACATCATCATCAACATTATATCAGCATCAGCATCACGATGCCTTGCGTCTACGAGCCACAGCTCGACGGTCGAGACCACAACGATATCAATCGGAACAACATCATCACTCACCATACTCTCATCAACAATCAACCAGTCAAATCACAATATCATCACAACAGTAATTCCACCAGTATAGTTATCATCATAAAGTTAGACAATAATTCATCACGCAGGCAGTTCAACAAAATAAAACCAACAGATAATCAAATAACCAATTCAACACATCAACCTCAATAAATTACAATAGTCATATCATCAACTTAGTGGTGATAGCCCAAAAGTACCTACACCCAGGGTCCAGGCACTTTGTCCAGGGCTCCACCTCTAGTAGGGTTTAAGGGTTCCCCTACACAGATATATACATATTCTATACTATGCTTGCCTTCCCGATGATATTAGTTCTTTCTCCCCACCATAGTAATGCTCACGTGCAGCTCCGGCTACGACTCTGTAACGGTTAGTCGGGTGCGCGGTCAAATGTTCGAGTCCTGTCCAATTCAATGCAACAAAACACAAACAGAAATCAGTACAGTTAAATTAAAAACTCCCCTAACCTTAGGACTAGGCTGCTACCCCTATTTTTAAAATAGGCTAGAGATGTATAAAAATTCCTAACTCTTGGATCAATGATCCTTAAGTATACATAACACATAATCCACGATCAATTTCAAAGATTTGAACCAAAACCCCCTTAAACAAAAAATTTGGGGTTTCGACCATCACCCCAAAAAAATACGTGGAAGATGGATTTAGCTTCTTAATCACTTGGATTACATGATTATGGAATGATATAGGTGAAATCAAGAACAAAGAACAAAAACCCATTTTTCCCCCAAAAACCCACCCATTCGGGCTTGAAAAGATAAACGGGTTAGAGAGCGTATTTGAATTCAAGATCTTGGATTATGATAGTAGGGGATGATATTGGCTCATAGAAATTGGTTTGGCATCAAAATGATTTTTCTAAAATTTTCTAGAGATTTTTGAAGTTTGAAGCATAAACTTGAAACTATGAACTTCAATAGAGAAAAATGAAGATTGAGAGCTCAAGAGTGAAATCTATACCTCTTAGGTGATAGAGGAGGATGAAAGGATCAACTTTGCTTCACAAATTTGCTTGAAAATCCTTGTGGAAGCTTAAGAAAAATAGAGGTGAAGGAAGGAAAGAAAAATGAAGAAAAATGGAGAAGAAGAAAGAAAGGAAGAAGAAGAAGAAAGTGAAGTGAAGAGAGAGAAAGGGAGGCACGAAAATGAGGAGAGAGAGGGGGTGAGGTCATCAAAATCTTAGATATTTTAGGGACGTAAACGTCCTTTAGGAAAAAGACCAGGGGCATAAATGTCATTTCGTCATAAATATCTAGATATTTTCAGAAAATATCTAGATATTTTCATAAAAGTAATGATGACACTGGTGAGTCACTCCTATGTGTGGTGACTTCATGTTTATGCGTTAGCGTGTCCCGTTAAATCCCTACGTAACTCTGTTTGTTATGCGATTTAATATTTCGCCTACGAAAGTCGTGATAACCTATTTATTATGAAAATTTCAAAATTGCCGATATCGTTCACAATTTTATTTAAAGCCTAATTGTTTTGTTCATGAGTCAAAATTAGGTCGCCTGAGCAGTAAAATCATACTGTCAGTGTAAAACACAGACCAGGCTCCATTTTAGTTTTCGATCAAAATTTAACCATAGCTTCCTACGATAGCGTAGAGTGTGACTATGGTCTCGAATTAATTTATTTCACTCTGTAGACCCTTCAATAAAATACAAACTTAAATACTGATTAATTAAAAAGATTGAGGAAAATCGGGGTGTTACATTGTCAACATTACTTATATCATTTCATAATAATACTAAAAAGTACATAATCACCTATAACCATTTTGAACAAACTATCACAAACTTTCTGTATATATCAATCACTGTTAATTCATTTCAAAATATCAATCTCAACCGATATTTATACTAACATAGCTTTTTTTTGGTGCAATCCTAACATAGCTTTATCATAACATATATACTCTCATATCACTATCTACATATATTTTCAAAATCATAATTCCATTAAGTTGTCTTAAAATATCATCAATAACTCTATTGGTTCACCACTCACCATCATACCTCAACAACATTTACAACTTTCATTATCATCATAAAACTCAATATATACTATTAATACCCAAACCAAGGTTTTAAATTGCAGTCGTGGTCGTAGTTGCGGTCGCCTTGTGTTTTTCGTTATTGCTGACAATTGCGGGAAAATGCGGTCAATGTGATCGGAATTGTAGTCGCGATGCGATTTCGGAGACTGACAAAACCAAAATGTCGCGGCCCCAATTGCGGTTTCAGACCCAGATTTAAAACCTTAACCCAACACATAAACATATTTTATGAGTAACTGCTCAAGAGAGAGCACACAGAAATTACAAGATAAATCACTTATATATATAAATTTAACTATGCCACCTCAAATTGCGACCTTGCTACCTTGTCTGGGTTCGAGATCCAAACACAAATGTTATCAACGCCTAGTTCCATTTTTTAGGACTTTGTAACCTAAGCTTTGATACCAACTTTGTCATGACCCGAATTCCGCAAACATGACCGGCCTAAAGGGAAAGACTCTCATTTCCCCTTCGCAGCCTCACAAGCATACGTAAATCCGTTTCATCCAAAGTATGGATTACATTCATTAATAACACAATAATGAATATAATACATCCGATTAACTAAACTAACATAAATTACAAAGTCTTCCTACATCAGTTATAACTTAAAAAAAAAAAAAAAAAAAAAACATATGGGTACAAACTCATCCAAAACTGCCCACATGGCATCCAAGGCTTCTAGCGACCACTAGCAAAAGATACATGAGATCGCTCTAAAGATACCTGCAACTGAAATGTTAAACGTGGGGTGAGTCTACTAACTCAGCGAGGGAGTCTTTCTAAAACACCTGCAGTCACACAAAATCAATTGCAAAATTAAATCACACAATCACGCAGACACTATATCAAACCAACAGATAATCATTTCTAGGCTATAAGTCACAACCATCTATTCATATAAAAATATATTCATAAGCATACAAAGTATCAAATGGACATTTTGTCCCTCGAAAGAAGAGTTCTTGTTGAATGGCTTGTACTAACTTTCTTTTCTCATAACTTATGTCCTGCTCATAAGGGGATACATATCGTATATATAAATATATCGAGTCTTTGGGTCCCATTGATAATCAGTATCAACAAACATGATATCTATGACACCTTTTTGCACATAATCTCTAATAAAATGATGCTTAATTTCTATATGCTTTGCTCTTGAATGTAAAATAGGATTGTTTGATAGATTAATAGCAGCAGTATTATCACACATAATTGGAATGTTACTTATAAATACATTGTAGTCTTCCAACTGATGCTTGATCCATAGAAGTTATGAGAAGCAACTTGCAACAACGATATACTCAGTTTCAGGAGTTGATAAAGCAATTGTGCTTTGCCTTTTGCTTGACCATGAGACCAAGTTAGCTCCTTTGAAGTGGCAACCTACACTGGTGCTTTTTCTTTATATTCTGTCTCCAGCATAGTCAACATCGCAGAATCCAACTAACTTGTACTCATCATATTTCTTATACAACAAACCCAGATTAGTAGAACCTTTAAGGTATCTAAAGATTTGTTTAATTGCTGAGAGATGAGACTCTCTTGGATCAGATTGAAAGCGAGCACAGAGACAAACACGAAACATGATATCATGTCTAGATGTAGTTAGATATAAGAGGGATCCAATCGTAACTCTATATTCCATTTGGTCTACCTTTTTCTCTTTATTATCTTTGTTTAGTATGCACATTGGATGCATTGGTGTATTCATTGATTTGCAATCATCCATTTTGAAGTGTTTCAGAAGCTCCTTTGTGTACATCGTGTGATGAATGGACACTCCGTCCGGTGTTTGTTTGACTTGCATTCCGAGGAAGAATTTAAGTTTTGTTGGGGTTTCAAGAGGGATAATTTTTAAAAACTATTTATAAAAACCTCTTGAGTGGAAAAACCCCTTTACTAAAGGACCATGTATTGCACATGAATCACAAGGATATTGTGTTTACCTCTTGAAGCGTAGCTTTACCACGAACATTGTGAGCACGTCAGCAGCACTAGTGAATCACGAACACTGCTACGGTGTGAATGACAACTTGATCTACACAGCTACAGAGCAGCAGATTCGAGGAACACTACTACTATCATCACAAAGGGAGATGTTCTTCTCTATCACCAGTATTACAAAGTAGCAATACCTCTACTCAGTCCACGCAAGCAAACCAATGTCAGAGATAGCGTAGTGCTAACTATTAGGATTAGAAGAGGCGTGACACATAGAGAGAGAAAGGAGACGCGACTGTTAATAGAGTACAATAGCCGTTATGAGTGCTCTGTGTTGTGTGTTACTTAAGTGACATGCACAGCTTACTAATAGCTGTCACCCACTTAACCTAACCCACTTGGGCCACAGTACGCTATAGGCCTAATGTTTAATTATTAATTTAATTATATTTAATTAATCAATTAAACTTATCCCCATTTAATTATTAATTAAATCATATTTAATTAATCAATTAAATTAATTCTCTGAACATTTGCTCTATGCATGTGACCCTATAGGTTCTCAATTAATTGGCAATAATACTAACTATTATTAATCATATTAATAATCAATTAATATTATAAACAATGAGCGACATCTAGCAATACATCATTGTTACCCAATTAATTAGAATATTGGTGATACAATTAAAACCATATTATAACCACATTTAATGTGAAGTCAACGTCCTTTCGTCATAATGTCTTAATTCAGCACAAGGCATAAATGTGCCATCCTTGTTAAGTCCAATCATTTATTTCTTGATCTAGTAATTGACGTACGATCGTGTGGGCCCAATATCTCATATTGTCCCACCTTAGCATGACTATGCATTTCTACATCACATACCATCAAGAGGCCTATAGATATTACTCTAGTTATGTAGGAGGGACGAATCCTATCTACATCACTCACATTCCTCAATATGTTTCATTGCAGGCTATAGTTGTCCTGTTACAGACAATGTTTAATAGCATCAAAGCCTACAACTACATATGTTAGGAATTGGAGTGACTTCAAGTCGAAGGACTACTTCATTATGGCCACCGTGAGAATCGCTCATAACACTTACATAACTATTATGCAACATTCTCATAGTGGGTCACTCCAGCATAAATATTCCACTAATATTTATACCTATGTGAGGACTTGATATCTTATATCTATGACCCGTGAGATGTGGTCATCAGTACACTCACATAATAGTCTCAATGTATTATTATTATCCATATTAATAATAATACTTGACTATGGATAGTTAAGAATAGTGTTCTATAATTTAATGGCATTTCACGGTCAAGTCATACTGGACGTTCCATTAAATTAACTACCTATTCTAAGGACTTTATTATGCTATAAATATGATCATCAAATATAATATTTTCCGGGAAAAACACCTTTCTTGAAACAAAACCGTTTTCTAATGTTTCACGCCTTTTTAAAACACTTTACTGAACAAAACACATTTTGCACGACTTTTCACAAAACCACTTTTTACTTTTCAAAAGACCCTACTTTTTAAAAAGGAAACTTAACTTTTCTGGAAAAGAAACACGTTTTCCAAAAAAACACCTTTTTGATTTCAAAACACGGTTTTCAAAACATTAATTTAGGATTTCGAGTCTTTTAATAAATTATCGAGAAATAGTCAGTCTTATGCTCATCCAGGATATATATATATATATATATATATATATATATATATATATATATATATATATCACAATAAGATATCATTCAAGGCATCAATGCCACAAATCATCAATGATTACTCAACAATACTCCATTAAGTAAATAACATCAAGTGAACAACTTCATAACTCACTCAAACTTAACTCCAAAATCATCAATCAAGCCATCACATAATATATATCAAACAAGCACTATGAAGCTACCAAAATTTAATGACTACCTCACTTTACCTCACAAGGAAGTTCAATCCAAACTCGATCGGTTCTCGGCTCCTACTCCGGCTTCGCTCGCGTTGCCTAAAACAATCAAACACAATTCCATTCAAACCACAAATCAAAATCAATCTATAACATCGAAACATAAAATTTCTTCCCCTAAAAGGCATAGGGTTCGGCCAAGAAAAGGTAAAAAGGCTAGGAATCTCATTTGGTTCCAAACTTTTGGATGGTTGGTTCATAAGCTTTGGTAACACCATTTCAAGTCCTATGACTCAAAAATGTGAAACAAAACTCATGGATTTTTCTCTTGAAGCTCTCGGCCATTTTGGACAAACTAGGCTAGGAATTGATTTGGTTTTCCATCAGTTGGATTCAAGAACACTAGGAAAGCTAAGGATGGAATCAAGAGTTAAAAATCAAAAATTTGATGAAAAACACTATTCATCATCACTCTTAGGGTTCGGCCATATTGGGATAAATGAGCTAGGATGAGACTTGGATCATAAGCTCTTGGGTTTAGGTAGAGGATGATGAGGTGAGTTCAAAGAAATTGGTTTCACTTCAAAAGGATTTTTCTACAATTTCCTATGGATTTTCAAACTTTTGGATCTAAGAATTAGTTTCATGAAAATGGAGTTTTGATCTTGAGATTGAGAGAGATTCAAGAAGATATGAGATCATAGAAATGATCTTACCTTAGAATGGACGAAGATTGGTCAAGGAATCAAGGCTTTTCTTCAGAGTTTCTAGGATTTCTCAAGGATTTCAATGGAGGTTTTCAAGGAGGAAGAAGATGAAGCTCTTGCTTGCTCTTGGGGAGCTGGGCTGCATGGAATGAGGGGCTGAGAGGGATGTTCCATCCTTCTTAAAAGCTCATTAAGGGTAAAAAGGTCATTTGGTTCAAAGGGTAAAATGGTAAAAGGTGAAAAGCTTAAGTTAGGGGTATTTTGGTAATTTCGCGTCCCGAAATTCCCGATCTTGATGACCACTCTAGCATGCTCTCCCAAGTGATTTGACATGATGTGATATCAAGATTATCCATTTTCGGGTCCTGGTAAGTCCATACGCGGCTCCGTTTGTCACCCGATTGAGGATTTCGCTCGAACGGAGGTCAGGAAATGATTTTTTTGAAATTTTTGTGAAATTTAACCAAAACGTAGAGAATCGAATGCTAAGACTTATTGTCTCGTTCACAGGCCCATCTGAGGTCTCCTGAGCAGTAAAATCATACTGTCAGTGTAAAAACGCAGACTAAACTCCGTTTGAGTTTTCGACTCAAAACTTAATCGTAGCTTCCTACGATATCGCTAAGCATGACTATGGTCTCGGTATTTTTATTTCCATTCCTAAGATCTCGAATAAAATATAAGTTAATAAATACTGATTAAATAAGAAAACTCGAAAATCGGGGTGTTACATTACTACCCCTCTAAAAAAAATTTCGTCCCAGAAATTACGTACTTTGAAAAAGATCGGGGGTACTGTAATCTCATCTTGTCCTCGAGCTCCCACGTTGCATCTCAAGTTGCTTCGTTCCAAACGACTTTGACTAAGGGAATTTGTTTTCCCCTGAGTTGCATGATCCTCTTATCAGTGATTCGCACAGTCGATGTCTCATAAGACAAGTTTTCTCGTAAATGTATTATATCAGGTTCGATTACATGGGACGGATTAGGAATATACTTCCGAAGTTGTGAGACATGGAAAAAATTATGAATGTTAGATAGAAAAGGTGGTAAAGCAATTTGGTAAGCTACTTGACCAATACGACGAAGAATTTGGTAAGATCCAATGAATTTGGGAATGAGTTTTCTAGACTTAATCGCTCTACCCCAGTCGTAGATGTGACTCTCAAGAACAAGTGTTCACCTTCTTGAAACTCGAGGGATCGTCTTCGTTATCTGAGTTGCTCTTCTGCCTGCTCTATGCCGTTTTCATCTTTTCCCGGATATGTTTAATCTTTTCCGTTGTTTGTTGCACAAGTTCTGGGCCTATGATCATGTTCTCTCCATCCTGTTACCAACACAACGGTGTCTGGCACTTTCGTCCATATAAGGCTTCATAGGGTGCCATCCCTAAACTAGAATGATAGCTGTTGTTGTAGGTGAATTCTATAAGAGGCAACAGATCATCCCAACTTCCACCATGGTCTAGGATGCAAGCTCTCAGTAGATCTTCCAAAGATTGTATCGTTCTCTCTGTCTGTCCATCAGTCTGAGGGTGGTAAGCTGAACTTAGCCTAAACTTTGTTCCTAAAGCTTGATGTAAACTTTGCCAAAAATGTGACGTAAACTTTGGGTCTCTATCAGAGACTATGCTCGATGGTATTCCATATAGTCTGATTATCTCTCTGATATACAACTCAGTTAACTTCTCCACTGAGTAGTTGATCTTAACAGGTAAGAAGTGTGCTGACTTCGTTAACCTATCAATGATCACCCAAATAGAATCAAAACTCTTGGAAGCTCTCGGTAATCCTACCACAAAATCCATTGAAATGCTCTCCCATTTCCATTCGGGTACATCCAAGGATTGAAGCATTCCTCTAGGTCGTTGATATTCTACCTTCGCTTTCTGATAGGTCAAACATGATGCTACATACTCAGCCACTTCCTTCTTCATTCCTGGCCACCAAAACTTTTGTTTCAGATCTTGATACATTTTGTTCGATCCAGGGTGAATACTCAGCTTCCTTTTGTGTCCTTCCTCTAGAATCATCTTCCTCATCTCCGGGTTGCTTGGTACACAAACTCGTCCATTGCATCTCAAGATGCCACCAGTTCCCAAGCTGAACTCTGCAGCTTTTTCTTGTCCCAGTAACTCCTTTTTCTCTTGGAGGTATACATCAGTTGCTTGCTGTTCACGGATCGTCTCCACCAGTCCACTAGATACCTTGATCATTCCCAAGCTAATCCTCCCGTGGTTCACTTCTACAGCCAGATTGAGATCACGAAATTGTTTTATCAATTCTAGCTATTTGACCATCATTGCAGAGATGTGTAGGGTCTTCCGACTCAAAGCGTCTGCAACGACATTTGCTTTCCCAGGGTGGTACAGCAGAGTGAATTCGTAGTCTTTAAGAAACTCCATCCAACGTCTCTGCCTCATGTTAAGTTCCTTCTGGTCAAACAGGTACTTCAAACTTTTGTGATCACTGAAGACATCAAACTTAGATCCATACAAGTAGTGTCTTCAAATCTTTGGTGCAAAAACTACAACAGCTAACTCAAGGTCGTGCGTCGGGTAATTCCTTTCATGAATCTTCAACTGGTGTGATACAACCTTCCGATGTTGCATAAGCACACATCCTAAACCCTGATGCGAAGCATCACAATACACCTCGTATGGTTCGTCTGGCTTAGGTAGTACTAACACTGGTGAGGTTGTCAAACGTTCCTTCATCGTCTGAAAACTTTCCTCACATTTTTCAGTCCACATAAACAGTTGGTCCTTCCTCGTAAGTTGAGTCAATGGCGCAACAATCTTTGAAAATCCTTCGATGAACCTTCTGTAGTAACCAGCCAGTCCAACGAAACTGCGGATTTCCATCACAGTCTTGGGTCTCTCCCATAGAAGTACAGCTTCTACTTTTGTAGGATCGACGGCAATTCCTTCCTTCGAAATCACGTGTCCCAAGAATTTGACTTCATCCAACCAAAACTCGCACTTGGGTAGCTTTGCGTACAGCTTCTCCTTGTGAAGGATTTATAGAACTTGTCGTAGATATTCCTCACGCTCCTCGGGACTTTTCGAGTAGATGAGAATATCGTCGATAAACACAACAACGAACTGATCCAGAAACGGACGAAAAATCCGGTTCATGTAGTTCTTGAAGATAGCTGGCGCGTTCGTCACTCTGAAAGGCATCACGAGGTACTCATAGTGACAATAGCGAGTCCTGAATGCAGTCTTAGGTACGTCCTCGTTCTTTACTCTGATCTGGTGATAAACTGATCTCAGATCAATCTTTGAAAAGGCAGCGGCTCCCTGAAGTTGATCCATTAAGTCATCTATGCAGGGTAGAAGATACTTGTTCTTGATCGTTATCTTGTTAAGTTGACGGTAATCCACACAGAGTCTTGAACACTCGTCCTTCTTCTTCACTAACAACACTGGTGCTCCCCACGGGGACACCCTTGGCCTCACCAACCGCTTGGACATCAGATCTTCTAGTTGAGTCTTCAACTCGGCTAACTCCGTAGGTGACATCCTATAAGGGGCTATAGAGATCGGATCGGATCCTGAAACTAAGTCGATCGCAGACTTGATGTCCCTCATAGGTGGCAAACCTGGTACGTCCTCTGGAAAAACTTCCGGAAAATCTTTCACAACCGGCACATCGCTCAAGACAACGTCCCTCTCGATTTCTAAACAGGATAGAAGCATGTGTCCCTGATCTCCTTCTTTCAAAGAAGATCTTACTTGGTTGGCAGTTATAAATCCAGAAATCTCAGGGTCAGGAAAAACTAAGGTTCTATGTGCACAGTCTAAAAGGATATGGTTGGAAGATAACCAATCCATGCCTAGGATCACATCCAATTGAGTCAAAGGCAAACATATTAAGTCAACAAGAAAGTTCCTACATGAACAATAACAGGACAGTTTAAACATACTGTATTAACAGTAACAGGCTTAGCAGTTGGAGTTATGACAATCAAATCAAAAGACAACGAAGAAACAAGCAAGTCTAATTGCCTCACACAATTCAAAGAGATAAATGAATGTGTCGCACCCGAATCAAATAATGCAGTTAGGAGATTACAGCTATGATGCAACTACCTTGTATGAGATCATCAGATTTGGAAGCATCAACGCCACTCATGGTATAAACCCTTCCCCTCACTGTGGGTCTAGCAGTCCGCATGTTGTTGACAGTCGGCTCGGGCTTTGGTGTAGGGCATTCCTTCGCGAAATGTCCAATTTCTCTGCATTGGAAACATAGGACCCCTTTCAGCTTGCAGCTATCAGTTGGGTGTCCGGGTTGCCCACACTTGAAACATCTCTGGGCTCGGCCTTAGTTCTGATCTTTTCCGCTCCCTCCACCGTAAGTAGAAGCGACAGGACGATAAGATTGTTATTTCTGACTATTCCCTTGATGTCGGGAATACGGCTTCTTTTGGGATTGCTTCCCTTTCTAGTGCTCATACCGGTTCGGGTTCCTTGACCTAGGTGGTCCTCCTGTAGTACCCTTGTTCTCCCTTCCGCTTCTTATCTTTTCTACTTTTCTACAATTCTCCACCAGAGCTTGGAAGGTACTGATCTCCAGTGGTAACACTAACTCCTTGATCTCCAAGTGCAAACCTCTTTTAAGTCTCTCACATTTCCAGTCCTAGTCATGCTGAGCTTGGAGAAAGCGAAAATATTTGGCGAGTGATTCAAACCTTGCCGCATATTCCCCGACAGTCATGTCCCTTTGCTGTAGCTTCAAAATTCCTTCTCTTTCTCTATCCTGGCACTTTGGGGAAAGTAATTGTCCAGAAACTTGGTACGAAATACTCCCCAAGTGATCTCTTGGTTGTTGGCTTCCACTAGTTGTCTGGTTCCTCCCCACCAATACTCTGCATCACCCAAAAACAGGAATGTGGCATAGTCCACCTTCACTCCCTCGAGGCAGTGCAGAACAGCAAAAATCTTCTCTATCTCTTGCAGCCACAGGTCAGCCTTTTCTGGGTCACAGTCCTCGTGAAACTGCGGAGGATCATGATGCAGAAAATCAACTAACCCTCTGGCACCAGCAGCAAGATCAGCTCTTTCTTGATTCTGTTGGTTCTGTTGAGCCATCGTAGCTATCTGTTGAGCAACAACAGTCGCCATATCAGCCATGGCCTGGATAGCTCGATTCATGTTGTTGTCATCAGCATTGTTGTCAGCAGTGCTGCGAGCTCCATCACTACCACCTCTAAGATTCATGTCTCCCTCCAAGGCAAACCAAACATACCTTAATAAGGAAACATAAATCAAAACTAGTGTGTTAAAACACATTGCTTCAACAGAGAAACAATTCAAACAAGGTTCACAGAGATCACACAACATAAACATAACAGACTCACTTCCCAAGGATTCCCGAAAGACTCGACCAGCTCCGATACCACTAATGTAACGCCCCCCTCGCGGGTTCTACGTACACGGACTCTAATGCAGAAATAAATCAAGAAAATAAAACGCTGGTTGTTTTCAAAAAATACTTAAATTAAGTAGCTACGTTGGAAAACGCGGTTCTAAAATTTTTTTGCATGTATAGACAAAACAACTCAAGACGAAGAAATAAATTTCATATCACACGTTGATATTCACTGTTCATAAAAGCATAAACATAACATAAAACCTGGTCTAATATATAACATATTACAGACTTAGAAATAATTTCAACATATGTGCAGTAATATAATATAAGACTGCTCAAAATAAAAGACTACGAAGCTGGTCGGCTAAAAGTAGCCATTGAGGTACAACCCAACGTCGGCTCCCTCAAAAGTTTCCGTCGTCCTAGTCCTCACGTGTCCGCGGGGAGCTACAATCAACTTCTGTACATGTGTTCCAAAAGCACAAGGTGTCCAGCATGTACAGGCAAAGGTGAGATACTCATATAAAGTTTATCACGATAGCCGCACAGGCAACAAACAGCAGTATAAACATCCATAGATAAAAATACAATTACATGAGCAGTTATCTATATAACCCAATATAATATATCAAACACTATCATGAGTTATAATAATGCATGAGACTTCAATATCATCTTTCTAATTCATGTACTCCGGAGATTCTAACTTCCCAACATTGAGCGATAGGCCTTAGTAACACCCGTAACATAATTGTTCTCATGAGTCGGCCTCTCTATTTAGGTCTGAACTCCAATTGTTCCAGGGTACCACGTCTCACCATATCATGAATACTCCAGTCTCTGATCGAGTTCATTCGTGTTTGGGAGCCGATTTACCGCGGCATGGGGTTGCTATGCCACCGACCACTTGTGGGATCTCGAATACCGAATTCTCCTAAAGACCCAGTGGTCTTAACTGGCTGAATTCTCAACTACGAAAGTTGTAGCTCGGTTCCAAATGGCACGTCTGCCGATTCATGCATGTGCACAAAAAGTTTTCTGTTTTCTTTGCGTTCATTCTTTAAAATGTCGAGACATAAAGTCCATGACTTGTTTTCAAAAAGGCATTAAGCCCACTCAAATCAAAAACACAGGACACGAAGTCTGGGTGCTCAATCCACAAAACATTAGCCCCGATGTTTCGGCCACTAGGTTTGGGTTCATCTTAAAGGTTCATCATTTTTCCTTTTCGGTCAAACTTTCTCAAAACAACTTTGGAAAACAAAACACGTTCATTATTATTGAAACAAAACCTTTCTTTATCAAAGGAAACATTTTCCAGGAAAAACACCTTTCTTGAAAACAAAACCGTTTTCTAAGGTTTCACGCCTTTTTAAAACACTTTACTGGACAAAACACATTTTTGCACGACGTTTCACAAAATCACTTTTTACTTTTCAAAAGAACCTACTTTTCAAAAAGGAAACTTAACTTTTCTTGAAAAGCAACATGTTTTTTAAAAAAAAAACACCTTTTTGATTTCAAAACACGGTTTTCAAAACATTGATATAGGATTTCGAGTGTTTTAACAATTCAATATCACAATAAAATATCATTCAAGGCATCAATGCCACAAATCATCAATGATTACTCAACAATGCTCCATTAAGTAAATAACGTCAAGTGAACAACTTCATAACTCACTCAAACTTAACTCCAAAATCATCAATCAAGCCATCACATAATATATATCAAACTAGCACTATGAAGCTAACAAACTTAATTGACTACCTCCCTTTACCTCACAAGGAAGTTCAATCCAAACTCGATTTATTCTCTCCTCCAGCTCCGGCTCCGGTTTCGCTCGCGTCCCCTAAAAAAATCTAACACAATTCCATTCAAACCACAAATCAACATCAATCGATAACATCAAAACATAAATTTTCTTCCCCTAAAAGGCATAGGGTTCGGCCATGAAATGGTAAAAAGGCTAGGGATCTCATTTGGTTCCAAACTTTTGGATGGTTGGTTCATAAGCTTTGGTAACACCATTTCAAGTCCTATGACTCAAAAAATGTGAAACAAAACTAATGGATTTTTCTCTTGAAGCTCTCAGCGATTTTGGGCAAACTAGGCTAGGAATTGATTTGGTATTCCATCACTTGGATTCAAGAACACTAGGAAAGCTAAGGATGGAATCAAGAGTTAGAAATCAAAAATTTGATGAAAAACACTATTCATCATCACTCTTAGGGTTCGGCCATATTAGGATAAATGAGCTAGGATGAGACTTGGATCATAAGCTCTTGGTTTTAGGTAGAGGATGATGAGGTGAGTTCAAAGAAATTGGTTTCACTTCAAAAGGATTTTTCTACAATTTCCTATGGATTTTCAAACTTTTGGATCTAAGAATGAGTTTCATGAAAATGGAGTTTGATCTTGAGATTGAGAGAGATTCAAGAAGCTATGAGATCATAGAAGTGATCTTACCTTAGAATGGAGGAAGATTGGTTAAGGAATCAAGGCTTTTCTTCAAAGTTTCAAGGATTTCTCAAGGATTTCAATGGAGGTTATCAAGGAGGAAGAAGATGAAGCTCTTGGTTGCTCTTGGGTGGCTGGGCTGCATGGAATGAGGGGCTGAGAGTGCTGTTCCAGCCTTCTTAAAATCTCATTAAGGGTAAAAAGGTCATTTGGTTCAAAGGGTAAAATGGTAAAAGGTGAAAAGCTTAAGTTAGGGGTATTTTGGTAATCTCGCGTCTCAAAATTCCCGATCGTCATGACGACTCTGACATGCTCTCCCAAGTGATTTGACATGATGTGATATCAAGATTATCCGTTTTCGGGTCCTAGTAAGTCCATACGCGGCTCCGTTTGTCACCCGATTGAGGATTTCGCTTGAACGGAGGTCAGGAAATGATTTTTTTGAAATTTTTGTGAAATTTGACCAAAACGTAGAGAATCGAATTCTAAGACTTACTGTCTTGTTCACGGGTCCATCTGAGGTCTCCTGAGCAGTAAAATCATTCTGTCAATGTAAAAACGCAGACCAGACTCCATTTGAGTTTTCGACTCAAAACTTAATCGTAGCTTCCTACGATATCGCTGAGCATGACTATGGTCTCGGAATATTTTATTTCCATTCTTAAGATCTCAAATAAAATATAAGTTCATAAATACTGATTAAATAGGAAAACTCGAAAATCGGGGTGTTACACTTACTAAGAAAAGTCAGATCTTTGTGTGAGGAAAGTTTTCAGACGTTGAAGGATAGGTTAACATCTGCACCTGTGATAGTTTTACCCAACCCTAATGAACCTTTTGTAGTGTACTATGATGCTTCGAAGCAAGGTTTAGGTAGTATGTTGATGCAGAATGGTCAGGTAGTAGCTTATGCTTCTAGGCAGTCGAAAATCCATGAGAAGAACTACCCTACCCATGACTTGGAACTAGGAGCCATAGTGTTTGCCTTGAACATTTGCAGGCATTATCTTTATGGAGCTAAGTTTGGGGTTTTTAGTGATCATAAGAGTTTAAAATATTTATTTGAGCAGAAAGAGCTGAATATGAGGCAGCGTAGGTGGATGGAGTTTCTTAAGGATTATGATTTTGAGCTTAGTTACCACCTAGGAAAAGCCAATGTAGTGGCTGATGCTTTGAGTAGAAAAACCTTACATGTTTCAACTTTGATGGTTAGAGAGATGGATTTGATTGAGGAGTTTAGAGACTTGGGCTTAGCTTGGAAAGTTACCCCCTAGGAGTATTAGGCTTGGAATGTTGAAGATCACTACTAGTTTGATGGATCAGATTAGAGAGGGTCAAAAGATAGATGTTTATGTTTTAGGCCAGAGGGAGTTGCTTGCTCAAGGTAGAAACCTTAGTTTTAAGGAAGGAGTTGATGGAGTTTTGAGGTTTTAGGATAGAGTTTGTATACTCGATGTTCCAAAGTATAGGAAGTTGATCCTTAAGGAAGGCCATAGGAGTGGTTTGAGAATTCACCCAGGTGCCATGAAAATGTACTAGGATCTGAAGTGTATGTTTTGGTGGCCCAGGATGAAGAAAGATGTGGCCGAGTTTGTTTATGCATGCTTAGTATGTCAGAAGGCTAAGATAGAACATCAGAAACCTTCGGGTAAGATGCAGCCCTTGAGTATCCCAGAGTGGAAGTGGGATAGTATCTCGATGGATTTCGTGTCTGGACTCTCTAGGACTCCAGCTGGTTGTGATGCCATATGGGTTGTTGTGGACTGGTTGACTAAATCGGCCCATTTCATTCCTATGAACATGGAATATCCACTAGAGAAATTTATTAGGTTGTATATCAGAGAGATAGTTAGACTGCATGGTGTACCCTCTAGCATAGTATCAGATAGAGACCCTAGATTTACCTCTAGGTTTTGGAATAGCTTGCATGAGGCTTTAGGGGCCAAGCTTAGACTAAGTTCAACTTACCACCCACAGACCGATGGTTACCATCCAATCCTTAGAGGATCTTTTGAGAGCTTGTGTGTTAGAGCAGTCAGGTAGTTGGGATAAGTTCTTACCTCTTATAGAGTTCACCTATAACAATAGTCTTCATTCTAGTATTGGGATGGCACCTTATGAAGCCTTGTAAGGGAGAAGGTGTAGGACACCCTTATGTTGGAACGAGCCTAGTGAGAATTTTGTGTTCGGACCTGAGATAGTGCAAGAGACTACAGAAAAGGTGAGAATGATCCAGGATAAGATTAGAGTGGAAAAGAGTAGGCAAAATAGTTATCATGATAAGAGAAGAAAGGCTCTCGAATTCCAAGAAGGTGATCAAGTGTTATTGCGAGTTACTCCAACAACTGGGGTTGGTGGATTGATGAAAGCCCAAAAACTTACTCCTACTTTCATTGGCCCTTACCAGATACTAAAAAGAGTCGGTGAAGTTTCCTACCAGATAGCCTTACAAGCCTTCTTGTCAAACCTTCACAATGTTTGCCATGTGTGGCAGCTTTGAAAGTACATGCATGACCCTAGCCATGTGATAACACCTGATACGATCCCGATAAAGGAGAACTTGACTTTTGAGGTACTACCGCTTCGGGTTGACGATCGAAGGACAAACCAGCTCAGGGGGAAGGAAATTCCCTTGTTTAAAGTTGTTTGGAGTGGAGCTATAGAAGAGAGTGCTACGTGGGAGTTGGAGAGCAAGATGAAGGAGTCTTACCTGCCGTTGTTTGTTCAAGGTGAGTAAAAATTTCGAGGAAGAAATTTTTATAAGGGGGTGGAATTATAATACCCTGGTTTTCACCTATATGCTTGGGACAGCACGCCCATGATCTCGTGCAGCACGCCCGTGCTAGTTGGTCAACACGATCGTTCTCATGGTCAGCATGCTCGTGCTCTACCCGCGCACCAGAAACGCATTTTGGGCTTTAGGTTAACCCGTTTCGCCCCAATCCTTTTTATACCTCTTTTGCTCAACCTAAAACTCACAGCTGTCATTCCTAGAGTTAGAAACAGATGTCAACAACCTTTCTCTTGGGTTCCCATTGAATCCTTGAGCGTTCCCTAATCCCTGTTTGGGTGTTCTTCATTAAGAACTGATCCCTGTGGTGTTTTCTGTTGCGTTTGGGGATAAGCTGCTTGCTTAGTGTTACTCTGAGGTAAGGTGACCAACCCTGTTCATCCTTTTCTTTGATCCTTTGATTTTAGTGTTGAACCATTTTCTCCCTATCAAACCTGACTTTGTTGTTCGTGTGCGAGTGCTCTGAACGGCAACTAGCAGATTATTTTCCCAAGGATCTAATCGAGGTATGTTTATAACCCTTTTGTTAATTCCCTTTTCTTCTTCTTGTTTGGCGAATTAACTTATCCTTTTTGCCTTGGCGTTCTTGATCAAAGCTCACTGAACCTGTTGAACCCGTTAGGAGGAGTCAAGTGTGGACTTCGTTCTTGTTAGCTCATATGCTAGAATTGTCACGCCAGGTATGGGGACATGAGATTAGTATGAACATATAGGTTCTAGGGTAGTGTAAGATGAGGGTTAACCCATGAACCTATTTGTGTGCTATCTACCATTATTGACATATGACTGTTATCGTTGTTTACACATGATGTTCATTGCTTAATTGATTTATATGACCTTGAAATGATGTTTACGATGTTGTTAATGACGTTGTTGATATGCCATGATTGTATGAATTGGTATGATGGAAACTGTTGTTAAAACTATGATAAAAGATATGGGGATGTTAGTGTTGAACCCAAAACTAGGATTAATCTAATTGATGTGCATAAAACAGATGTCGATGAGGGATGAGATTAATGCCAATGGAGTACACAAGAACCTTAAGATTGATTTGGAGTGTTGAAAGTTAGAGAAAAGCTAAGTTTCCCAAAACTGAGAACGCTGCAACAGAGTTGAGCACGTCCATGCTCAGTATCAGCACGCCTGTGCTCTATATCCAGTAAAACCAGCACGACCGTGCTCTCAGTAGCATGCCCATGTCAGAAAAACGAGAAAAGTGACGCTGTTTAGCACGCCCGTGCTCTTGTGCAGCACGCCCGTGCTCTTGTGCAGCATGCCCATGCCAATTGGCTAGCACGCCCGTGCTCAAGCCGTACCACTGTCAGAATTAAGGAAACTTCACATTTTTAAATAAAAAGAGATTTAATAACCGTTTTAGGATAAATATATGGCATAAGAGATTATAAAACGTAACCTTGAGGATATTTAATGAACTAGGATAATGATATAGTAAGTTTTAATAATGAAGACTTAATAAAGAGATTATTTAATAAGACAACGATGTTATTGGTAACGACTTACGTTTACCAATGTTGTTGGTTAAATCATTCTTGATGCTTATTGGTCAAGTTTGATGTTGATAAATCACTTTGATGCTTATTAGTCAAAGTTGATAGCCTTGTTAATGGTGTTAATGGAGATGGTTGACATGTTGTTTGTATGCTAACATTGCATGCATCATGACATGGTGTTGTTAGCTTGGGGGAAGTTACAATAATTAGGGAGTTCGTCCAAGAGTATGGCGAACTGGCAATCCATGATGATTCATCCAAGAGTTAGGTGAATCAAGCGCATCCGTGGTAGTCCATCCGAGAGTAAGGTGGATCGGCTATCCAAGAAATTCACCCATGAGTTTGGTGAACTGCTGGCGTTCGTGCTTATTGGTCAATGTAGATATGTAACTCTGAAATCATATTCCTGAGCTAGTTATTGAATCCACATTGCATATGGAGTAGTGGAGTAGCTTTGCATCACATAGCATGTTTATAATGTGATATGATGGGATGTGTTATAATATGTTATGTTATGATGCTTTATATGCTGCCTGATCATCTTGCTAAACTGCTCTTTTACCGTGTATGTTTATATGTACAGTCCCTTACTCCCTACTATTGTTGCTGTTGTTTTGCTTGTACCTTTGGTTATGTAGAGGATGGTGAGCAGCCTGCTAAGGAGTGATCCCGAAGAGATCGTTTGCTCATAGTATAGTTTAGTTTATGTTAGTTGTTTTTTCAATGTATTTTCGATAGTGGTTACCAGCTCTGATAAGTGCCATCAAGATTTGGGTTGTATTATGTTATGTTTTCTGCAATTGTTATTTATGTTTAAAACATTTTGGATTATGTGGTACTTGTTACCCTTTCAGTTTTAATGCATGGATTTTATTTTATATGATATATTTTATATTTATTGTATGCAGGGTAGCGGGTGTCACAACGCGCAGTTGGAGGGAGCATAGGGTGGGCAAGGGCAGTACTCTACCCGTGTGATGCTCCCCCTTTTATTCTGAACAGTCACGCGAGTGGCATGGTCGTACTCTCCTTATTTTTCCAAATTTTAAATTTTAGATCAAAAATAAGGAATACTTTTTCTCTCTCCAGAAAATTTTTAATTTTTCAGAATAAAACGAAAAACAAAAATATCATAAATAAAATACAGGTTGCCTCCTTTGCAGCACTTGTTTTATGTCACAAGCCTGACGATCTGTTTAGGGCACTGATCATGGTGGTCTTGAGGAGACCTTGAAGATATAGCTTCTTCACCCTTGTGCCTTAAGGTTAAGGTGTCTTGTTTGACCTCTATTTTAGCATCACCTGTAGCTAGGAAAGGTCGTCCCAAGATGATAGGCACCTCCTCATCCTCCTTCATGTCTAAAATCACAAAGTCCACGGGGTATGTGAATCTCCACACCGTTACTAGCACGTCTTCTATTGTTCCTCGAGGATGGGTAATGGACCTGTCAGCTAACTGCAATGAGACTTTGGTGCTCTGAGGTTCCTGTAAACCAAGCCTTTTTGACACAGAATAAGGCATTAGATTTATACTGGCACCTAAATCACAAAATACTTTATCAAAATAAAAATTCTCAATGGAACAAGGAACAGTAAAACTCCCTGGGCCTTTTATTTTACGAGGTAATTTATTCAAAATAATGGCAGAGCACTCTTCATTGACTTGCACTACCCCATATTCTTTTGAGAGATGTTCATTTTTATCAAGGGGTGGCTTAACATACTGTTGCGTTCAAAACAAACTTAAGGGCAGTGTTCCCTGTCGCAGAAGTAATATAGGACGGAAGTCTAGATATCATACCCAAGAGATTAATTTATATATTAAGTGATAAAGCAAGTACTGAAATAGGAAAATCCTTATGCTATTTAGACTAATAAAGAACTCAAATAAATAAATAATCATAAAGCAATGGTAAAAGATAATGAAAGAAGATAGAAAGAGAGTTTAGAAATCAAGAGTACAAGAGCCTAAAGCCGTGGTTTCACTTGTGCTTTCGATACCCCCCAAATCCTAATTCTATTCAATTTCACAGTTGCTCTTCAAATATCAATCCCTCTACGAAAACTATTAATTGTTTGTTGGGCAATTAATATTCTTTTCCCCAAATAAACCCAATGGTTGTCAGGCAAAGAGTTTAAATGATTAGAAAGCATAAAGCATAAAGAAGTTGAATGATTGAAAGGAATAAATCACATTTTCGCAAATCTAGATATTAAACCCCGGTTATCCTATAGGTCTACAAATTTAATTAGGCTTGATAGCCAAAATCTCAATCAATTGATTAAAAGCATGCAAAAGGTAGCTAATCCTAAACATGGGATGAAGAACAATAGAATAAAACTATTCAAATTACAACCTTGAAATCAAATATAATTGAATTAAAGCTAAGACATAGCGAAAAGGGTTTCTACTAACATAAGATTCACCACAACTCTAGTGGTGAAATTTAGCTACTCTTAGTAATAGAGAAAACTAAAATCAACATTGGAAAACGTAGCCTTGATAATTGAAGAAGGAAAAGTTGTCTCCAATTTAATTTCCAGGTGCCAAATCCTACTCTAGAAATCAAAACAACAAACTAAAAACTAAAAGAAGAGCATAGTACTCAAAGAAATAAAGAGATGAAAGAAAGTGCGAAAGATATCTCTAGAATGGCACAGAGGGCCTCTATTTATAACACAAATTATGGACCGAGCCTTGATTCTGGTCTTCTGTATCATCAGCATGGGCGTTTTCTTCACTTGGCATGGCCATGCCCTTCATTTAGCACGGCCATGCTCTTTAACATATCAGGCCGTGCTTAAATATGTCAGGACTTACTAACTTCGTAAAACAACATTCTACTGCACGGGCTATAGCACAGGAGTGCTCTTCATGTGGCATGGTCGTGCTCTTTGCGATTGGGGCCGTGCTATCTTTTGTCAGACCTTTCTTCTCTAAGTCAGCCCTTTCTTCAATGTGGCACGGGCGTGCTCTCGTGTGGCACAGCCGAGCTAAGTCCCTAGAGGCCATTTTTGAGTATTTTTGTAAGGCTTTGTTTGGATGCACGGACTCATGGCACGGCCGTGCTAACCTTAGAACTTCAGTATTCTGCCCGTTTTAGCTTTAAAACCTTCTCTTTTATTCAAAAGTCCATCAAACTGCCTCCAAACGTCAATTTTGTCAAAACTTAAGTAAAAGGGTGAAATACAATAACATTTATATTTAAAAGCATCGAAATTCGACCCAAATACCCTTATAAAATGCACAAAATTGAGGTTCATCAAACTTCCCACACTTAAACATTGCTTGCCCTCAAGCAATTATCTGGCTTAAAATAATTTTCAAAAGAAGTTTCAGACTTAAAATCAAGGGAACCCTAAACAAACAAAGTTTTCAAAACTGCGAAGATAGTCAAACAAGTGTAATTTTCAAAAGAAAGCCAAGACAGTACCCAATTGGAACTTTTTTAAATTCATTGAAATCAAACTTTTTCCAAAGACCAAAGGTCGCTCTTCTCACAATCTCTCGGTGTATTAGGAAAAGATATAAAGGCAATCAAGATTCTCAAATAAATACATTACCATAGGCTTGTTGATCGACCAAATCTCCGCAATGTGAACCATATGCATGCAGAAGAAGGTTGGAGTCTTTCGTGGGTTGTAACGGGGCCAAGGTATTAATGTCAGATGAGGTAGAGAAAGACAAAGGATAATCAAAGGGCTAAATCAATAAAATAAAGTAATGACCCTTAGAAGTTGTTATCGGGTAAAAAAGATTGCAATTCAGCCGAAAAACAAACTCAGTCGATTAATGCAATGAACTTAATATGAACAGATACTGGGTTCCCAAACTACTAAAGAAAGAGTTTGGTCGAAGGGTGAACGTGAAAAATTAAAGAGCGAAATAATGATAAAAGGGAAAACTAATTTGGAAAATAATGAGCATGATTGTAAAGAAACAAGGCAAAACAGTATGCAAAGATACATGAGCATATGAAAACTTGCTTTTCGAATTGATTGTGTGTTTCTAACTAATTACAACGATTATTTATATGCAAGAAAATAAACTAAACACTAACTCCATCCACATTCTCCATCTCCTACTTATTCGCAACTAATTCTCTTATGGCTAACATAAATGGCTCTCTTAGTTTAACAACTATACTTAATGGCTAACCGCAATTGAATCGTGTCCCTAAGTTCATGGCAAGCCCATATTTCGCTATTATAACTGCTTTTACGATGCTTCAGAAATCTTTATCATTTCACCATTCATTTTGAAACCCATTTTGACTGTTTTCAAGGTTGTTAACCAACTTACTTGGCCCAAACAAACCCAAAAAACCTTGAGCCTAATTGTTACTTCAATGGCTATCTTTCCTATTCGGCTAACCTTTTTAAAATCAAAAGCCCAACCCAACAAATATGTTAGCCAAATCTTCTCCACATTAGCTATGCTTTCCCTCAGCTATTCTTCAGCTACTTAGCTATCAACCGTGTTCGGTCATCAACTAATTTTTGTTTTATTTTGGATATAACAACTACCCCCTTGCATGTTTTAGCTAACTGAAAAGAATTTGAAATGATGCACTCATTACCTAGACCATTAAACTCATTAATCCCAATTAGGTAGCAACTGCACTTCATTATTTAAAATAATAAATTTTAGCCAATCATCTTCCAACGGTAACATTCCAACGGTAAATTTACTTTACCCTTTGAAATTATAACTAGCCGAGCATTTTACCACCTGGTCATTTTCGCTTTCTGCTTCCATCGTCTTCTTCCTCCTCTGCAAAACTTCATCCCTTTTGACCATGTCTTCCGGTTCCAATTCCTAAAATCAAACTCATTCCTACAATGATTCTTCTTCATCATTTTCCCCAATCTCTTCCGATCATACTCTTTCATCAATGGAACAAGATCAAGATTTTGAAACAACCATTCTTGCCCCTATCATGGACTCTTATACCATTACCCCTTGTTCTTCTAACATCTACGAGGGTAAGATATTTCTTGACCATCACTTGTATCCTGATCGCTTCAAACTCCCTATCACAGCTCCCTGGTACTCAATCAATAAATGTCCCAAGGATCTTCGCACCTGGCCACATCCCACAACTCAATATATTGAATGGTTAAAACGAGTTGCAGCGAGCCGAGGTGAACTTTGGAAAGAATGGGAAATACATGACATAATCATGTTATCATAACATGATATCCCACTCAAACTTGAACTGATATTTGGCTTTCTTGGATTTTGGTCCACTTCCATCAATGGGTTTATTCTTCAGTCTGGTATTGTGAGCCCTACTATACTGGATGTAGCCACAATCATTGGCCTTCCAATAACCGGAGATGAGCTGCTTTCTCTACATGCTATGTCTTTTCTAGCCCTAAAAATCCAATCCAATTTTCAAAAACCCTAGCATCATACTCAAGCGCCATTTCAGCTAACGCTAAAACCTCTAAACAAGTTTCTGATAATGAACACTAGGCCTTTTTGCTATATTGGTTATGCAAATACTTTGTCTGTTCTAGTTCAGTAGCCATTGTTCTAGAACTTTCCCACTAGGTCTCTTTGATTACCTCAGGCAGGCATCTATCTCTTGGTTCTCTTTTTCTATCCCTTCTTTACAGGAGTCTTTCTACTATGGTAACTAGACTTCAAAGAAATGAAAAGCTAGATAACATTGCAAGTCCCCTATGGAGCCTTCAACTTTGGATGATCCTATTCTTTCCTGTCATCCCTCTGTCTCATAAAAATTTGTCTCTTTCTTCATCGGCTCCAATCCCTCTTGGTCGATTCTTACAAACTCTCCCAATAACAAAGCAATCAGCTTTTGCTATGTTTCAGAGCTTTTTATTTCAACTCGTCATGCCAGGGAATTCTTTCCTTTAGTTGACAAGCCCTTTAACCTTAGTTGAATAAAAAATACTGCTACCAATACACAAGACCCCCAACTGACCGGTGATCTCACATTTTGCTAGGGCAGCGCTTTGACTGCTAGAGACTTAATGTGTGGATTAAAGCCTTCTTCTCGTTACAACAAAACCTCGACTGAATTTTATTACCCACGAGCACTGGCTCAGCAATTTGGACTCATTCAAAACATCCCTCTGGCCTACCAATCAATGGCAACAGCATTTTCCAGGCCTACTTTATCCAATAAAGACGTTGTATTCCGGACTAAATTAAATATCCAGAAGATGAATGCTTTTGAATTTACCCATTTTCGTCAACAACCTGGAGAATCTTCAGCTTTTATCAACGGGTGGCCTTTGGTATCAAATAAAATCTTTTCTGCCCCTACCTCAAGCTACCTTGCTTGGCTTGTCACAGGAGGAACTATGGACCAACCTGCTCTCAATGCTCCACCTCTTTCTGTTGGAAGACCCACCACTTCCAGAAGTATTACCTATACTTTGGCTGCAGGTGATTATCATTCTTTCCTTGGTTGTGTAGTTATCCATTTTCTTTCTTTAATCTTTTCTTCATATCTCAGGAGCTTCTCAAAAGGTGGCCATTGATGCTGAAAATCTAGAAAACACTCATGTTCGAGCCTCAACTCGCTCCTTAACTACCAAGAAAATCACTCGACCGACTGGTGTTACTATTAGGGAAACTCCTCCAGCTCCTCAGAAACCAGGAAGGAAGAAAAGGAAACTTAAAAAGGTCCCTGCTTTTTCTCATTATTCTTTTTTGGTGTAATAACTCCTTTGGGCTAACTATCTACTTCGACAGGCATTTTCACAATCAGCGAAGGTTGTTCGTGAAGCTACTCTACCAAGTACTTCTCCAATTGGGAACCAACTGTAACATCCCCTCTCGGTGTCACAGTTCGTACCCCAATTTTTTTTTGATTAATTAAAATTTTTTCGAAAATACTTATTAGACTAGTTGCGGAAATCTGATACCAATTGAAAATTTTAATAACATCTGAAAGACAAATTTAAACTCATCATCTACAAAACTCATTCAACTTCGCCATAAGGCGTACATCACTTCAATCTCTTAATACATATCCTATTGAGTCACGGTCAAAAGACCTGACTTAAACGTCAAAAATCCTAAGAGCTGGTCTAATAAAACTCTAAGAACAATAAAGCATACTACCTAGCATGCATCGCCCCAATAAGACTAGGCCTCGTAATCAACAGTCCACCCGTCTTCGTCATCGACACCAAGGAACTCAGCTACAGGGTCCCGCAGTGACCTAGAGGACCGTTGGAAAATATCTGTACATGTACCCAAAAACACAACAGGGTGTCCAACATGTACAGGCAAGGGCGAGATAGTACTCGTTCACAAGTTTATCGTAATAACATCATATCATAACAAGATAATCTCACTTTGTGGGATCACACTCATTCATCAAGATAAGTCAAGAGAATGTATGAGACTTCAATTCAACTTTCTAATTCATGTTCTCCGAAGATTCCTAACTTCCTTTCATCAAGCAATAGGCCGCAAATACTCCCGTAACACAATTGTTCTCATGAGTCAGCCTCTCAATTCAGGTTCGAACTCCAATTGTTTCGGGGTATCACGTCACAACCATATCATGAATAGTCCAGTCTCTGATCGAGTTCATCCGTGTTAGGCAACCGATTACCACGGCACGGGGTCGCGATGCCTCTGGCCTCTTTTGGACTCTCGAACACAAGATGCCCCTATAGACCTAGTGGTCTTAACTGGCTCATATTCTCAACTACCTGAGTTGTAGCTCATTTCAAATGGCACATCGGCCAACTCATGTATGTATGCAGAAGGTTTTCTGTTTTCTTTTTCGTTCATTCTTTCTTTTTCTGTCACAACACAGAGCTCATGACTCGTTTTAAAGGACATATAGCCCGTTCGTTCAAAATTCAGGACACGTAGTCCAAGTTCTTAATTCACGAAGTACTAGACTCGCATATAGGACACAAAGTCCGTTCTTTTTCAAAACACAGGACACATAGTCCGAGTGTTCAATTCACATAACACTAGCCCGATGTCTCAGTCACTAGGTTCATGTGCTTCATATGCGTGAAGAGGTAATCACCAGTTTGATCAAATTTTGTTTTCGTAGTTCAAATCATAAAAGCAAAAATCGGAATCTCTTTGGTATAAACCAAAACTCATTTTCGCTCTAAAACTTATTTTCCACAAAATCTTCTCTTTATGAAACCATTCTCAAAGGCTCAAGTCCTAAAGATTCATTTTCAAAGGATTTTGGCTTTAAATGCCTTTTCTAAAGGTTCCATCATTTTAAACATTTTTATAAAGATTGCTATCAGAGCAAACTTTCCTTTTTTGAAAAAACTTTCTCTCTTTGAAAGGTCAAATACTTTTACAAGATTCTTTCTTTGACAAAACTAAAATGTTCTTCAAAACATTCTCTTTGTAAAACATGTTTAGAAAATAATGATAAAGTAAATTTTCACTATTTTTCTCACCAACTCTCGACTTCCTAAGGCTTATTCAAATTTTTTTTTTTTTTTGAGTTCTTAGTTTAGTGGCTTTTTAGTAAAATTGACCACTATGCCACTTTAAATTAAAAGTTTATCATATCTCAAACCAAAACATTTCCAAATCATTGATTAAAGCTTAATCTTCATTATTGAACTATAACCAATGCTATACTCTTAACCAATCCACGATATATAGGCATCCATGCCACAATTCATATTCAAATATCCAAGTATATACTTCATAAAATAAATAAAATAAATCAAGTACATACACCACTCATAACAAATCTTCAAGCATCAATCACCTAATCACTAGATCAATCAAGCTTATGGGCCACGTAATGCATCAACCAGGAAAATCATCAACATCACATCATATTTACAATCATCCAACAGAAATCCCATGAGGCTATCAAACTTATTAGAGTTAATCTCCCCTTACCTCTTGAAGTATACTCCGGATGAAAAGTCGCCCGATCGATCCAAGAACTCTCCCGATTTCCCATCCGAATACCCGACAACAACTACAAACACACAACCAATCCTGTAACATCCCTGTTTTTTGTAACCCTAATTAAGGTAGATGACCTTGATCGGGTGTTCGTATGATTGTGTGATTACTTGTGAGCTAGTTTGGCACCTAGTTGGAAGTTTAGGAATAGGCTTGAACAAGGTTGGAAGTGCCCAAGGTGTAACACGAGAAACTGGGGAACTCAGAAGGCTGGAAGTTCTTCTCTCTCTGAGCTTGACGCTCAAGGGTGGGAGGAATTCACGCTCAAGCGTTGCGACGCTTAAGCGTGGAAGAGGCGGACGTTTCAGCGTGCTGAGTGCGCTGTGTCAGTTGTGTTAAGTTTGGACGCATGTTGGACACATGTCAGACCGGGGAGCAGGCGAAGTGGACGAGGTTCCACGCTCGAGCGTGGAGAGAGCCCACGCTAGAGCATGGTACCGCTCAAGTTTGCAATGTGAACCACGCTTAAGCATGGACAACAGGAACCATAAGTGGAGCTTCCACTTTCATCTTCTCACTTGCACAAAATTGGGGAGAGTTCTGTAACTAGAGAGAGAAGCTCTTAGTTGGTAGTGAGAGAAAGCTTGAGGTTATTGGTGATCGAGCCACCGGAATGCGATTCCGACTACACGGCTGTGATCGTGGCGAAGTTTTCTACAACTCTAGCGGATTAGTTTCTTGATTCGCCAAAGGTAAACTCGAATCCCTAACACATGTTCTTGGCATTCTTCGAGTCTTTACCTTTGTCTTTGATCTATTAAGCTTGGCCTAGGGCTCAAACTATTGTGTATGTGTTGCGCTCATGATTAGGGCAAAGTTCGTGCTCGTTGGTGTGCGAGGATCGGAGACAGGAGCTGCGGCTTTTCTTGGGCTGTTCGTGGGAGAGAGGGCTGCGAGCCACGAGCTTGAGGAGGGAGAAGCGGGATCGTCGCGCTTGTGATCGAGTGGATGTTTGTGCTACAGCTGTTCAAGTGGGGAGAAAGAGTTACACATATCGGGGAGGCAAGCATAGACTATATAGTTCTGTCATATGTTTCGTGTGTGTAGGGGAACCCTAAACCCTACGTGAGGTTGAGCCCTGGCGAAGTACCTAAACCCTTGGTTTAGTCTACTTCAGGCTAGCGTCGCTATATTGATATCCTAGGTTAGCAGATTTATGCTGACTGACATGATGTATGTATGGTTGCTTCGTGAGTATCTGCTTATCTGCTGACTGTGGTATGTGGTATGTCTGCATGATATGATGGCATGTTGTTGTATGAGATATTTACTGCTGCACTGAACATGCTGATATTGATGAATTGCTATATGTATCTCGAAATGCGGGTATGAATGAGAATTGGAAGTTTAGTCTGATTAGGGCTTTGACCACGTGCTGGCCGTTTGAGCTGATAGTTGAGATTAAGGTTATAGTTGGAGCTGGAAGCTTGTAAGTTAGGACGGGAGCTTGGAGCTCATATGGTAAAATGGGAGCTTAGAGCTCATATGGTTACAGTTGGAGCTTGAAGCTCATGTTGCTGAGAGCAAAGTTGCATGTGTCGTTATATCAACTCAAGGAAGATGGATGACATGCATAGCATATGCATATGATGCCAAGTGGCGAGCCGTATGCCGTGAGGTATACGAGGTTGGCACTGAGTGCAGGTGCAAAAAAACGGAAGAGAAGGTCTGTGTGACCTCGAGGATATATTTAACACAAGTGTACCAACAAGAGACCGATGAGGTAGCTCCTATCGTGTCGTGGCGGTCCTGGGCACATCCTACTATCCTGACAAAACCATGAGTCTTTTCAATTGCCGGTGGATCTTCCGAGGAGTCCCAGATAGCCCTCTTTATCTTGGACAGTTGAACGATGATGCATTCTTATGGGTCACGGCGAGCAGAACTGATTACCGGAACAAACCAACTTGTGGTCCTTTGAGTGGACGGGATGTTGCCCTTAGTAGGGTGTTTAGTACTAGCCGGCATGCATGGAAATAGTATATGTCACATCTTACTAGGAAACGACTGTGGTGTCGAGACATCGAGAGATGGTTGTGTTTGCTATATATGCTTTATTGCATCATCCCAATATTTGATGTGTTGTATATCTTATCTCCTTGTCTTTTCTTGTATATGTATGTTCGTGCTACGAGCAGACGACAAGCCAGCAGAGCCATAGGATGGGCCCGAGGCGTCACCCGTTTATCACCGGAGCACCGTGGATGCCGGTACTGGGGGATATTGAGATCATGTACCACGACGAGAGGGGATGGCTGGTGGACCCCTCGACCTTTTTGGTAGTCTACATAGGACTTGTTAGCTTGATCTTCAGGAGAGGTAATCCACCGTATGCAGACATTATCGGACCCTACCGTGTTTACAAGTTTCTTCCTTTCTCACGGATGTGGCGACCACCGGGCCAGAGAAAGCAGGACTACAAATGGGTGACACCACAGACTTCAGCAGTATCCAGTAGGAGGGGCTTCATGTACAGAGGCCGGAGGAGACGTTCAGACCGGTACCTAAGGGCAGCTCTAAGGCGCTGTATTGTAGTGTCGATTTCCTCCTCCGAGTACAAGCCTACGCGGATCTATAGGCATACACACGGAGAGGGGCACGGTAGATCAGGTCATCCCTACCACTGATGGTGAGTGCTAGCCAGTGCGTCTCTAGGACTGTGTGGAGAGGCTGATGTATTTTTGAGAGGGGATGGGGGAGCGCTGGTGAAGATGTTAGGGAGCCTTTCTTTTGGAGTCCTGATGTATATGTTTTTATTTTCAGTTCGCAGTGTACAGTTTATATATGTATTATAAAGTACCCTATAGATGGGCCCCCCATGTATATGCCAGTATTATGTATATATATATATATATATATATATATATATATATATATATGTGTGTGTTTTCCTTACATGTTGCGTTACTCTGATAACTATTTTATTTGCGTACTTATGTTGTATGTTCGTTGTCTTACCTCGTCTGTTTTTAATATGCACATAATAATATCGTTAAGTTATAGTTAATGTTATAAGTGGGTTCTAAGCCAAACGGGATTATCCTACGTAAGTGGGGTCGTCTCGTTACATATGGTATTAGAGCACTTTGATTCTAAATCAGATTGTAGGTGTTAGGAAGTTGAACTGGCTAAGTTGGTCGTCTCTGCAAGGGGAGTACGACTGTGCCTAGAAGGGTAGGAGGAGTGTGATCGACTGCAATGCTGTATGAATGATGGGTAGATATATGTATTTATGTTGCTTATAATGTTTGAACCTTGAGCTAACGGTTACTTGAATCAGGAACTAATGGCTCAAGGAAGAGGTAGAGTTAGAGGCGGTGGTAGAACAGGTCCGGAGGGAGGTCCAGAGGCTGCTGCCTCGCATACGGGCAATGGAGTTGAATCCTTGGAGACCCTCATGACTATAAGAGTCATGGCTGCTGCGATGTTACAGCAAACCCAGTAGAATGCTCAGCTCATTCAGTTGGCTCGGGAGAATCAATAGCAACAATAACGGAATGCTCGGAATGATGATGTTGGTTTGGATGCCTTCAAGAGGCGACAACCACCTCAGTTCAATGGGGACTACGATCCCGAGGGGGAAAAACTGTGGGTTCATGAGCTGGAAAAGATCTTTGTGGCAACACACTGTCACGAAGTTCAGAAGGTTTCCTATGCTTCTTTCATGCTGATGGGAGGAGCAGAGTTTGTTTGAGACGGAAGGAAAAGCAATAACCTGGGAGCTGTTTGAGGAATGTTTCCTTGAGAAATATTTTCCCCGGATGACCAGAAGGGAGAAGGATAAGGAATTCCAGATCCTGAAGCAGGGTAATATGTCAGTACGGGAGTATGCAGCAAGATTTGAGGCACTGCTTAAGTTTTTTGAGTTCTACCAACGGTATCCAAATGAAGAGTGGATGTGCCGCAGATTTGAGGACGGCCTGAAGTACGAAGTCCAGAAAGCTATTGTACCTTTGGGGATTTCCAGATTTCTTGATATGTTGAATCGGTGTTCGGTGATCAAGAACAGCGAAAGGAGGAGAGAGCTGACCTCAAGGAGCGGAGGACCCATCCGCAGTAACCAGAGAGGTAGAGGTGGAAAGTTTCAATCAGGTCGAGGACCGTATCAGAGGCCTAACCCGAGAACAGGAGAAGCCGGAGGATAAAGGCCAAGTGCGACTCAAGGGTTGCAAGGATGTTTTAAGTGTGAAGGACCACACATGGCTAGAGATTGCAGGAGCCAAGCGCCAGGGGGAACGATGACCTGTTATGCGTGTGGACAGCCGGTACACATGGCAAGGGATTGCAGGCATGGGAGTGCTAGGCCAACCGGAGTGACGAGGCAAGCTGCAAGGCCACAAGCTATAGGGAGAGTGTTTGCCATGAGGGGAGCTGAATCCTCTCGATGCCCGGATCTGATTCAAGGTAAGTGTTTAGTTTCAGGCAAGCCCTTATCTGTTTTATTTGATTTGGGGGCTACCCACTCGTTTATTTCTATGGAATGCATGGATCACTTAGGGTTACCGGTTTCGTCTTTACCATATGATCTTACCGTATCCACGCCTACGGGTGATTCTTTACTACCCTGTTTATATATTTGAAATGCCCTATTACCATAGAAAACAGACATTTCTTTGTGGACCTGGTCTGTTTGCCTATGCAGCAGATCGATGTTATCCTCGGCATGGATGGGCTTTCGGCCAACCATGTGGTGCTTGATTGTGCCAATAAAACCCTTTGTTTTTCTAAGCTATCTGGATTGATGCCTGCTAACGAAGGTATTCCGAAGGGTGTACAATCTGAAGAGTACGTGGTGCTGTTCTCCTTAGAAGCAAAGGAAACTCCAAGTGCGGGAGCACTGCCTGTTGTGCGGGAATTTCCAAAAGTGTTTCCAGATGACGTTCCAGGGTTGCCACCGGAGAGGGAGATCGAGTTCGCCATAGATCTTGTACCGGGGACAGGGCCTATCTCAGTAGCGCCATATCGGATGTCTCCAGTTGAGCTAAAGGAATTGAAGAAACATTCGGATGAGATGCTAGGCAAAGAGTTTATCAGAACTAGTGCATCTTCGTGGGGAGCGCTGGTACTGTTCGTGAAGAAGAAGGACGGAAGCTCAAGGTTATGCGTTGACTATCATCAGCTGAATAAAGTGATGATAAAGAACAAGTATCCGTTACCAAGGATAGATGATTTGATGGATCAGTTGAGGGGAGCAACTGTGTTTTCAAAGATCGACCTACGATCTGGTTACCATCAAATCAGGGTGAAAATGGAGGATATACCGAAGACTACTTTTCGACGTCGGTATGGGCACTACGAGTATTTGGTTATGCTTTTCATTGTGGCTAATGCTCCAGCTGTGTTCATGGATTATATGAATAGGATATCCCGACAGTTCCTAGATAAGCTTGTTGTCATGTTTATCGACGACATCCTTATTTACTCTTCGAGTAAGGAGGAACACCATGAACATCTTCTAGTGGTGCTGCAGGTGCTGAAGGATAGGCAGTTTTATGCGAAGTTGTCCAAGTGTGAGTTTTGGCTGGAAGAGGTGCAGTTCCTAGGACATGTGATCAACAAGGATGGAATCACGGTGGATCCTGCTAAGGTCGAAGCGGTGGTTAAGTGGGAAAGCCCAAAGTCTGTGGGTGAGGTTCAAAGCTTTCATGGGCTAGCAGGTTACTACGGGCAATTATCGAGGGATTCTCTATGATTGCGTTACCTATGATGCAGTTAATGAGAAAGGGGAAGACGTTTGAGTGGTCAGAAGCGTGTGAGCAGAGTTTCTTAGAGTTGAAGCAGAGGTTAACCACGTCACCGGTGTTGGTTTTACCAGATCCGTTAGGACGTTTTGACGTATACTGTGATGCGTCATACCAAGAATTGGGTTTTGTCCTCATGCAAGAAGGGAGAGTGGTGGCGTATGTCTCCAGGCAGTTGAAAGTGCATGAATGGAACTACCCGACTCATGATCTGGAGTTGGCTACGATAGTGTTTGCATTGAAGATATGGAGACACTATCTATATGGTACTAAGTTCCGTGTGTTTAGCGACCATAAGAGCCTGAAGTATCTGTTCGACCAAAAGGAGTTGAGCATGAGGGAGGTGGATGGAATTCATAAAGGATTATGAATTCGACCTGCAATACCATTCAGGTAAGGCAAATGAAGTAGCGAATGCGCTCAGTAGGAAGTCCCTACAATAATTTTCCATGATGGTAAGAGAGCTCGAGTTGTTAGAGCAATTTTGGGATTTGAATCTGGATGTGGAAATCGTCAAGGATAAGATGAATCTAGGGATGATAGAGGTAACTAGCGATTTCTTGAACCGGCTTTGGAGAAGGCAAGCTGAGGATGAGTACCTTAAGGAAGTTAACCGGTTGATTGAGGAGGGTGAAACGTCAGAGTATAGGAGAGGTACGGATGGCCTCATTAGGTTTGGAGACTGATTTTATGTGCCTGTGGATCACGAAGTTAAGAATATGATCTTGGAAGAACCACACAATAGCAAGTTGAGCTTTCATCCAGGGGCTACTAAGATGTACCAAGATCTGAAGAAGCTGTTTTGGTGGCCGAGGATGAAGAAAGATGTGGTGGCTTATGTCCTATCCTGCTTGGGGTGTCAAAAGGCCAGAAGCCAGTGGGATTATTACAATCACTAGATGTTTCGGAGTGGAAGTGGGATAGCATTGCAATGGACTTTGTTTCTGGGTTACCAAGGACTCAGAAGAGGTGTGATGCGATTTGGGTCATCATAGATAGATTGACAAAATGTGCTTATTTCCTGCCTATCAGCCAGAAATTCTCTGGAAAGATTAACTCAGATCTACATCAGGGAAGTGGTGAAGCTACATGGTGTACCTTCGAGTATTATATCAAACCGAGATCCGAGATTGACTTCTAGGTTTTGGAGGAGTCTGAACGAAGCATTGGGAACTTAGTTAAGGTTGAGTTCTGCTTATCATTCTCAAACGGATGGTCAGTCAGAGCGGACGATTCAATAGCTGGAAGATCTGCTAAGAGCATGTGTGTTGGAACACATGGGGAGTCGGGACGAATTTCTTCCTTTGATTGAATTTACTTACAACAATAGTTACCACTCAAGTATCGGGATGGCGCCGCATGAAGCTTTGTATGGGAGGAAGTACAGGACTCTGTTGTGCTGGTTTGAGATTGGAGAGAATTAGTTGTTAGGTCCGGAGTTTGTGCAACGGACGACGGAACAGGTTAAGTTAATCCGGGAAGAGATGAAAGCCGCAAGGGATAGGCAGAAGAGCTATGCTAACAAACGGAGGAGACCCCTAGAGTTCCAGGAGGGCGATCCTTTATTGATGAGAATTACTCCAAGGACTAGAGTTGGCGGGGCAATTCGATCCAGAAAGTTTACACCTAGATTCATAGGAACATTTCAGATTTTTCGCCGAATTGGTCCAGTAGCTTACCAGATAGCCTTACCGCCAAATTTGGCAAACCTTCACGACGTCTTTCACGTCTCTCAGCTTAGAAAGTATTACCCAAATCCATCGCATGTGTTAGAGCCCGAATCAATCCAGTTAAGAGAGAATCTTGAATACGAGGCTTTACCTACTCGGATAATGGATAGAAGGATCAAGGAACTTCGCGGTAAACAGATTCCTCGAGTAAGGGTTGAATGGGACCCAGCAACCTGAGATTCAACATGGAAACGAGAAGCACAAATGCGCCAATAATATCCGTCATTGTTTGCAGGTATGAGCAAGGAATTTCGGGGACGAAATTCTCTTTAAGGGGGGTGGTAATGTAACATCTCTATTTTATGTAACCGTAATTAAGGTAGATGACCTTGATCGGGTGTTCGTATGATTGTGTGATCGCTTGTGTTTTAGTTTGGCACCTATTAGGAAGTTTAGGAATAGGCTTGAACAAGGTTGGAAGTGCCCAAGGTGTAACACGAGAAACTGGGGAAGTAAAAAGGCTGAAAGTTCTTCTCTCCCTGAGCTTGACGCTCAAGTGTGGTAGGAATTCACGCTCAAGCGTTGCGACGCATAAGCGTGGAAGAGGCGAACGTTTCAGCGTGCTGAGTGCTCTGTGCCAGTTGTACTGAATTTGGACACTTGTGGGACACGTGTCAGACCGAGGAGCAGGAGAAGTGGACGAGGTTCCACGCTCGAGCGTGGAGAGAGCCCACGCTAGAGTGTGGCAATGCTCAAGCGTGCAAAGTGAACCACGCTTAAACGTGGACAGCAAGAACCATAAGTGGAGCTTCCACTTTCATCTTCTCACTTGCACGAAATTGGGGAGAGTTCTGCAACTAAAGAGAGAAGCTCTGAGTTGGTAATGAGAGAAAGCATGAGGTTAGAGGTGATCGAGCCGCCGAAACACGATTCCGACTACACAGTTGTGATCGTGGCGAAGTTTTCTGCAACTCTTGTGGATTAGTTTCTCGATTCGCCATTGATAAACTAGAATCCCTAACACGTGTTTTTGGTGTTCTTCGAGTCTATACCTTTGTCTTTGATCTGTTAAGCTTGCCCTAGGGCTAACACTATTGTGTATGTGTTGCGCTCGTGATTAGGGCAAAGTTTGTGCTCGTTGGTGTGCGAGGATCAGAGGTAGGAGCCGCAGCTGTTCTTGGGCTGTTCGTGGGAAAGAGGGCAGCGAGTTTAAGGAGGGAGAAGCGGGATCGTCGTGCTTGTGATCGCGTGGAAGTTTGTGCTACAGCTGTTCAGGTGGGGAGAAAGAGTTACACATGTTAGGGAGGCAAGCGTAGACTATATAGTTCTGTCGTATGTTTCGTGTGTGTAGGGGAACCCTAAACCCTAAGTGAGGTTCAGCCCTGACGAAGTACCTAAACCCTAGGTTTAGTCTACTTCGGGCGAGCGCTGCTACATTGATACCCTAGGTTAGCATATTTATGTTGACTGATGTGATGCATGTATGGCTGCTTCGTGAGTATCTGCTTATCTGCTGATTGTGGTATGTGGTATGTCTGCATGATATGATGGCATGTTGTTGTATGAGATATTTACTGCTGCATTGAACATGCTGATATTGATGAATTGCTATATGTATCTCGAAATGCGTGTATGCATGAGAATTGGAAGTTTAGTCTGATTAGGGCTTTGACCCTATAGTGGATGTTTGAGATGATAGTTGAGATTGAGGTTATAGTTGGAGCTGGAAGCTCGTAAGTTATGACGGGAACTTGGAGCTCATATGGTACAGTGGGAGCTTAGAGCTCATATGGTTACAAATGGAGCTTGAAGCTCGTGTAGCTGAGAGCAAAGTTGCATGTGTCGTTATATCAGCTCAAGGAAGATGGATGACATGCAAAGCATATGCATATGATGCCAAGTGGCGAGCCGTATGCCGTGAGGTATATGAGGTTGGTGCACCGAGTGCTGGTGCGAAAAACAGAAGGGAAGATCTTTGTGACCTTGGGGATATAATAGACACAGGTGTACGCATAAGACACCAATGAGGTAGCTCTTATCATGTCGTGGCGGTCCTGGGCACGTCCTACTATCCCAACTGGACCCTGAGTCTTTCCAGTAGCCGGTGGATCTTCCGAGGAGGCCCATATAGCCCTCTTTGTCTGGGACAGTTGAGCGGTAATGCACTCTTATGGGTCAGGGCGAGCGGAAGGGATTATCGGAACAAACCAACTTGTTGTCTGTTGAGCGAACGAGATGTTGCCCTTAGTTGGGTGTTTAGTACCGGCTGGCATGCATGGAAAGAGTATGTGTCACATCTTGCTAAGGAACGATCGTGGTGCACATTGAGAGATGGTTATGTTTGCTATATATGCTGCATTGCATCATCCCTATTTGATGTGTTGTATATCTTATCTCCCTGTCTTTTCTTGTATATGTATGTTCATGCTACGAGCAGACGACGAGCCAATAGAGCTACAAGATGGACCCGAGGCGTCACCCGTTTATCACCATAGCACCGCGGATGCCGGTGCTGGGGGATATTGATATCGTGTACCATGACGAGAGGGCATGACGGGTGGACCCCTCGACCTTTTTGGTAGTGTACACAGGACCTGTTAGCTTGATCTTCCGGAGAGGTACTCCACCGTATGCAGACATCATCGGAACCTACCGTGTTTACCAATTTCTTCCTTTCTCACGGATGTGGCAACCACCGGGCCTGAGAGAGCAGGACTATATATGGATGGCACCACAGACTTCAGCAATATCCAACAGCACGGGCTTCGTGTACAGAGGCCAGAGGAGACGTTCAGACCGGTACCTGAGGGCGGCCCTAAGGCGCTGTCTTGTAGTATTGAGTTCCTCATCCGAGTATGAGCCTATCCAGGTCTATAGGCACACACACGGAAAGGGGCAGGGTAGCTCAGGTCATCCCTACCACTGATGGTGAGGGCTATCCAGTGCGTCTCTAGGACTGTGTGCAAAGGCTGATGTATTTTTGAGAGTGGGGTGGGGGAGCGCTGGTAAGGATGTAGGGACCCTTTCTTTTGGAGTCCTGATGTATATGTTTTTATTTTCAGTTCGCAGTGTACAATTTATGTATTTATTACAGAGTGCCCTACTGATAGGGCGACCATGTATATGCCAGTATTATCTATATATATATGTGTTTTCCTAACCTGTTGCGTTACTCTGATAACTGTTTCATTTACGTGCATGCGTTGAATGTTCGTTGTCTTACCTCATCTGTTTTTAATAAGCGAGTAATAATATCGTTAATGTTATAAGTGGGTTCTAAGCCTAACGGGATTGTCCTGCGTAAGTGGGGTCGTCTCGTTACAAATCCAAACATCAACATATAACAACATAGTTTCCCTAATCCCTTAGCAGCTAGGTTCGGCCATAGGGTCCCAAAATTAGCTAGGGATGTCTAAAAATTCATATCTCTTGGAGGAAGGATCCCTAGGTAACCTTAACACCAAATCAAGTCTCAATTTTGAAACTTGAATCAAAATCTCATGTTTTCCCTAATTTGGTGGTTCGGCCATCCTATGATTAAATATGCTAGGGAAGTTTTTTGATCACATACTTTTGGATTCAAGGCCTTCTAAGTGTGATAAAACCTAATCACTAGTTCTTAGACACAAATTGGAACAAAACTCCATTGAATCAAAAAGAGGAGGATTCGGCCATCTATACCCATAAGGGTTAGAGAGCTCCTTTGGTTACAAGCTCTTGGATTATGGAAGAGGATGGTGCAACTAGCTCATAGAAATTGGTTTGACATTAAAAGGATTTTTCTACAA